>CM069150.1:49380406-49405406 GCA_035221665.1 Okamejei kenojei | reverse complement strand
CTAAACCGGCCGACAGGTGACCCGGCCGACAGGTAAACCAGCCGACAGGTAAACCGGCCGACAGGTAAACCGGCCGACAGGTGACCCGGCTGACAGCTAAACCGGCCGACAGGTGACCCGGCTGACAGGTAAACCGGCCGACAGGTAAACCGGCCGACAGGTGACCCGCAGCTGAGTCACAGATCCATCCACGCCCAGTCACACACTCAACCAGCTACATCCAATGTGTCCATCCACCCAGACCAAATAGCCCACTAAGGCAAAAGATCATAAGGTCGTCAGTGATAGGAGAAGAATTAGGCCATTCAGCCCATCAAGTCGACTCCACCATTCAATCATGGCTGATGAAAAGATGGGGAGAGGTAATGATGGAGGGGGAAACAGGGAACTAGCAAGGTAATAGAACACTCAAAGGTAGACATAGTGCTGGAGAAACTCAGCGGGTGTGGCAGCATCTATGGAGCGAAGGAAATAGGCAACGTTTCAGGTCAAAACCCTTTTTCAGACTGAATACTCATGTCACTTTCAATAGATTCACCAGTTTATAACGAGCAGCTTCCACATAACCACCTCAAACCTGCCTGCCGGAATAACGTGGTTTAAAGATAAAAAGGCTTCTGATTGGAAGCTAAGCTGGGCACGTTATGCTGATTTGCACGGGGACATCTGCAGGGACAGGGTGATCACAGAGATCATAATCAATAATGCAAATGGGGCTTTTTCGTACAGGAATGGCTGTAAGTGATAGGAGCAGAATTAGGCCATTCGGCCCATCAATCTACTCTACCATTCAATCATGGCTGATCTATCTCTCCCTCCTAACCCCATTCTCCTGCCTTCTCCCCATAACCTCTGACACCCGCACTAATCAAGAATCTATCTATCTCTGCCTTAAACATATCCACTGACTTTGCCTCCACAGCCTTCTGTGGCAAAGAATTCCACAGATTCACCACCCTCTGACTAAAGAAATTCCTCATCTCCTTCCTAAAGGAACGTCTTTTAATTCTGAGGCTGTGCCCTCTGGTCCAAGACTCTCCCACTAGTTTAAACATCCTCTCCACATCCACTCTGTCCAGACCTTTCAATGAGGGATCTCACTGGATATTTAGGTTAAAGTTGATTATTGTCACCTGTACCGAGGTACAAGGAAAAACTGTTCTGCACGCTAACCAATCAGATCAGATATACCACACATAAATACAATCAAGCCACACTCCAGTCCAATAGGTGGAGCAAAGGGGAAGATACTGAGTGCAGAATATAGTTCTCAGCATTGTAGCGCCCCACTTCCAGGGAGAAAATACCTAATGTCCGCAATGGGGTAGAGGTGTATCGGACAGTACCCTGGCTTATAGAAACAGGAGTAGGCCATTCGGCCCTTCGAGCCTGCACCACCATTCAATATGATCATGGCTGATCATCCAACTCAGTATCCTGTACCTGCCTTCTCTCCATACCCTCTGATCCCTTAGCCACAAGGGCCACATCCAACTCACTCTTAAATATAGCCAATGAACTGGCCTCAACTACCCTCTGTGGCAGAGAGTTCCAGAGACTCACCACTCTCTGTGTGAAAAAAGTCTTTCTCATCTCGGTCTTAAAGTATTCCCCCTTATCCTTAAGCTGTGACCCCTTGTCCTGGACTTCCCCAACATCGGGAACAATCTTCCTGCATCTAGCCTGTCCAACCCCTTAAGAATTTTGTAAATTTCTATAAGATTCCCTCTCAATCTCCTATATTCTAGAGAGTATAAACCGAGTCTATCCAGTCTTTCTTCATAAAACAGTCCTGACATCCCAGGAATCAGTCTGGTGAACCTTCTCTGCACTCCCTCTATGGCAAGAATGTCTTTCCTCAGATTAGGAGACCAGAACTGTACTCAATACTCCAGGTGTGGTCTCACCCAGACCCTGTACAACTGAAGTAGAACCTCCCTGTTCCTATACTCAAATCCTTTTGCTATGAAAGCTAACATGCCATTTGCTTTTTTCACTGCCTGCTGCACCTGCATGCCTACTTTCAATGACTGGTGTACCATGACACCCAGGTCTCGCTGCATCTCCCCTTTTCCTAATCGGCCACCATTTAGATAATAGTCTGCTTTCCTGTTTTTGCCACCAAAGTGGATAACCTCACATTTATCCACATTATGCTGCATCTGCCAAACATTTGCCCACTCACCCAGCCTATCCAAGTCACCTTGCAGTCTCCTAGCATCCTCCTCACAGCTAACACTGCCCCCCAGCTTAGTGTCATTCGCAAACTTGGAGATATTGCTTCAATTCCCTCATCCAGATCATTAATATATATTGTAAATAGCTGGGGTCCCAGCACTGAGCCTTGCGGTACCCCACTAGTCACTGCCTGCCATTGTGAAAAGGACCCGTTTACTCCTACTCTTTGCTTCCTGTTTGCCAGCCAGTTCTCTATCCACATCAATACTGAACCCCCAATGCCGTATGCTTTAAGTTTGTATACTAATCTCTTATGTGGGACCTTGTCGAAAGCCTTCTGGAAATTCAGATACACCACATCCACTGGTTCTCCCCTATCCACGCTACTAGTTACATCCTCGAAAAATTCCACAACATAGAAACATAGAAACATAGAAATTAGGTGCAGGAGCAGGCCATTCAGCCCTTCGAGCCTGCACCGCCATTCAATATGATCATGGCTGATCATCCAACTCAGTATCCCGTACCTGCCTTCTCTCCATACCCTCTGATCCCCCTAGCCACAAGGGCCACATCCAACTCACTCTTAAATATAGCCAATGAACTGGCCTCAACTACCCTCTGTGGCAGAGAGTTCCAGAGACTCACCACTCTCTGTGTGAAAAAAGTCTTTCTCATCTCGGTCTTAAAGGATTTCCCCCTTATCCTTATGCCCCTGTCTCACTGTGCGAGTTGACCCACGAGGTACCCCGAGTGATAGACCCGTGGCTGCGCACGAGACTGCAAGTGTATGATCAAGTGTGTGGCCGAGTTCCCACGGGTATGTAATTGCTGCGATGTTGCAAGTTCCTCTCCCGAGTTAGCAAGTTCCTCTCCCGAGTTAGCAAGTTCCTCTCCCGTTACTCTTGAGCCAACCGTGAATGAAGGTATGGTTTAATAAAGCAACAATGTTAAAATACATCTCCATCCTGTGGTTTTGAGTTATTTCAGCGCGGCCGCATCTATTGATATGACCTACAATGGGAAAATGCGCATTCTACCAAGCATTTCTTGTTTTTTTATGTTTTTTAAATACTTTTTTGCAATGGATCTCTATTTTTAAATAATTTTTAAAAAGGAAGCAGCCCGGGTGACTGACATTGAGCGGCCCGTTGGGACCCGACAGCAGACGCAGACACACACACACACACACACACACACACACACACACACACACACACACACACACACACACAGAGAGAGAGATACACACAGACAGCAGCTGGCCACCACTTCAGAGGAATTAAGCAGCTCGGGTGACTGAGCGGCCGCAGGACCCGACAGTACACACACACACACACACACACACACACACAGATAGACAGAGAGGGAGAGAGAGAGAGAGAGAGACACAACACACACACACACACACACACACACCACACACACTCACACACACACACACACACACACACACACAGAGATAGACAGAGAGGGAGAGAGAGAGAGACACACACACACACACACACACACACACACACACACACAGAGATACACACAGACAGCAGCTGGTCACCACTTCAGAGGAATGAGGCAGCTCGGATGACTTTGAGCGGCCACCGGGACCCGACATCAGACACACACACAGATACACAACAGATAGACAGAGAGGGAGAGAGAGAGAGAGAGACACACACACACACACACACACACACACACACACACACACACAGAGAGATACACACAGACAGCAGCTGGCCACCACTCAGAGGAATTAAGCAGCTCGGGTGACTGAGCGGCCACCGGGACCCGACAGTACACATACACACACACACACACACACACACACACACACACACACACACACACACAGATAGACAGAGAGGGAGAGAGAGACACACACAACACACACACACAGATAGACAGAGAGGGAGAGAGAGACACACACACACACACACACACACACACACAGAGATACACACAGACAGCAGCTGGCCACCACTTCAGAGGAATTAAGCAGCTGGGATGACTTTGAGCGGCCACCGGGACCCGACAGTACACACACACACACACACACAGATAGACAGAGAGGGAGAGAGAGACACACACACACACACACACACACACACACACACACACAGACAGCAGCTGGCCACCACTTCAGAGGAATCAAGCAGCTCGGGTGACTTTGAGCGGCCACCGGGACCCGACAGCAGACACACACACAGATACACACAGATAGACAGAGAGGGAGAGAGACACACACACACAACTCAGCGGACCAGGCAGCATCTCTGGAGAGAAGGAATAGAGTCGAGACCCTTCTTCAGACTTACCCGAAATGCCACCCATTCCTTCGCTCCAGAGATGCTGCCTGTCCCGCCGAGTTACTCCAGCATTGTGTGTGTCTATCTCCGGTGTGAACCAGCATCTGCAGTTCCTTCCCAATCCCACACTCTCGGCCCCGGGGGGGTGGATGGAGCATCACACGTGGACACATCCCACCCACCACCCCAGACTTGCCCCTACGGCAGGTCTTTAAGCCGTTCATTGAGACAGAGTGAAGCCACGGGGGACAAGTTGGCAGAAAGGCCGAAGATAGACACGAAATGCTGGAGTAACTCTGCGGGACTGGCTGCATCTCTGGAGCGAAGGAAAGTCTGAAGAAGGGTCTCGACTCTATTCCTCTCTCCAGAGATGCTGCCTGGTCCGCTGAGTTATAAACTCCAGCATTTTGTGTCTATCTTTGGTTCAGTCTTACGAGCAAAAGAACAGATTATTAAAGTTCCCACGGTACACTCACGAGACACTAAGATAAACGCACGGGGCCACTACGTTATTACAACGAGTTAAAATGTTTCCATTTTACACTTGAACAGTTAATTTGACTCGTGGAAAAAATCAAACATGTTTGATTTTTTTCACGAGTTAACAAGTTTCCCGAGTACCTGCCGTTAGCGCCACGAGTCGATAAGTTGCTCGTGCGAGTTCCGACGTTCCCGCTACGTGATCACCACGAGTGAAAACTCGGGGTCACTCGTGGGCCAACTCGCACAGTGAGACAGGGGTTTTAAGCTGTGACCCCTTGTCCTGGACTTCCCCAACATCGGGAACAATCTTCCTGCATCTAGCCTGTCCAACCCCTTAAGAATTTTGTAAGTTTCTATAAGATCCCTCTCAATCTCCTAAATTCCAGTGAGTATAAACGAGTCTATCCAGTCTTTCTTCATAAGACAGTCCTGACATCCCAGGAATCAGTCTGGTGAACCTTCTCTGCACTCCCTCTATGGCAATAATGTCCTTCCTCAGATTTGGGAGACCAAAACTGTACGCAATACTCCAGGTGTGGTCTCACCAAGACCCTGTACAACTGAAGTAGAACCTCCCTGCTCCTGTACTCAAATCCTTTTGCTATGAAAGCTAACATACCATTCGCTTTTTTTCACTGCCTGCTGCACCTGCATGCCTACTTTCAATGACTGGTGTACCATGACACCCAGGTCTCGCTGCATCTCCCCTTTTCCTAATCGGCCACATTTAAATAATAGTCTGCTCTCCTGTTTTTGCCACCAAAGTGGATAACCTCACATTTATCCACATTATACTGCATCTGCCAAACATTTGCCCACTCACCCAGCCTATCCAAGTCACCTTGCAGTCTCCTAGCATCCTCCTCACAGCGAACACTGCCCCCCAGCTTAGTGTCATCCGCAAACTTGGAGATATTGCCTTCAATTCCTCATCCAGATCATTAATATATATTGTAAATAGCTGGGGTCCCAGCACTGAGCCCTGCGGTACCCACTAGTTACTGCCTGCCATTGTGAAAAGGACCCGTTTACTCCTACTCTTTGCTTCCTGTTTTGCCAGCCAGTTCTCTATCCACATCAATACTGAACCCCTAATACCGTATGCTTTAAGTTTGTATACTAATCTCTTATGTGGGACCTTGTCGAAAGCCTTCTGGAAGTCCAGATATACCACATCCACTGGTTCTCCCTTATCCACGCTACTAGTTACATCCTCGAAAAATTCCACAAGATTCGTCAGACATGATTTACCTTTCGTAAATGCATGCTTACTTTGTCCAATGATTTCACCACTTTCCAAATGTGCTGCTATCCCATCTTTAATAACTGACTCTAGCAGTTTCCCCACTACCGATGTTAGACTAACTGGTCTGTAATTCCCCGTTTTCTCTCTCCCTCCCTTCTTAAAAAGAGGGGTTACGTTTGGTTCCCGCCAATCCTCAGGAACTACTCCAGAATCTAAAGAGTTTTGAAAGATTATCACTAATGCATCCACTATTTCCGGAGCTACTTCCTTAACTACTCTGGGATGCAGCCTATCTGGCCCTGGGGATTTATCGGCCTTTAATCCATTCAATTTACCCAACACCACTTCCCGGACTAACCCTGGATTTCACTCAATTCCTCCTTTGACCCGCGGGTCCCCTGCTATTTCCAGCAGATTATTTATGTCTTCCTTAGTGAAGACGGAACCAAAGTAGTTATTCAATTGGTCCGCCATATCCTTGTTCCCCATGATCAACTCACCTGTTTCTGACTGCAAGGGACCTACATTTGTTTTAACTAATCTCTTTCTCTTCACATAGCTATAAAAATATTTGCAGTCAGTTTTTATGTTCCCTGCCAGTTTTCTTTCATAATCTATGTTTCATTTCCTAATTAAGCCATTTGTCCTCCTCTGCTGGTCTCTGAATTTTTCCCCGTCATCTGGTAGGCTGCTTTTTCTGGCTACTTTGTACGCATCATCCTTTGCTTTGATACTATCCCTGATTTCCCTTGTTATCCACGGATGCACTACCTTCCCTGATTTATTCTTTTGCCAAACTGGGATGAACAATTTTTGTAGTTCATCCATGCAGTCTTTAAATGTCAAAGTCAAGTGAAAGTCAAAAGAGTTTATTGTCATGTGTCCCTGACAGGGCAATGAAATTCTTTCTTTGCATAGCACAACAGAACACAGTAGGCATTGACTACAGTTATATACTTAAATACACACATTAATTCATAAATTAATAAAGTGCAAATAACAGATGGAGGGGTATTAATGTTCAGAGTTTTGTCCGAGCCAGGTTTAATAGCCTGTTGGCTGTGGGGAAGTAGCTATTCCTGAACCTGGTTGTTGCAGTCTTCAGGCTCCTGTACCTTCTACCTGAAGGTAGCGGGGAGATGAGTGTGTGGCCAGGGTGGTGTGGGTCCTTGATGATGCTGCCAGCCTTTTTGAGGCAGCGACTGTGGTAGATCCCCTCGATGGATGTCTTCCATTGCATATCCACCGTCAACCCTTTTAGAATTAATTGCCAGTCAATCTTGGCCAATTCACGTCTCATACCCTCAAAGTTACCTTTCTTTAAGTTCAGAACCATTGTTTTTCTTGAATTAACAATGTCACTCTCCTCCCCCCCCCCCTATCCTAATGAAGAACTCAACCATATTATGGTCACTCTTGCCCAAGGGGGCACGTACAACAAGGCTGCTAACTAACCCTTCCTCATTACTCAATCCCCAGTCTAAAATGTGTGTGTGACGGACTGGGCCACGTCTCCAGTCTGGGGCAGAGCTGTTGCCACACCAGGCCGTGATGCAACCTGACAGTTTGCGTTCACAGCAGAAAACAGATTTATTCACTTCGCCTCCTCAAATGAGATTTGCGTTTTAATGATGTTTGCTGTAACAGATAATTGCATTTCAGGCATGTCTATGACTCTCCCATTTGCAATTAATATCTTTCTCTGATACAAACAAGTTCCACAATGACATTGTTGTAAAACCGCTAAAGATTTTATTATAGCTCGGAGCATTCCATTTGTATAATTGAAGTGAAGAGCTGATACAATCTCCAGTGCAAAGATGGTTCACATGGAAACCACTTTATTTCAGGCAGATACTAAATGCTATTCATATTGCCGTACCACAGAAAACATCCACGGGCCACGGGCCACGGGCGGCCTGGCCGAGATGAGACTCTCACTGTTGCTGGATTCATCAGCAGGAACCTTGGGCACCAGACAAATAGTCTGCTGTTGTGGTGAGAATGCGCAGGGTAACAGAGAGAGAGTGAGGGGTAACAGAGAGAGAGCGCGGGGTAACAGAGAGAGAGCGCGGGGTAACAGAGAGAGAGTGAGGGGTGACAGAGAGTGAGGGGTAACAGAGAGTGAGGGGTAACAGAGAGAGTGCGCGGGGTAACAGAGAGAGAGCGCGGGGTAACAGAGAGAGAGTGAGGGGTAACAGAGAGAGAGTGAGGGGTGACAGAGAGAGACGTGAGGGGTAACAGAGAGGAGTGTCGGGGTAACAGAGAGAGAGTGCGGGGTAACAGAGAGATAGTGAGGGTAAACAGAGAGTTGAGGGGTAACAAGAGAGAGAGGGTAACGCGGGGTAACAGAAGAGAGGCGCGGGTAACAGAGAGAGAGTGTGGGGTAAAGAGAGGAGTGAGGGTAACAGAGAGAGAGTGAGTGAGGTTAACAGAGAGAGAAGTGAAGGGTTAACAGAGAGAGAGCGCGGGGTAACAGAGAGAGAGCGCGGGTGTAAACAGAGAGAGATGAAGGGGTAGAACAGAGAGAGAGCGCGGGGTAACAGAGAGAGAGCGCGGGGTAACAGAGAGAGAGTGAGGGGTAACAGAGAGAGAGTGAGGGGTAACAGAGAGAGAGTGAGGGGTAACAGAGAGAGAGCGCGGGGTAACAGAGAGAGCGCGGGTAAACCGAGAAGAGAGCGCGGGGTAACAGAGAGAAGTGAGGGGTAACAAGAGAGAGTGAGGGTACAGAGAGAGAGCGCGGTAACAGAGAGAGAGCGCGGGGTAACAGAGAGAGTGAGCCAGAGAGTGAGGGGTAAACAGAGCGAGATAAACGGAGAGAGCGAGGGGTAGGGTAACAGAGAGAGAGGTACAGAGAGAGAGTGAGGTGAGAGTGTGAGCAGTGAGAGAGGGTAACAGAGAGATTAGAGTTTACCACAGAGTGAGGGTAACAGAGAGAGAGTGCGGGTAACAGAGAGAGAGTGAGGGGTAACAGAGCGAATGAAACAGAGAAGAGAGAGGGTTAGCGGTACAGAGAGAGAGCGCGGGTGGGTAACAGAGAGAGAGCGGGGGTTAACAGAGATAATGGAGAGTGTGGGTAACAGAGAGAGATGGCGCGGGGTTACAGGAGAGAGAGCGGTGGTAACAGAAGAGAGCAGAAGAGAGAGTGAGGTGAGAGAGAGTGAGGGGTAACAGAGAAGATGTGAGGGTGAGGGGTAACGAGAGAGAGAAGCGCGGTAGGGGATGGTTGGTGTAACATGAGGGAGTAGAGAGAGGGGTAACAGAGAGAGGGTGAGGGGTACAGCGAGAGGGTGAGGGGTAAAAAACAGGAGAGAGGGGTGGTAACAGAGAGAGAGTGGGGGTAAAAAGAGAGAGAGTGAGGGGTGTAACAGAGAGGAGTGAGCGCGGGTACAGAGAAGAGTGAAGGGGTAACAGAGAGAGAGCGCGGCGTAACAGAGAGAGAGGCGGGTAAACAGAGAGAGGCGCTGAAGGGTAACTGATAGGAGGTGCGGGTATACAGAGAGAGAGTGAGGGTAACAGAGAGAGAGTGAGGGGTAACAGAGAGAGAGCGCGGGGTAACAGAGAGAGAGCGCGGGGTAACAGAGAGAGAGTGAGGGGTAACAGAGAGAGAGCGCGGGGTAAGGGTAACAGAGCGCGGGGTAACAGCAGAGAGAGTGAGGGGTAACAGAGAGGGAGTGAGGTGTACAAAGAGAGAGTGAGGGGTAACAGGTGAGAGGAGGGGTAACAGAGAGAGAGCGTGGGGTGGTAACAGGAGGAGACGCGAGGGAGTGGGTGTGTAACAGAGTGAGCGCGGGGACGTAACAGAGAGAGAGCGCGGGGTAACAGAGAGAGAGCCGGGTAACAGGGAGAGCGCATGGGTGGTAACAGAGCGTATGGGGGTAAAGAGAGTGTGAGGGGTAACAGAGCGCGGGGTAACGAGAGAGTGGGGGTAACAGGGGAGGTGGTAACAGAGAGAGAGCGCCAGGGTAACAGAGAGAGAGAGCGCGGGTAACAGAGAGAGAGCGGTAACAGAGAGAGTGAGGGGTAACAGAGAGAGAGGGGTAACAGAGAGAGAGCGTGGGGTAACAGAGAGAGAGCGCGGGGTAACAGAGAGAGAGCGGTAACAGAGAGAGTGAGGGGTAACAGAGAGGTGAGGGGTAAATGTAAATTGTCCCTAGTGTGTGTGGGATAGTTCTCGTGCGCGGGGATCGCTGGTCGGTGCGGGCTCAGTGGGCCGAAGGGCCTGTTTCCACGCTGGATCTCTAAACTAAACTAAGGTGATGAGGAAGGACAGAAAGTGCTGGAGTAACCTAGTGGGTCAGGCAGCACCCCTGCTCTCCACAGATGGCCCCTCGCCCACTGAGTTACTCCAGCACTCTGCATCTCAGTTTACTTTAGAGATACAATATGGAAACAGGCCCTTCGGCCCATTGAGTCCGCACTGACCAGTGATCCCTGCATACTAGCACTAACCTGCGCACACACACTAGGGACAATTTACAATCTTTACCAAAAACAATTAGCCTGCAAACCTGCATGTCTTTGGAATGTGGAAGGAAACCGGAGCACCCGGAGAAACCCATGCGGTCACAGGGAGAATATATCTGTACACTGTAAATGCCTCGATTGTAATCATGTATGGTCTTTCTGCTAACTGATTAGGACGCAACAAAAGCTATTCACTGTACCTCGCTCGGTACACGTGACAATAAACTGGAACTTACAAACTCCGTACAGAGAGCAGACGTAGTCAGGATCAAACTCGGGTCTCTGGCGCTGTAAGCCAGCATCAGTGGCTGGTGTCTAGAGCTGATGAGGCGTGGGAAGGGATGTGAACCGCTGCAGGCTTGGGCTTGGGTTGGCTGGGTCATCATGTTCTTGCCCCCCCCCCCCCCCCACCCACCATGAACCGCACCTGGTCCCACCTGCCCGTTTCACCTCTATCACCTGGTTACCTCTCCTCTTCACCGTCCGCTCTAGTGCAGGACCTCCACAAATGCTGCTTGACCCACTCAGCTCCTCCAACAGGCTGCACTTGGTCATCATTTGGCAAGTAGCCCGACGGGAAGCCAGGAATGTCCACCGAGATGTCCACATCCCTCATCACGCTCCCTTGTCAGCCACCACCCACACTGCCGGCCACACAAAGATCGACCCAAGTTTCTCTTTCAGTTCTAAACCTGGTGAAGCAACTAGATCCACAATGAACTGACAAAACCAGTGTTGAAAACCAGAAAAAGGGCTTAGTAAGCACCACACCTCCCTCTGTACACTGCCCTGAACTGACAAAACCAGCGTTGAAAACCAGAAAAAGGGTTTAGTAAGCACCACACCTCCCTCTGTACACTGCCCTGAAGAAAGAGTTAATAAGGAGCAGCCTGATGTAGTTTAAAGTTATGATCTAGAAATTGTCCAGGCTTAACCAGAGAGAAAAGTTGACTTGGAGAATACAAGTTGCTGAGAAACATCATGACAACAATCCGATTCTTACATATATTTAAAGTAAAACAATCTCCCAACGTATACTAGGAATGAAAGTCACTTGACCAGGTACATGGACTGGAGAGAGTTAGGGGTTATGGGATAGATGCGAGCTAACTGTATTAGTACGGGTGTCAGAGGTTACGGGGAGAGGGCAGGAGAGTGGGGTTGAGAGGGAGAGATAGATCAGCCATGATTGAATGGCGGAGTAGACTTGATGGTATGAATGGCCTCATTCTGCTGCTAGAACTTATGGACTTATGGAATGGGCCTAGCTTAGATGGGGCATCTTGGTTAGCATGGATGCGTTGGGTGGAAGGGCCTGTTTCTGTCGTGCGCCACTCTGTGACGTTAATGAGGAAAACAGGAGCATTGTTAGTTAATTGGGTACAAATGGCCTTGGTCCATATTTCTACTACAGGCCTGTATGCATGCTAGATCTCTTTACTCATTTCAGCAGCATTCATACAAAACGGAAACAGGCCCTTCGGCCCACCTTGTCTGTGCAGACCAAGTTGGCAAACTGGTCTATTTTCAAATGCTTGCATTTGGCC
Organism: Okamejei kenojei; assembly: GCA_035221665.1. Classification (NCBI taxonomy): domain Eukaryota; kingdom Metazoa; phylum Chordata; class Chondrichthyes; order Rajiformes; family Rajidae; genus Okamejei; species Okamejei kenojei. Next base: position 49,393,179 of record CM069150.1, on the reverse strand, counting down.
ATATGCCACTATCCTATCCATACATCAGTCCTAAAATCTTTTAAAAATCTGGCTGCTTCTGGTTCCCCGCTTCATCTGTCCTGAAGTCACTCCGTAATAGACACAGATTCTGAGTAAACTGCAGGTGATCCTTATAGAGTAAGGAGGAGTTCAATATTCCCCAGCTACTAAAGTTATAATATTAAGTTTTAAAGGATATTATTACCACACATCTCAAAATCATTCAGTATTTGTGGGAGCATCTTGTAAATTATCGATCACCGCGGCAGAAACGAGCGGCCACATCGTACCCTGAACCCAACGGGATCTCGGTCAAACTCATAGAAGGAACAGCAGACCTCAGTTGCCCCACATGCACCGAGCCATCAGCGGTGAGCTGGGCTGGAGACCGGTGCCCGCTGTGGTGAGCTGGGCTGTGGTGAGCTGGGCTGGATACCTGTGCCCGCTGCAGTGAGCTGGGCTGGAGACCGGTGCCGGCTGTGGTGAGCTGGGCTGGAGACCGGTGCCCGCTGTGGTGAGCTGGGCTGGAGACCGGTGCCGGCTGTGGTGAGCTGGGCTGTGGTGAGCTGGGCATGTGGTGAGCTGCCTGGCTGGAGACCGGTGCCCGCTGCAGTGAGCTGGGCTGGAGACCTGTGCCCGCTGTGGTGAGCTGGGCTGGAGACCGGTGCCGGCTGTGGTGAGCTGGGCTGTGGTGAGCTGGGCTGTGGTGAGCTGGGCTGCGGTGATCTGGGCTGGAGACCGACCGCTGAGAGACTGTGCTGGAGGTTCAAGGGCATTTCATGAAAACTTTCCAACCAGCAAGGCCTCCAACCCCCAGTGTAAACAGCAGAGATTAAAACTCAATAACAAATCCAATCTAGACTAATAAATGCTGGTTGGCTGCACCCAAACCGTATCCAATGACTTGTCTCCGCAGAGTTGAGCAATAATTGTTCTTTTCCAAGCCACAAATGTGTTTGCTCTTATTCCAGAGCCTGATTTAAATACTTGGCATTCTTTTCCCTCACTGCCAACTTACAGGAAATATCTGGCTGAACCAGAAGTCAGAATATCCCCAGGCGATCGATGTGTTTCACAATCTGCATTGCTGGGATCTCACACCTTCATTCAAAGCTGGAGCTCCAATCCATCCCCTCCTGGGTGGCACAGTAGCACAGACACGAGAGTCGTTGCCTCCAAGCGCCACAGACGCTGGTTCAATACCCCCCTGGGTCACACCCACATGGGAGATGGCACATTCTCCCTTTTTTTACAACTACTTTTATTCATAAAACATAGAGTATTAACACGATCAAAGGCATCCTATATTGGCAGTTTACAAACAAACAGTCATCAAATTAATATATCACTATCAATATTACACTCAACCTGTGGAAATGTGTCAGCCTCGATAACAATCAGCACGGGAGCACCTCAAGGCTGTGTGCTCAGCCCCCTGCTGTACTCACTCTATACTCATGACTGTGTAGCCGGTCACAGTGTGAACTCCATCATCAAGTTCGCTGACGATACCACTGTTATGGGACTTATCACTGTTGGGGACGAGTCAGAGTATAGAAGTGAGATCGACCGACTGACCATATGGTGCCAGCACAATAACCTGGCCCTCAACACCAGCAAAACCAAGGAACTGATTGTGGACTTTGGAAGGGGTAGAATAGGGACCCATAATCCCGTTTATATCAACGGGTCGATGATGGAAAGGGTCAAGGACTTCAAATTCCTGGGCGTGCACATCTCTGAAGATCTTTCCTGGACTCAGCACACTGATGCAATTATGAAGAAAGCTCATCAGCGCCTCTACTTCCTGAGAAGATTACGGAGAGTCAGTATGTCAAGGAGGACTCTCTCTAACTTCTACAGGTGCACAGTAGAGAGCTTGCTGACTGGTTGCATCGTGGCTTGGTTCGGCAACCTGTGCGCCCTGGAGAGGAAAAGATTGCAAAACGTTGTGACCACAGCCCAGTCCATCATCGGCTCTGACCTCCCTACCATCGAGGGGATCTATCGCAGTCGCTGCCTCAAAAAGGCTGGCAGCATCATCAAGGACCCACACCACCCTGGCCACTATCCGCTGCCTTCAGATAGAAGGTACAGGAGCTTGAAATCTGCAACATCCAGGTTCAGGAATAGCTCCTTCCCCACAGCCATCAGGCTATTAAACTCAACTCTAACAAAAATCTGAACCTATTGCACTTTATCTGTTTATTTATGTGTGTATATATATATTCAATGGTATATGGACACACTGGCCTGTTCTGTATTTGTTTATGCCTACTATATTCTGTTGTGCTGAAGCAAAACAAGAATTTCATTGTCCTATCTGGGACCCATGACAATAAACATTCGTGAATCACTTGAATCTCTTGAATCTTGACCTCCCGTGTCGACCACGTTGACGGAAGGCCACCAGAGTCCCCGTGGACACCGTGTATTGCCCTCGCCAGGGCCACGCAGGCAGGACTTGACCCGGTAAAGGGGCAGGCAGCCAACCTCACTGTGGCCGTAAACTACCCACTGCCTGGACCACGAATGGCCATCTTGGCCAGCACGTTCTCCCTGGGAATGTGTGCATTCCTCAAGTTTCCTCCCACATCCCAACGATCTGCAGGCGGGTCGGTTAATTGTCCCTCGTTGTGGGAGAATCTGTGGGGAGCTGATGGGAATGTGCGGGAAAGCTACAGTAGAAACAAGCAATTGCAGATGCCGGTTTACAAAACAAGGCACAGAGTGCTGGAGCAACTCAACCATTTACTCAACCATTGAGTAAAGAACAGTGGTGCAGCGGTAGAGTTGCTGCCTCACAGCACAGAGATCCGGGTTTGATCCCGACTACGGGCGCTGTCTGTACGGAGTTTGCACGTTCTCCTCGTGACCTGCGTGGGTTTTCTCTGAGATCTTCAGTTTCCTCCCGCACTCCAAAGACGTGCAGGTTTGTAGGTTAATTGGCTTGGTAAATGTAAATTGTCCCTAGTGTGTGTAGGATAGTGTTAATGTGCAGGGATCACTGGTCGACACGGGCTCAGTGGGCCAAAGGGCCTGTTTCCGTGCTGTATCTCTAAACTAAACTAATTGGATTGGGAGGTTTAACGAGATTCTACATCTGAAGACGAGGTGTTAATCAGTCTGTTCTTGAATCATTGGGGGATTAGGTAAACAAAATAAAGCAACATAATAAATATTTAATATTCATTGAATTTATTTTCTATTTTTCAAACAAATTGTAATCTTTCTCCAGAATTCCAGCCGATAAAAATCATGCTTCTCGAATTATAAACAAATTCCATAAACCCTCAATTCACACAAATTAATTATTTCTCACAAAAGGCATCGAATTATTCCCTGAATTAACATTCAGAGTGAGCGGCGGGGGCCGGGTTGTCAATCTTTCATTGAGAGAGACGGTGGTTGTCGTCCCACACACTACGAGTGCAGCCGCTACTCGATAAACCCGTCCCATCTCACACGCACGCCGTGTACTCGATAAACATGTCCGTCTCACACGCACGCTGTGTACTCGATAAACATGTCCGTCTCACACACACGCTGTGTACTCGATAAACCCGTCCCGTCCCACACACACGCTGTGTACTCGATAAACATGTCCGTCCCACACACACGCTGTGTACTCGATAACCCTGTCCCACACACACACGTTGTGTACTCGATAACCCTGTCCCACACACACACGTTGTGTACTCGCTAAACCCTTCGATGTTTATCGAGTACACTGCGTGTGTGTGAGATGGACGGGGTTATCGAGTACACAGCGTGTGTGTGGGACGGGACGGGTTTATCGAGTACACAGCGTGTGTGTGGGACGGGACGGGTTTATCGAGTACACAGCGTGCGTGTGAGACGGACATGGCGTGTGTACTTGATAAACCCGTGTTGTCCCACACGCACGCTGTGTACTCGATAACCCCGTCCGTCTCACACGCACGCTGTGTACTCGATAACCCCGTCCGTCTCACACGCACGCTGTGTACTCGATAACCCTGTCCCGTCTCACACACACGCTGTGTACTCGATAACCCTGTCCCGTCTCACACGCACACTGTCCACATCCTAATTAATTCTAAGGTGCAAGGCATGTGGTAATTAAAGGTGAATTAATGATTCTGGGACAACCCATGCAAGCTGCTGCCTCTGGTACACTCGAGAGGATTCCAGTTGTGAGCCTGCGAGTATTATTGTGCAGCAGAACAAGGTTGGTTCCTCCCAGACTAATGGAAACAGGAGCCAGTAAAATGATTTTACATGAAAAGCTGAAATTATTGTCAAGAAATCAAATGTAATTGGTAAACGCAGGGGGAGAGGCGGAGAAAGAGAGTCTGTGAATACTCTGAGCCTAGTTAATTAAATGCCCACATTCAGTCCAATGAATATTCAGCAATATCCAAGATTAATTCCTCGTGGAATTGAGGCCACACTCCAGCCCATTTCAATACGTCATCGCTTCTCTCCTGTGAGAAATTCATCATGTACTCCAATAACTCAGCGGGTCAGGCAGCATCTGTGGAGAACATGGATAGGTGACGTTTCACAGAGTGCTGGAGTAGCTCAGCGGGTCAGGCCCCTTCCCATGCAAGCTGGAAGTGGTGCACAGAAAGAGTAACAGAGGGTCGTGCAGCATCTGTGGGGAAAATGGGCAGCTGATGTTTCAAATCAAGACCCGTCAACTGGACATCCGTACATGTCCTGAAACATTGGCAGTGAATGAGGGGCAACGCATTCACACGGAGGATGCTGGGTGTGTGGATCTGGCTGCCAGAGGAGGCAGGCACTAGCACAGCATTTCAAAGACATCTGGATAGGTTTATGGATAGGAAATGTTTTGAGCAGTGGGTCGGCAACCTACGGCCCCGTAAAGCCCCAAATCACCGGCCCGCCGACGCCCCGAGCAGCAGCGGCCGGGCTCTGGCGGAACCGCATCCTGCGCAAAGCCGCCGGCACGGCCACGCACCTTCTGTGAACACGTTTAAGAAGAAACTGCAGGTGCTGGAAAAATCGGAAGGCAGATAAAAATGCTGGAGAAACTCAGCTGGTGAACACGTGATTTGATGCCTGCCATCCGGGGCAGGATGGGGGCGGGATCCATGTGTACACGTGATAGATGTGGCCCGCCATCCGCTCACAGACAGGTCTCCCGGCCCCTATGCAGAACAAGGTTGCCCCCCCTGGTTCAGAGGGAAATGGGCCAAACAGCTTGGTGGGCATGGAGTAGGGCTGAAGGTTCATTTTGGGCTGAATGACTCTATCATAGTTCCAAAGGAGAGTAAAATGAAGTTGATTCTCAAGGCTGCAAACTTTGTTGTAATGTTACTTTTGTTTAGACTTCTAGAGATACAGTGGAGAAAGATAGACAGATAGAAAAGTAGCAATTAACCTACAAACCTCTACACCTTTGGAGTGTGGGAGGAAACCGGAGCACCCGGAGAACGTACAAACTCTGCACAGACATCACCCGTAGTCAGGATGGAACCCGGGTCTCTGACGCTACTCTACCGCTCTACCACCGCGATGTCCCTCACAGACCCACCATCATCTGTGTGAGAGAGTCACCCCTCATAGGCGGTCGATGTGTCCGGACATGGGCAGATGTCCAGCTTGCTCCAAGACAGAAACATAGAAAATAGGTGCAGGAGTAGGCCATTCAGCCCTTCGAGCCAGCACCACCATTCAATATGATCATGGCTGATTATCCACAATTAGTACCCTGTTCCTGCTTTGTCCCCATATCCCCTGACTCCGTTAGCCCTAAGAGCTAAATCTAACTCTCCCGTAAAAACAAACTGGCATGGAGGGGAGAAGCAAGAGGAAGTAATAACTCTCTGTTTTGGCCTATCGGTTGTCAGCCCTGTTTCCCGGGAGACAGCATAATTGTAAACACATTGATGAAGGCAGCAGAGTGCTGCAGAGAGCAGGCCTGGTGAAGGTCACACAGTGTAAACAAACAGAGAGTTGGTTCCCACACTGTGGAGGAGACATTCCTTCAGGACCACACTTCCCAAATGATCCAACAAAGCTCAAATGCTAAGTACAATCTGTTCAATAAATTGCTGAACAACACACAGACAAATATTCACCATTATTGAATCACTTACATTCACTTTAAGTGAAAATATCCACTTTACAAGAATGATCCCAGGAATGTGTGGGTTAACCTGTGATGAGCGTTTGTCGGGCCTGTACTCGCTGGAGTTTAGAAGAAGGAGAGGGGACCTCATTGAAACGTATAGAATAGTGAAAGGCCTGGATAGAGTGGATGTGGAGAGGATGTTTCCACTAGTGGGAGATTCTGGGATTAGAGGTCACAGCCTCAGAATTAAAGGACGTTCTTTTAGGAAGATGAGGTGACATTTCTTTAGACAGAGACTGGTGAATCTGTGGAATTCTTTGTCACAGAAGCCTGTGGAGAGATTGATAGATTCTTGATTGGTGCGGGTGTCAGAGGTTATGGGGAGAAGGCAGGAGAATGGGGTTAGGAGGGAGAGATAGATTAGCCATGATTGAATGGTGAAGTAGACTTGATGGGCCGAATGGCCTATTTAAAAAATAATTAATAGTTAAAATTAATTATTTTAAACATTTTAAAAACTCAACAGCATTATTGATTCAACACAAAGAAGGAATTGGCTGAGGTGCTTTTATTTTGAGGAATGTTCGACGCAGAGTGTGTTGGAGAGAAATTATAATAACTCAGTTACATCGATCGTTGGGTAAATCAGAGATGAATTAATTGGCCATTTACTGCTTGCATGGCCTCGTGCCAAACTAATCCCGTCATTATGGCTTCTGAAATTTCCCAGAGAGAAGCAGATTGTTTTTAAAGCACAGAGAGATGGGGAGAGAGGGGGAGAGAGGGGGAGAGCGCAAAGTCCCCAGAGACCCCTGGTACAAAGGGGAGTTGATGAACAGACACCGAAGACAGACACAAAACGTGCTGACATCGTAACTCAGTGGGACAGGCAGCATCTCTGGAGAGAAGGGATGGGTGACGATTCGGGTCTGAATTCTGAAGAGTCTGAAGAACGGTCTCGACCTGAAACGTCACCCATTCCTTCTCTCCAGAGACGTTGCCTGTCCCGCTGAGTTACAATGATGAACACCATTTGGGAAGCAAGCATCAGAAACCAGAAGCAGATGAACACTATCATGATGCCATTTGTCCTCCGTGAATTTCCTCCATACCATGAAGGTTGATCTTGCCTTTGCCACTCCAGCTCCGGACACGCTGTAGAATTTCCCAGCAACAGCAGAGTCCCGGGAACATCGCCACAACACATCCGCTCTGCAATAGCCCACTTACGCCCGGATTCTAAAGCACATTCCCAGCTAAGAGCCACACACTAGACGCTGCCCCAGGAGAGCAGCCAACTAACCAACGACCATTTATACTCATCCATCCCCTCCTCCAATCTGGCTGAAGGTACAAAATACACTTAGCTCCAGAGTCAGGAACAACTTCCTCCCTGCTATTATCAAGGGAGATTTAGCTCTGAGGGCTGACAAATTCAAGGCATTTGGGGAGAAAGCAGGAACGGGGTATTGATGTAGGATGATCAGCCATGATCATATTGAATGGTGGTGCTGACTGAAGGGCACCAATTTTCTATGTTTCTATGTTATCCGACCACTGAACGTGTCTCCCTGAGATGGGGTGTAGTCCCCTTCAATAGACCTCAATAGACAATAGGTGCAGGAGGAGGCCATTCGGCCTTTCGAGCCAGCACCAGGATTCAATGTGATCATGGTTGATCATCCCCAATCAGTACCTCGTTCCTGCCTTCTCCCCATATCCCCTAAATCCGCTATCTTTAAGAGCCCTAACTAGCTCTCTCTTGAAAGCATCCAGAGCACCGACCTCCACTGCCCTCTGAGGCAGAGAATTCCACAGACTCACCACTCTCTGTGAGAAAAAGTGTTTCCTTGTCCCTGTTCTAAATGGCTTACCCCTTATTCTTAAACTGTTGACTCCCCCAACATCGGGAACATGTTTCCTGCCTCTAGCGTGTCCAAATCATTAATAATCTTATATGTTTCAATAAGATCCTCTCTCATCCTTCTAAACTCCAGAGTATACAAGCCATTCTCTCAGCATATGACAGTCCCGCCATCCCGGGAATTAACCTTGTAAACCCACGCTGCACTCCCTCAATAGCAAGAATTTCCTTCCTCAAATTAGGGGACCAAAACTGCACACAATACTCCAGGTATATTCTCACTCGGGCCCTATACAACTGCAGAAGGACCTCTTTGCTCCTATACTCAACTCCTCTTGTTATGAAAGCCAACATGCCATTCGCTTTCTTCGCTGCCTGCATGCTTACTTTCATAGACTGATGAACAAGGACCCGCAGATCCCGTTGTATTTCCCTTATTCCCAACTTGACACCATTTAGATAGTAATCTGCCTTCCTGTTTTTGCTACCAAAGTGGATAACCTCACATTTCTCCACATTAAACTGCATCTTCCATGCGCCCACTCCCCCACTCCAGTCACCCTGCATTCTCATAGCATCCTCCTCACAGTTCACACTGCCACCCAGCTTTGTGTCATCTGCAAACTTGCTAATGTTACTTTGAATCCCTTCATCCAAATCATTGATGTATATTGTAAATAGCTGCAGTCCCAGCACCGAGCCTTGCCGTACCCCACTAGTCACTGCGGTCCCAGCACCGAGCCTTGCCGTACCCCACTAGTCACTGCTGTCCCAGCACCGAGCCGGGTGGTACTGATCATTGCAGACCTTGCACATTAACGTCTGCATTTTCTGTGCAAGTGTAACTCTACAATGCTGTGTCAATAGATTGTGCACTGGTGCATTCACACTTGAACTTGTGCAGGCGAGAGTGCATTTGTTTAAAGGTACCAGTTGATGTGACTGGGTCGCATGCAAATAAAGCTTTTCACTGTACTTCAGTACACGTGGCAGTAATAGACCAAGACTCGTGCTGAAAGAGGGAGGGTGAGAGCTTGCACTGTGCATTCATCGTTGGAGCTCGGACACAAGGGGTCATGTTTGCAATCTTCACTTGCTACTTGTAGAAGCCACATTCAGCGACCACCTCTAGGCAGGTGAGACCCTGAAACTAGCAGGTGTGCCTCCGCCACACAACACCTGTGCAAACAGGTGACAGACACCTGACTCCTGGAGGTATCAGACCTCATAGATGTTCAGAAAACTTCTGAATGCCAGGTCTGGGTCACACCACCAATGATGGGTCTGCAGCCGAACAGATGAGTTCCCCAGGTTTAATATTCAGGTCTGGACCAACCATCACGTACTTACCTGACAACCTCACACATGCTCTTAGACAGGCCAGAATCACCTGGACACACACTAGACATTTTAGGGATTGTAATGGATTTAGGGATTGTCACTTTAGGATGTAATGCTGAGGCTCTATAGGTGCTGGTCAAGCCGTATTTGGAATATTCTGGGCAATTTTGGGCCCCATATCTGGGGAAAGATGTGCTGGCTCAGGAGAGGGTCCAGTGAAGGTTTATTAAAATTATCTCAGGAATAAGTAGGTTATCATATGATGAGCATTTGTCGGCACTGGGCCTGTACTCACTGGAGTTTAGAAGGTTGAGGGGGGACCTCATTGAAACTTACAGAATAGTGAAAGGCCTGGATAGAGTGGATGTGGTGAGGATGTTTCCACTAGTGGGAGAGTCTAGGACCAGAGAACACAGCCTCAGAATTAAAGAATGTTCCTTTAGGAAGAAGAGGAAGAATATCTTTAGTCAGAGGGTGGTGACTCTGTGGAATTCTTTGCCACAGACGGATGTGGAGGCCATACCATTGGGTATATTTACGACAGAGATAGATAGATTCTTGATTAGTACAGGTGTCGGGGGTTATGGGGAGAAGGCAGGAGAATGGGGTTAGGAGGGAGAGATAGATCAGCCATGATTGCAGAGTAGACTTGATGGGCCGAATGGCCTAATTCTACCCCTATCACATGACCTTACCAATCCAGCAAGTTAGAAATGAGCCCTTAAACCTAACATCATTCACATTATTCTCTGTATCTGCACACAGTGAATGGCTCGAGTGTAATCATGTCTTGTCTTTCCGCTGACTGGTCAGCACGCAGCAAAGGCTTTCCACTGAACCTCGGTACTACACTCAAATGCCCGGGTAAACAATGAGTTGGCTCTTTGCTCGAGCAGTAACTCTGCGGGACATGTCGGTCAACACCGCGATCCTGAAGAACAGGAACAACTTCATACCAACGATCGGAAAGAAACTCATCCAGGATATGGATTTGAATGTTCTAACGTTTATTTGTATATAATGAAGTGCGTGAATCTGTAAGCTTCCTTTTACTGAAGCATTTATACTAACACATGACTATGATTGTCCGAGTGGTTTTATTTGGAGAAAGCAGACAACCGATCATCAACGCAAACGTCTGGCTATTGTATCCGGCATGACTTGTGAGGGCAAGGCACTCAAAACCAACGGGACTGCCGTCGCTTCTTTACCTGCTCCCCCCCCTCCACCACCCACCTCCACCACCCTCCCCCTCTCCCCCTCCACCACCCCTCTCCCTCCACCACCCCTCTCCCTCCACCACCCTTCCCCTCTCCCCCTCCACCACCCCTCTCCCCCCCCTCCACCACCCCTCTCCCTCCACCACCCTCCCCCTCTCCCCCCTCCACCACCCCTCTCCCTCCACCACCCTTCCCCTCTCCCCCTCCACCACCCCCCCCTCTCCCCCCCCCTCCCCCCCCTCCACCACCCCTCTCCCTCCACCACCCTCCCTCTCCCCCCTCCCCTCCATCAACCCCCCCCTCCACCACCCTCTCTCTCCCCCCCTCCACCACCCCCCTCCATCACCCACCCCTCCACCACCCCCCCCTCCATCAACCCCCCTCCACCACCCTCCCCATCCCCCCCCTCCACCACCCCCACCACCCCCCCCTCCACCACCCACCCCCCCTCCACCACCCCCTCCACCACCCCCTCCACCACCATTCCTCTCCAGCTCGATAATGTTCGCAGCAGCCTTTTAGAACTCGGCTTCAAGACTGAAACCTCGTGAGGCGTTTCATAAACCATTGTCACTTTAGCATTGGAGGTTGATAACCCTCTGACGTTGACAAACTGACGGTATTCTGGGCTCAAGACATTTGTCAAGTAGATGACAATGTGTTAACCTGTGATCGCCATAGAAGCCCGGCCTCCAGTGAGCGTGGGGAGCGGGCAGCGCAGATCCTTATCCCACACGTATGGGAGGAGCATCAGGAGTTGGCAAATATCTTCACGCAGCCCGTATTTGAACCAACATGTTCAAGAACTGAGCAAAGACGCACCCTGTTTCAACAGTGGATGTAACCACAAATAACTCGCCCTCACTGAGAGAGCACTTTGCAAAAGGGAAGAGGGTGTTTCATTCATTCCCACCCACATGGTTTCTTTTTTAAACCTGCCAGATGAATCACAAACCTGTGATATTCACAAGTTACATACCGGTTTCAAACTTACAAAACCTTCAAGGGATTTGATATTGTTTTTGAATGTGAAACATAACTTTCTATGCCGATGTCTGGTGGGATTTATTTTATATGCGTCGGAAACTACGTAGAGAGAGATCTTTGACCACTGAAGGGCAGCTACTCCTGGCAAATACAGGCTAAATAATTCTCAAAGTTGCCCTTAAAATATTCTCAGTTAAGTGACACGTTACAGACAATCAAAGCTGAACGCCACCATACAGTAAATCCACCCCCAGACTAAACTCTACCCTCAGCAACGCACACTCACACGAACTCACACACACACACACTCACACGCACACACTCACAGAAACTCACACACACACACAGATGCAGACACACACACACACAGACGCACTCTCACACGCACACACTCACACGCACACACGCACACAGATGCAGACACACACACACACAGACGCACTCTCACACGCACACACTCACACGCACTCACGGACGCGCACGCACACACACAGACACACACTCACACGCACACACGAACTCACACACACAGACACACACTCACACGGACGCGCACAGACAGACACACACACACACACAGATGCAGACACACACACACACACTCACATGCTCACACTCACACGCACTCACGGACGCGCGCACACACGCGCGCACACACACACACAGATGCAGACACACACAGACACACACACACACACACAGACACAGACTCACACGGACGCGCACAGACAGACACACACACACACAGATGCAGACACACACACAGACACAGACTCACACGGACGCGCACAGACAGACACACACACACAGACACACACAGACACACACACACACACACACACACACACACACACACACACACAGACACACACACACACACAGACACACACACACACACACACACACACACACACACACACACACAGACACAGACTCACACACACACACACACACAAACTCACACACACACACACACACACGTCAGCTCCGAGTGACGGCTAACAAACACCAATGCAGTGGATGTGCATTTACTGGCCATCTACTAGGTGCAGCAACACACAATGGATCAAACCACAGGCCAGTTCACTCCTCTTCTCACATTTTTGGTTAGTGATTTGTGAATTGTGTTGTAGAGTGAAACAGTGTGGAACAGGCCCTTCCTCCCTACTTCTCACACCGGCCAACTTCTTACAAAAGGGGAAATTATGCTTGACTATTCTTCTGGAATTATTTGAGGATGTAACAAGTAGAATGGATAAGGGAGGGCCAGTGGATGTGG
>CM069150.1:49090406-49375406 GCA_035221665.1 Okamejei kenojei | reverse complement strand
CCACCCATTGCCGTTGGTTTGTCAGATGAAGTTCTTGAGCCTTGGTTTTTTATATAGAGCCATGAAGTCATAGTCATGGACTGTAAAGCACAAAACAGGCCCTTCGGCCCACTATGCGGACCAGGCCGGTCTAGTTCCATTTGTCTACATTTGGCCCTTAGACATCTAAACCTTTCTTGTCCATAGATCAGTCCAAGCTTTTGTTAAAAGTCATAACTGTATCCGCTTCTGTAACTTCCTCTGGCAGCTCGTTCCAGATACAGACTACCCTCTCTGTGAAAACATAGCCTCATGAATCTCACCCGGAGCCTGTGCCCTTTACTTTTGCAAACCTCTAGCCTGGGGGAAGCCTGTGGGTGTTCACTTTGTCCAGAGTGTCGACTCTGATCTCGTCTCGACACCACTGTAAGTCACCCCCAGCCTCCTGCGCTCTCGTGCGCTTGGTTTTGTTGAATGATCTTCCGTTAATTAACATTAACATAAAGAGAGAAAACAAGAGATGTGTAACTTATCCGCAACATCTGTAGTAATTGAAGACTGCAGACATTTGTCAATGGATCGAGCAGCTCGGCTCAACGGATTAGGTTTGCAGATAATCCCACTGTACTCACAACACAAAATGTTGGCAATTACTAAAGTTCATCTTACACGAAGTATCATCCTTGTTGATAAGTGAGCAGTCAGATGCACAACATTCAAGCTGTATCTCAGCCTGTGAAGAGATAACCAGGGCATTGCTCAGCTCAACAGTAAACACAGCCTTGCTGATGTTCAGCGGGGGCTCAGACCAGCGGGTACCAGCCCATACCGGCCACATTACAGTGCAGCAAGGTTCAACAGCGAGCGTGACAAACCGCCAAGCAACTGGTATAGATAAACCATGAATCCACTGCAGAATACTCGACCCGTCACAAAGTTTTAATTTAAACAAAGGGGCTCTTAATGTGTGTTCGAATCGAATCATTACATGGGTGTCAGACAGTGAGTCTTGCCCACTCCATTCATGTTTATCGGTTTCATTTTCTTTTGATCATTTTGTGTCCTTATTATCTCCATTATGGCAAATTCGTGTCACCGCCCAAGCCCTCTCTGCTGAACGCTGGCGTCTTTTCCAACGTGACTACACTCATTATGCTCGCGTCATTCATCGCAATGATGAATTCCACTTCTGACACCATGTAATGATCCGACTCGAACACACGTTAAGATACAACACATGTTCATTAAATCACTTACAGCATGGATCTGCACACGTTACAGCTCCGAGCTGCGACTGCTACTAATCAGTGTAGGCAGGCTCTTGATAATATAAAGTACATACTAGGCAGAGCTACTACTAACAATTATTGGCTAATATGAAATAGCCAATCTACAATAATCTCCTTAAAACTTCCCTATTTTGGGTCGAAGGTGAACTGGCCTCTGTAACCTGCCCCTTGTGTGTAGGGAGTGGATGAGGATGTGGGATAGCAAAATGTGAACGGGTGATCGCAGGTCAGCGGGAACTCGATGGGCCGAAGGAGCCGTTTCTGTGCTGTATCAATCATTCATCTTCCATGTGACAGGGTGACAAATATTCACCATTTCATTCGTGCTCCAGTTCCAAACATTTGTTAATGCCAATTCTACATCTTCCCGAGAGATGCCAAGGCCTGGATCCCCACAGCCCACGGGAAGATTCACCAGCTGCCCGCCCATCTCCCAGTGACCCATTACTCCTGGATCCCCCCAGCCCACGGGAAGATTCACCAGCTGCCCATCCCTCTCCCCGTGGCCCATTACTCCTGGATCCCCCACAGCCCACGGGAAGATTCACCAGCTGCCCATCCCTCTCCCCGTGGCCCATTACTCCTGGATCCCCCCAGCCCACGGGAAGATTCACCAGCTGCCCGCCCATCTCCCAGTGACCCATTACTCCTGGATCCCCCCAGCCCACGGGAAGATTCACCAGCTGCCCATCCCTCTCCCCGTGACCCATTACTCCTGGATCCCCCCAGCCCACGGGAAGATTCACCAGCTGCCCGCCCATCTCCCAGTGACCCATTACTCCTGGATCCCCCCAGCCCACGGGAAGATTCACCAGCTGCCCGCCCATCTCCCAGTGACCCATTACTCCTGGATCCCCCCAGCCCACGGGAAGATTCACCAGCTGCCCATCCCTCTCCCCGTGGCCCATTACTCCTGGATCCCCCCAGCCCACGGGAAGATTCACCAGCTGCCCATCCCTCTCCCCGTGGCCCATTACTCCTGGATCCCCCCAGCCCACGGGAAGATTCACCAGCTGCCCATCCCTCTCCCCGTGGCCCATTACTCCTGGATCCCCCCAGCCCACGGGAAGATTCACCAGCTGCCCATCCCTCTCCCCGTGACCCATTACTCCTGGATCCCCCCAGCCCACGGGAAGATTCACCAGCTGCCCATCCCTCTCCCCGTGGCCCATTTGTCTTTCTTGTGTTGATGAAGGAACAATTTCAGTAACATAGAATCTCGGGCCATTCACTTGAAGTAACCAGGTTCTGATCCTGAGAAACACTTCAGCCCCCAACACTTAACTAAATGCTGTAAAATGTCGGCCTGACTGGGTCTCCAACTCATTGCGTCTGTTCTGGAGGACGAGGTTTACCAACTCTGTCACATTCACATTTAGTGAGAGGAAGATGATGCCTGATATTGTGTTCCACACGTAATACAGACTCATATCAGGTCACGATCGAGCAAGTTGACAATGAGCCAATTAATGACCCTTAGCACATTGAGCGGAAGCGATCATCTGTGAAGCTGGTCCCATTTTAACCCCCTTCACCGCCTGCTATGGGATTCACTTTCTGTTCGAGACTGGCTGCAGAGGATTATGCCAGTAAATCGCTTGGACAAAGACCTCAAACTACAAGGTTTACTTTGCACTTCTCAACGGCTACATAATAGAGGAACACAAAAGAAACAAGAAAATACTTTGGCACTGGGCAATTTACCAGGATCCAGCTGCCCGCAGACTGCAGAGGGATTTACCTGCCTCGAGCGTGCAGACCAAACGTGGATCCATGCAGATGCAGTGTCCTGGATTCAACAGAGACTCCCTTCGACCCAACACCCCTGCCTGCCCCAGGGACATATACACGGGCTCGGGCAAAGGCCAGGTCATACCATCATCAATTGGAATTTCATTACAGCCACCGAGCCCACGTTACTCTGTCTCCTCAACTTTGCTACACGCGCCTGCACAAAGAGGGCAGATGCCCGTACATGGCTTTCTGAACTCTCATGTCATAGACGGGGGGCGGGAGATTGCAACCTTCATGCGGTCCACCCTGTTTCGACGAATGCAATCAACCTGGCGTGCACAAACAGATCAAACCCTAAGTTGTCTTACAACATTAGGCTGTGCACGCCATACGCAAGAAGAGAAGATGTAATAGAGGGATACAGCACGGAAACAGGCCATTCGTCCTAACTTGTCCATGCTGACCAAGATGCCCCATCTGCACTAGTTCCATCTGCCCGCGTTTGGTCCACATCCTTCTAAACCTTTCCTATCCACGTAGCGAACATTCAGATGTATTTTAAATGTTGTTGTGGCATCTGCCTCAGCTACCTCCTCTGGGAGTTCATTCCATGCTTACACCTCCTTCTGTTGGAAAAGTTGCCCCTCAGGTTCCCATTACGTTTTCCCCCTCTCACCATAAATTCTCTGCCCTCTGGTTCTTGATTCCCCTCCTCCAGGGACAAGGCTCCATGCGTTCCCCTCATGTTCAAGCCTTCAGCAACTTCACTCTGACATCTCTGCTTTTCAATTCAACTTTCAAACTTCAATGCTGACTACTTTCCAGCTCAGATGCCCAATGTACCACAAGGAGTCTTCACCGACCCAGGTCCAATAAAGTAACCCCTCCAATGGAGTCTAGGAACAGAGTTCGTAGCCTTAGAATTAAAGGACGCTCTTTTAGAAATAAGGTGCGGAGGAACTTCTTTAGTCAGAGAGTGGTGAATCTGTGGAACTCATTGCCACAGAGGGCTATGGAGGACATCAGTGGATATTCTTAAGGCAGAGATAGACAAATTCTTGATTAGAACGGGTGTCAAGTGTGATGGGGAGAAGGCAGGAGAATGGGATTAGTAGGCAGAGGTCAGCCATGATTGAATGGCGGAGTAGACTCGATGGGCTGAACGGCCTAATTCTACACCTATAACTTGTGAACAATGACCACCTCTCCCCATGACACTTAAACTGGCCGACCCTGACCCCTGACCTGACCAACTTTGGCTTGCAACTCGAGTTGTTGCTGTAGGCGTGAGTGAACTGACGAATTATGCTAATCGCTGACTTCTTAAAAACACACCACCAGTTATTCACGGCTGCCAAACAAAAGAATTCTCAGCAATTTTCAAAAAAAAGGAATATTGAAACAGCTGGAAGTGATTTATCATTTTACACAGAGTATTGAAAGGCCACAGAGATGGTCACTCCCCCCCCCCCCCCCCCCCCCCCCCACGTACAGTCCCAGTCACTGCACCAGCGCACGATCACTTACTCTCATCTGTTCCCAATAAAGCTGTCTCAGACCAGAACTCCACGTGACATTCAAACGGCCAGCCTGAAGAATCACAGCCCATCCTGTTGCCTTTTAGCAACACTACACGCACATGACCGGCTAGACTAAATATCAGCATGAATACCTAATGGCATCGAGCCCAATGCTGTAGATTAATATTTAATATACATCCCAGTAAATGACACACAGGTGGCCAGTGTTTGGTGGCACATGCAGGTGTGCACACCTGTAAACTGCTGCATAGAGTGAGGTGGATGATCAGCAACCCTGCCCTGCATTCACTACCTGCCCTCCACAGGTCAGCAAATCACCCTCCCACCCCCCACCACCCCTCAGCTCCCCTGCCCCCCACTCCCACCTCCACCCCCCTCCTCCAGGTCCCCCTCCCCCCTCCTCCCACTGCCATCTCCCACTCCCCCCCTCCCCACTCCCATACCCTGGGATGGAGCAAGGCAACACAATGGAAGAAGCTGAACCCTAACCCGAACATGGAGAGGTGCCGCTTTGGGTCCAGACCCTTCTTCAGACCCAGTTAACAATGTGGACAATTCCGCGTGGACCATCTCTGAATCTTGAAGCGCAGACTTTGTCTTGTGATACCATCCTTCACAGTGTGGGTCACCTCCCCTCCCCCACCGGAGATACTGAAGGACATGATGCAGATCGCAAGATCCTAGTGCTGCAATAACCAGGTGAATGAATTAGACGTGCTGGTCGCTGAGGGATAATGAACGAGAGATTCGCCGCTGTTGGCCAATGGCGGCAGCATGACAAACCACAAGGTGCCTGCCACGCGATGTTCACTTGAAGGTTTTTATTCCAATTAATCTGTTGTGTTGTGTTCGATATCCTAATGAAGACACCAGGGTCTGTGGGCCATCAATGGGGATTGCTCATTTGTTGATGGGGATGTAATATTAGAAATTCCAGTCAGACCCCCCACTCCCCCCACTGACCGCGGCACGGTGGCCAGCGGTAGAGGCGCTGCCTCACCGCGCCGGAGACCCGGGTTCCATCCCGACTACGGGTGCTGTCTGCACTCAGTTTGCACGTCCGAGATCTTCAGTTTCCTCCCACATACAAAGACTACAGGTTTGTCGGTTAATTGGCTTCTGTGAATTGTCCCTCGCGTGTAGACCTCGTGTGCAGTGTGTTCGCTGGCTGGCGCGGACGCCGTTTACATGCTGTATCCAGTCCCTGTTACCGCACATTAGGGTTTAGCGTGCAATTTAGTGGGCAGTGGTCCAATTAACCTCTGGTCAATGTCACTGGTCATTGCTGGAGTTGGCCTGTCACCATGTCTTTCCACTTTGGTCTGGCCCACGGTCTCAGAACCTTCGTCCAAATCTACTCGCCTTCTCCTTTGCCCTTCTGTAGATTTTCTGGAGTCAGGTTGGGCGTAGCTTTGGTTACGGTATGGTTAGGTGTCTGGTCAGGGTTAGGGTTCCCTTGCATTAGAGTCAAGTTATCATGTATTGGACAGTGGGACAAAAATGCCCTCTGGTGCTGAATGATGTCCCTCTTGCATTACAGTTAGGGTTTCATTGCAGGAGGGTTAGGGTTCGGCTTGTTCCATTGTATCGCCTTGCACCATCCCAGATGACAGCATCCAGCTGTTTAATACAAAGGTTCCACACAAGATGTCTGATTCTTTTCTCGTGCATTAAACCCAGAGCTGGATATCCATCTGACACTGGAAGTGGCTCTGGCAGATTTACTCCAGTTAAAACCATTCATGATTTTTATCATGATTAATCAAACTAGCTCTTATCTTTCCGTGCTCCAATCAGAATAACTCATAGGCTTAATGGCATCAATATTTGAAGCACCAACATAAATCCGGAGATGTGTCAGAAACACCGCCCTCCCACAGAGACGGCATGGACACGAGATGCTCACGGACAGATTTACTAGCAGGGCTAGTTGGGTGATAGAATCACGGTCAGGTTAGAGACCACAGTGACACATTCACATTGTTTTATTCAGATGATTACTGACATCCAAATATGTTGCAATTTCAACAAGACTTTCAAATGTCTCCATCACCTAATGGTGTACACACATGTAAAAGCACTTCAGTGTGAACACTTCTCACAGGGTTAGTTTCCCTCCACAGATGCTGCCTGACCCACCCGCTGAGTTACTCCAGCACTCTGTGAAACGTCACCTATCCATGTTCTCCACAGATGCTGCCTGCCCTGCTGAGTTACTCTGGCTTTTTGTGTCTATTTTTTTTATTTAAACCAGCATCTATCTGCAGTTTCCTACGCATTGCAGTTGGGTGCAGTGATTGCCACTAGTGCAGGCTGGTGGGGTCTTGGTCATCCTGCATCTATTCTGCACATGCAGTCGTCTATACAGACTTGGACATCAGCTTGCGACGCCTCAATGACCAGGACTCAAGAACCCGCTCTTCAAATGGTTTTCTCAACCAATCCCATCAAATATTTCATTGAATCAGTAATAACCTTCAATATATCAGCCTGGTTTGGGTCATGATCCAACATCCATCGCAACCCACTCAACAACATCATATCAATGAGCAGTAAAATAATCGGACTGGAGCAGGAACCACTGATCAGTATTTACAATAGAAGGACTAAACCAAAAGGAACACAAATAGTCTCAGACACCACTCACTCACTCGCTGCACAGCCAATATAGTCTGCTACCCTCAGGCCAGGGATACAGGTCACTCACATTCAGGACTAAGAGAGCCATGTCGAGTTTATCTATTAGACTCATGAATAGTTGATCGATTTATTTATTAGTTTATTCATATATACATTTTTAACATTCTTTCAATGTTTGTATTGCCTATTCTTCATGTATTGTGCTTTGCAAGTTTGACCTACTGACCACAGTTGGCCTGCTGGTATGTGGTGTGTGTGGTACATTGTGTGGTGTTGCTGGGTATGTGAACTGCACACACACTGATGTTCTGCACAAATGAAGTTCCTAACCGATAAATAAAGTTAATTGAAATTGAACTAGGGATCACTATTGAGGGAGAATGCCAAGTTTCTTCAACTCCATTCCATTCCTCCAACCCTCTTGAAGGATCTTGGCCCGAAATATCACCTATTCCACTTCTCCAGAGATGCTATCTGTCCCACCGCGTTACTCCAGCATTTTGTGTCTATATTTGGTTTAAACCAGCATCTGCAGTTCTTTCCTACACATTTAGTTCAGTTCTACTGAGAGATACAGCGCGTAAACAGGCCCTTTGGCCCTCCGAGTCCGCACCGTCCAGCGATCCCTGCACATTAACACAGTCCTACACACACCAGGGACCATTTACATTCGTGCCAAGCCAATTAACCTACAAACCTGCACATCTTTGGGGTGTAGGAGGAAACCAAAAATCTCGGGGAGAACGTACAAACCCCCTACAGACAGCACCCGTGGTTGGAATCGAAACCGGGTCACAGGCGTTGTGAAGCAGCAACTCTATCGCTGCGCCACTGTCGAGCACCACAGGATCAATCTGCGTGCGTCCCCATCCCTTCACCTGGGATAAGTGCACGTTTGAAGAATCTATTTGGATTTTAAGAACGCAGAGATTCTATCTAAATGGCAGGTTAATCGCAGAATCTAAAATTTGCACCTATTGACATCACGCAAGTAAAATCCTCACAAGGCACAGTGTTAACCCAGGAAGGCACGGTGATGTGATGACATCTTGCAGACATCAGCTCCTGTCCATCTGATGCCAACACTTGCTTATCTCCACATTCTGATGTCCCCCCTCACATTCAGGACACGTTCCTGCTACCACTCTGCTGTTACACAAGCAGCCTTGTAGAGTGTAGCACGTAATGCCCTTGGAGAGGAGGATGAGAGAGAGAGGGAGAGACAGAGAGAGGGAGACAGAGAGAGGGAGAGAGAGACAGGGAGGGACAGGGAGGGACAGGGAGGGACAGGGAGGGACAGGGAGGGACAGGGAGGGACAGGGAGGGACAGGGAGGGACAGGGAGGGACAGGGAGGGACAGAGAGGGAGGGGGAGGGTGAGGGGTGGGGGAAAGGGGGAGGGAGAGGGAGAGGGAGAGGGAGAGGGAGAGGGAGAGGGAGAGGGGGAGGGGAAGGGGGAGGGGGAGGGGAAGGGGGAGGGAGGGGGAGAGAGAGGGGGAGAGAGAGGGGGAGAGAGAGGGGGGGAGGGGGGAGAGGGAGAGAGAGAGTGAAACACACAGGCGCATCTTTGTAAATTATTCCATGCTGATAACAAAAGCCACATTGTGGACCCGAGCCATTTCAATGCATCACATTTCCTGCCCATGATCAGGAACGTTTAATAAAGGACCCAGCTGCCACAGGAATCAGTGCTACCCGCTGCCCCCCGTGCCCCTGGTGCATCATTGGTGTTTTACTTCAGCCCACGCTGGCCAGAGAAGGCCACCATTCTGCCCCCTCCCCCCCCCTCCCCCCCTCCCCCCTCCACGGGCTCAGCTACTTGGGCCAGGATTGTGCCGCTGCTTATGTTACCGAGCTTCAGCTAAGAAGTGAAACGTATTCACTGGGAAATGTTCAAAGTCAGCTGTCAACGCAGCAGACTCAATGTCCGTTAGGTTTCATCCCTCCCACTGGGCACTCGTGTGTCAGCTGGGATCTGAACTTTCATTTTTCCACCCGCCTAAAAAACATAATCAATCAATGAGAAAGACAGACGAGACTTTCCCACCAGTGTCCGCTCCGACAAACAAAGTTACTACCAGCACAAAGATATGAAAAACATCTCCTGTTCCCAATCGTGCACATATGGTATCGTTTAGATCCCTTAAACCAACACTAAATGCCAATGCTTATGGATATTCTAAAAGATGTTTTAGATTAGGTAACGGCCTCAAATGATTTGCAGAAGAAAATTACCCGTTTGTCTGTAAATTGCCCAAAATCAGAAGCCCATTTTGTAAACTGACCCCAGTGGAGTATTGACGACGCTCGTCTTCCCTCTGCGTAAACACAGCTCATTGCCGTCTCGAGGAACAAGACATGAGGAAAACATTTTCACCCAGTGAGTTGTGAATCTGTGGAACTTTCTGCCACAGAAGGCAGTGGAGGCCAATTCACTGGATGTTTTCAAGAGAGAGTTAGATTTAGCTCTTAGGGCTAACGGAATCAAGGGATACAGGAACTCAGTGGGTCAGGCAGCATCACTGGAGAGAAGGAATAGGTGATGTTTCAGGTCACGACCCTTCTTCAGACTGAAAAGAGTTTGAAGACTGTCAGTTCAGTCTGTAGAAGGATTCCGACCTGAAACTTCACCTATCCATGTTCTCCACAGATGCTGCCTGACCCGCTGAGTTACTCCAGCACTCTGTGAAACGTCACCTATCCATGTTCTCCACAGATGCTGCCTGACCCGCTGAGTTACTCCAGCACTCTGTGAAACGTGGCACCTGGTTTCATCCATGTGAACCTCTCTGGAAATCACAGCATGCTGCAGATGCCAGAAACCTGAAATAAAAACTGGGCAGCTACAAAATGTGAAACTCCAGCACACTCCAGAACCGAAGGGCAAACGATGTACCGACATTTGCCCTAACTCTTGTGCATCGACCCACAAATGGTTTCATCTTCAGATGCAAGACATGAACCTCTCCTGGAAATCCAGGGACATCTGCCAGGCATCAATAAACTCAACTGTGAGCAAATTTGGGCCCCATATCTGAGGAAGGATGTGCTGGCTCTGGAGAGGGTCCAGAGGAGTTTACAAGAATAATCCAGGAATGAGTGGGTTAACCTATGATGAGCGTTTGACAGCATTGGGCCTGTACTCGCTGGAGTTTGGCAGGTTGAGGGGGGAACTCATTGAAACTTACAGAATAATGAAAGGCCTGGATAGAGTGGATGTGGAGAGGATGTTTCCACTGGTGGGAGAGTCTAGAACTAGAGGTCACAGCCTCAGAATTAAAGGACGCTCTTTTAGAAACTTATTTAGTCAGAGGGTAGTTAATCTGTGGAACACATTGCCACAGAGGGCTGTGGAGGCCAAGTCAGTGGATATTTTTAAGGCAGGGATAGACAATTGATTTGAACAGGTTTTAAGGGATCCAAACGTCAGCGCAGAATGGATCAAACAGGTTGTAAAACAGAAGTGAATGCTCAGATGTTTGTTTAAACCAGTAAATGTATCCTAGGGACCCCTGCAATGTGGCAATCTCACCATAAACTACAAGCTATGCTAAATAACAAGACACCAGCCTTCTCCTCCTCCCCAACAGCTTGTGAAAGTCACAATATCAAAACAAACTCAGATCATTTGTGACCATTCAAAGCTGCTGCTGCTTTCCTACGTTCACCATCTACATTGTGCTTCATTGGGCTTCATCACTCCAAACCCTTCCCATCCATGTAACTGTCCAAATGCCTCTGAGATGGTGTTATGGTTGCTGCCTCAACCAACTACGTGAGCCTTGGTGGCGTTGGGGCCTTATGGTCGAGCGCGATCAGCGGTCAATGAGCGTGAAGGGAAGACATTGGTGACCCAGCGTGGGGGACATTGGGGACCCAGCATGGGGGAACCGCTGTGAGGGACGGTAGGGGGAGGGAGAGGGGGAGTTGAAGCAGTTTCCACTCTGCATTCTCACTTATACAAGGTGGATTACGACCCAACTACAAATCCGTTGTATTAAAGAGTAAAGTGCTGGGTTTTCAATCAATCTCTGCTCTGCAAACAGATGATCAGCTGTAAACTGCGACACAAATTAATTTCAGCAAAGCAATCATTAAGACCATGCGATTCTGCACCATCATCTGAAGTTGATCAAGGCTGCTCCTCAATCAGCAACAGTGTTCTCGACAAGACACGGCTCTTCGTACCGTGTGGCCTGGAGCTTCACGTACACACATGAAGGGAACGCTGGGTAACTAAACACCAACTGGTTCAGACGTGGTCTTCTCCTCCAATGCCCACACTGCCACTGCTTGGGGGTCGACCAAGGTTGCACACGTATATTGGGCTACAGTGAAAGGCTTGGTGGAGAAGTCAGGAGTGAAAGGAGGTGGTGGCCAAGGGGTAGATTATCAGGAGCCTGTGTATAGACAGACAGGCAGAGGCCGGCCTTGGGGGGAATACATGGTAAGATGGATGTTGACTTAGAGAAACAGAGAAATGGAAAGACAGTGGTGATGAATGAATAGGTTTATTGGCCAAGTATTCACATACAAGGAATTTGCCTTGGTGCTCCACCCACAAGTGACAACATGACATACAGTGACAGCTTCCAATGACACATAAAACATTAAAGATTAACAATAAAGTTCATCAATGGGTCTGGAAGTCCGTGGCTGGTTGTGTGGGTCGCTGCACTGGGACAGAGGAGATACACAAGGTTACAAGGACAGGGCTACACTGCTCCGGTTCCAGCTCCGGCATTGTGCTGATCATGCCATGAGAGCAGACACCATCACCCCCACCGGACTGCCCAATGAGCACTGACATCTTCCCCTGCCCCACGATGCAGGAAGCTGTCATTCTCACAACCCAGACCCTGAGCACACTGTCAACATCTCCAGAATTCTGCAAAAATACCTCAGAAAGTATCCTTAAGGAATTCCATTCTGGAACAAAAAATGTTATTTCCAGCAACACACAAACGGAAGAAGAGCGAGATGTAACTGAACTGCGAGACACATCCGTCCAGCACCAGGAAGTGAACTGTGTCTCATTCCCATGAAGGCTGAAACTTAGAGTTGAAATTTAACATTTTTAGCATTTTATAAAATTTGATAGTTATCTGACAAGTTATGTTCTCTGTGACCTGATGATGTGCCAAATCTTTTTACATAATTCAGAGAGTGATTGTGGTAGCCTTTAACATTGCAATGTTTGTAGACAATTAATGAATATAATGTATGAACACTGCTGAGATCTCCTGTAGTTTGTCGGCACTGGGCCGTTACTCGCTGGGTAAGGGGGGAACCTCATTGAAACTTACCGAATAGTGAAAGGTCTGGATTGAGTGGATGATGTTTTACTAGTGGGAGAGCAGGGGCTTTAGTCAGGGGAGAAGCAAGTCAGTGGAGTGGAGATCATTAGTATGGGTGTCAGGGGTTATGGGGAGAAGGCAGGAGAGTGGGGTTAGGAGGGAGAGATAGATCAGCCACTTCCCTGAAATCAGGGGGGAATGGTCTCGACACAAATCGTCACCTATTCCTTCTCTCTAGAGATGCTGTCTCACCCACAGAGTTACCCCAGCATTTTGTGTCTACCTACGATAGACCAGCCATGATTGAATGGTGGTGCAGACTTGATGGGCGAATGGCCAAATTCTGCTCCTATCACATGACCTCTTTCCAATACCTTATCCCAGAAATGCATCGTCCACTGGCCTGAATTAAAGCCCAAGAAGAAATTGCTGAATCAATAAATGCAAGTTGCAGCTTCCAAGCCAGTTAACGTTTCCATCAACAGCCAGATGTAGAGAAAAAGGCAGAAGTAGTCAGCAGTCTGCAAGCATCAATGATTGGACCCAGATGTGCCGGAGTTATTTATAAATGCAATGGGAATGCGTGCCTGAACTGAGTGTACGTGACATCTTGTGTAGTACAGTGACTGTACGATACGGCGCAGTAGTTGTTGGAGTGAAGCGCTCGATGTGAAACCTGTCCCACCTTCAAGAGCCACCGTCAATCGATGATAGACAATAGACAACGGGTGCAGGAGGAGGCCATTCGGCCCTTTAAGCCAGCACCGCCATTCAATGAGATCATGGCTGATCATCCCCAATCAGTACCCCGTCCCTGCCTTCTCCCCATATCCGCTGACGCCGCTATCTTAAAGAGCCCTATCTAGCTCTCTCTTGAAAGTATCCAGAGAACCGGCCTCCACCGCCCGCTGAGGCAGAGAATTCCACAGACTCACAACTCTGTGTGAAAAAGTGTACAAACCCAGCCACTCCATTCTCTCAGCATATGACATTCCCGCCATCCTGGGAATTTATCATGTAAACCTACGCTGCACTCCCTCAATAGCAAGAATGTCCTTCCTCAAATTAGGGGACCCGAACTACACACAATGATCAAACAGAATGATGAGAGACCTAGATAGGGGAGACAGTCAGAACCATTTCTTCCCCGGGTGGAAATGCTCCACACGAGAGGGCCATGTGTTCTATCTCTCTAGTGTAAACATAGAAACACAGACAATAGGTGCAGGAGTAGACCATTCGGCCCTTCGAGCCAGCACCACCATTCAATATGATCATGGCTGATCATCCACAATCAGAGCCCCGTTCCTGCTTTCTCCCCATATCCCTTGATTTTTGTTAACTCTAGGAGCTGAATCTAACTCATGAGTGTACACAATCTCCCCATTACCACCTCCAGATGTTCCTGGTTCCCGTCACATCTGGTAGTTTAATTGGCCGTTAATGACCCTTCAGTGTCAGCCAGCAGCCAAACAGGATCCAAGTGGCTTTGATGGCCATGCGTGGAACAGCACAGGTTGCTAGGGACAGGCAAGTAGGCCAGGGAGGCGCCTTCCCTGTGCTACCAACATGGACT
The DNA here is from genome assembly GCA_035221665.1 of Okamejei kenojei. Taxonomy (NCBI): domain Eukaryota; kingdom Metazoa; phylum Chordata; class Chondrichthyes; order Rajiformes; family Rajidae; genus Okamejei; species Okamejei kenojei. The sequence continues at coordinate 49,361,351 of CM069150.1, read as the reverse complement.
CAACGGGCTGAATGGCCTCCTTTTTTGTCAATACATCTAGGAGACGCGAGAAACTGCAGATGCTGGAATCCTGAGCAAAACACAAAGTGCTGGAGGAACTCAATGGGACAAGCAGCATCTGTGGAGGGAATGGACAGAAAGGGTTGGGGCCCTTCTTCCTACTTGGCAAGTGGGCAGCCAATCTATCACCTGCACACTCTCCCTCTCCTCCACAAGAAGTTAAACAAGTCTCAGAAGCCCACGTTGCCAAGCAGCTCTGTGCTGAGAATGGGACATTGTGCTGTGGAATCATTGTGCTGTGGAACTACATAGTTGTACGACAAATGTTATGATGGTTTAGAGGATTATTAGCTTTGACGTGCCAAGCTGGGGCAATGAACGGCTGACAAGCAGCTAGTGACCGTGGCAATATGAAAGGCCGAGGGGACCAAGTCCCCCACCTGCCCCTGGTTTTCTCCTGGGTCAGAACCTTCTGTGTGAGTGGGGCAGGAGGGCAGGCGGGCTGGCCACTGTGTCAGGCCACAACTACTCTGGCTGCTGGTCAACTGGGCTCCTGCTAAACGAAAGCCATTCACAAACCAGTCGGCTTGCTTTGCAAATTTGCCGACTAGTCTAAAGACTCCAAGAGAAAGAACGAACAGAAAAATATCTTTTGCCTCTGGAGTAGGGCAGAAGAGCGACGCAGCAAAGGAGATTCAAATGTATTTTCCACTCCCTGCTTTCGTTCAACTTTTAGGAAAAGCTTCTTATGGTCAATGGGAGCAGATAAAAAGAGTTGTTGAGAAAGTGGGATCACAAAATCAGATCCATTCTACCCGCCCCCCCACCCCCCTCCCCTCCCTCCATCGTTAGAGAAGCTCCGGCAAGTAGCTGAACCCTGTGCAAAATCTACCAGAGTCCACAACATGCTAGATTAGCAACATGGATCCGCAGAGGCTGCTTCACAGAGTGCTGGAGTAACTCAGCGGGTCAGGCAGCATCTGTGGAGAACATGGACAGGTGACGTTTCACAGAGTGCTGGAGTAACTCAGCGGGTCAGGCAGCATCTGTGGAGAACATGGATAGGTGACGCTTCACAGAGTGCTGGAGTAACTCAGCGGGTCAGGCAGCATCTGTGGAGAACATGGATAGGTGACGTTTCACAGAGTGCTGGAGCAACTCAGCGGGTCAGGCAGCAACAGAAGGTCGAGCAAGCTCTGTCCATCACTCCCAGAGGATATTCTTCAGGATTCCGCAGATCTGTATTTTATTTTGGATTTCTAATCGAATGATACTTGGCTCTTGCCAGTATCACTCCTGTCTGAAGAAGGGTCTTGACCCGAAACCTCACCCATTCCTTCTCTCCAGAGACGCTGCCTGTCCTGCTGAATTACTCCAGCTTTTTGTGTCTATCATCAGTTTAAACCAGCATCTGCAGTTCCTTCCCACTCGTTCCTGCCTTGCTGCCTTTTGTAAGGGTCACAAATTTAAAAATAAATAATTTATTTGCTTTCAGATAGTAGCATGAATGATGAAATTCAATGGGGTGAAGGGAAGTGTCAGGCCTGCAATGCTCATGTACGTTGAGAGGAATGAGGATTTGCTGCATTCTGCGTACTTACAATACAACAGGTGAATCTACACCAGGTCTCCAGGATATCGTTCAACATACAACTCTGCACTAGGTTGTCTTTTAAAACAAAATCAGAAGTTCAACACCTGTGAGGCACTCTGAATTTTCAATACACAAACAGCAGGTGCCTTGAGTCTTGTTTGGGAGCAACGTTAGTGACTGTCCCACCTGGGTAGTTTACCTTGTTGGGGTAGGGAGAGATATTTTCACACCTGTTGATCCTATAACAAGGAGCATTCTCTCTCCGGCGCGGTTTGAAGATAGGTGTAGGGGCAGGTGTGTAGCCAAAGCAGGGACTCTGCAGAAGGACTCAGCATATTCAGTGGATATTTACACTAGTGGGAGAGTCTAGGACCAGAGGACATAGCCTCACAATTAAGGAAGATGAGGAGGAACCTTTTTTTAGTCAGAGGGTGGTGAATCTGTGGAGTTTTTTGCCACAGAAGGCTGTTGAGGCCAAGTGAATGGATATTTTTAGAGCAGACAGATTCTTGATTAGTACGGGTGTCAGAGGTTATGGGGAGAAGGCAGGAGAATGGGGTTAGGAGGGAGAGATAGATCAGCCATGACTGAATGGTGAAGTAGACTTGATGGGCCGAATGGCCTAATTCTGCTCCTATCACTTATGATTCTCATTGAAAGGCTTGAAAACAAAATGTTGCAGGGGGCAGACGTTAGACGTCTTTAAACGTCTTCAATATCTGAAGGGAGTTTGTTGCTCCTCACGCACCTTTTGCAAATGTAAAATCTGTTTCGCAAGGAAAAGGCGATGATCTGTAATTTTATCAACTACAAAACACAGGCCGGCTTTGCAAGTCAAATTGGGCAGCCGTCAACAGTTCAGCCTTGTGCAAATACCAAACAAAGAGGCTGTCAAATATTAACGATTCATTTCAATGTGTCTGTGCCCTCGTCTCTCTGATCAGCAAAGCCCATGGGCCAAGCCTTTATTAATATTTCTTGCGGTTTGTCAGTCATTTTACGTCACAACCACTCCCTTAGAAAGCAGCAGCAAGCAGCAGCAGCAGCAGCAGCAGCAGCAGCAGCAAAATGCAAAGCAGAGGACAGGCGCTGCAGCAATTGAAAGCAACCCTCCACCACGTTGGGTCCTTCATTGTAGACGGGGGAGGGGGGGGGAGAGGCAGATTTCCAGTCCCTCTCTAACAACAATCCTCACTGCAGTCACAGCCGACGTTCGGAAACTTAACACCACAATTCCAGGCCTAATGCACGATTTAAGGTGGAATTGTATCCTCAGGTTACAGAATCATCCAGTTCATATTTTGGAAGACGATTTGCATGCATTCCACACTGTACACCTGCCGTATATACTGCCAACACTAACAGGAGCTGTGATGGATACAGCCATCTCTCTCGACTTATTCTCTGTGGCCAGTCCACTACTTGACTCAAGCATCTGTTAAAACTCTTGTGACAAACAACAAAACGAAGAGCTTGATATTTGAAGTAGCAACTTGATTTTTAAACAGCTGAAAGGCAATCTCTATACCGATGCAACCTGTTCCCAAGGCAGCTTGCTCACACTTGGTACAAGTCTTGCAAATCTCTCAACTTGTGTAGGAAGAAACTTTAGATGCTGGTTTACACCGAAGATAGACGCAAAATGCTGGAACTGCAGATGCTGGTCTCTCAACTCGCCTTTGAAAGAATCATCACTGTTTTATAATTTTCCACATGGGAAATAAAGGCCAGAGTATTCTCATTTGCTTCCCTACATCACATCAGTATTATTCCTTCATATGTGCAAGTAATTCCCCCACTAAGACAGCCACCCACATCCATAGCTCACATTTGAACCCCAATATTTCCCCCTTTTGCTTTTTGTGTATTTGTAAAACATTCTCTCTGATGTTACTTGCCAATATTTCTCATTCCCACTTTTTGACATCCTTCTGCAGGAGTCAAGAGAGTTTTATTTAAGAAGGATCTGCAGATGCTGGAAAATCGAAGGTAGACAACTGGAGAAACTCAGCTGGTGCAGAAGCATCTATGGAGCGAAGGAAATAGGCAACGTTTCGGGCCGAAACCCTTCTTCACACTGATATAGGGTGGGGAGGGGGGGGGGGGGGGAAGAAAGGAGAGGTTTATTGTCATGTGTCCCAGATAGGACAATGCAAGATGCTGGGGTTGAGATTTGCTCAGAACAGGGAGAAAGAGGGTCTGCGTTTTCAAAACGTTATTTAATAAAAACATGTTGCTGCTCCTCGTGCAACAGAAGCACCAATTCTGGATTTTGTTGATGAATTCACAGTTATCGCTCGGTTAATTCACATTCCTCCAAAGTACATTTTCACCCAGAGAGTTGTGAATCTGTGGAATTCTCTGCCACAGAAGGCAGTGGAGGCCAATTCAATGGATGTTTTCAAGAGAGAGTTCGATTTAGCTCTTAGGGCTAACGGAATCAAGGGATATGGTGAGAAGGCAGGAACGGGGCACTGATTTTGGATGATCAGCCATGATCATATTGAATGGCGGTGCTGGCTCGAAGGGCCGAATGGCCTCCTCCCGCACCTATTTTCTATGTTTCTAAATGGTCTGTTTGGTGATAACCACATTAATACTAATGTCCTGTTGTTATTACCTTCTGGTCATTCACAGATTTATAAGGTAGGCCTACCCACTGTCACAACAGCTTGCAACTAATGTTCATTTAGATTCAACAATTTGGTACTTTAACTCAAGACACAACGTCTTGAGTTCAAATTTCTTCCAGGAACAACTTTCCAAAGAGTCGAAATGAAAGCCACAAAGGCTCTAAACCGTTCACAGAAAGCACACAGACTTTCCTGAAGCAATCATACCCTGAACTCAACTACTTCAGCCACTTTGCTGAAAAAAACATGAGATAAACTTTGCTTCTGTTCTTCTTACCCAATATCCCAATGAGCAAAATAACAAAGCAGGCTGCAGGGGGGAGTGCACAGCCTCGACGAGGGAGAGGGCTGCTGGAGGCCCGACAACAGCCTGGGGCTCAATTAGACCAAGTGCCTGGAGGCCCTGCAGCAGCCTGAGGCTCAATTAGACCGGGTGCCTGGAGGCCCTGCAGCAGCCTGGGGCTCAATTAGACCGGGTGCCTGGAGGCCCTGCAGCAGCCTGAGGCTCAATTAGACTGGGTGCCTGGAGGCCCTGCAGCAGCCTGGGGCTCGGCTCCAAGAGGCCGAGCACGTGGACCGCACGCAGCCTACAGCGGTGGAGGACACCGCGGCTACGCTTGGCCAGGCCAACCCTGCAACACTGCCAGGACAACAGACCTTCATGGTCAGGTCAAGATCCCTGCACTTACAACAACTGAGACTTGGTAATGGAGCCAAACTGACGACTCTGTGTACTGTGTCAGTGTACAACTGCCATACACTTGTACTGTGTCTGAGATACTGCTCTAAGATGTATCTAGATGCTACTGTATAGTGATACTTGTACTGAACTATGAAGTAATGTACATAAAGACACAGCACAGAAGCAGGCCCACTGCCCATCGAGTCCACATCATCCTCCATTTACTCGAATCCTACATTAATCCCCTTTAAAACATAGAAACATAGAAAATAGGTGCAGGAGCAGGCCATTCGGCCCTTCGAGCCTGCACCGCCATTCAATATGATCATGGCTGATCATCCAACTCAGTATCCCGTACCTGCCTTCTCTCCATACACCCTGATCCCTTTAGCCACAAGGGCCACATCTAACTCCCTCTTAAATATAGCCAATGAACTGGCCTCAACTACCCTCTGTGGCAGATAATTCCAGAGACTCACCACTCTCTCTGTAAAAAAAGTATTTCTATTGTATTGTATATCTTTATTATCATTTTTCTGAGTATTTGCTTACCCAGAGGAAAGCGAAAAAGCGTTTCTCAACCAGTGTCCATTCAGTGTGTGGTAAAAAATAAATAGAAATAAAGAATAAAAGTACATATATCACGAGTTCTGATCGGCAGTGGCACGACAATGGCTCTGCTTCAGTGTGTCCAGGTTGGTGTTTGGTGCACGATACCTTGGCAGGGGGCAAAGTCTGTTTATCAGTCTAATTGCCTGCGGGAAGAAGCTGAGGAGCATCCTGCTGGTTTTGCAGCTGATGCTCCTGTACCTCTTCCCAGATGGCAGGATGGAGAATATGTGATGCGATGGGTGGTAGGGGTCTTTGATGATGGAGATGGCTCTGCTAATACATCTCTTCCTGTATATGTCCAGCAATAAAGGGAGTGGAGCACCAATAATCCTGCTGGCGGTCTTCACAATCCTGTCCAGTTGGTGCCGTTCGTACGCCTTGCAGCTCCCGAACCAGGAGGTGATGCCGTAGGTTAATGTGCTCTCGATTGTCCCCCTATAAAAGGTTCGTAGGTGTGCAGTGGGGAGACCTGCTTTCCGTAGTCCTACGGAGAGGGGTGTAGTCGCTGCTGGGCTCTCTTGACCAGTGCTGTGGGTGTTGGTCGTGGACGTCAGGTCATCTGACAGGTGGAGTCCTAGGAACTTCACACTGCTGACCCTTTCCACATCAGCTCCATCGATGTGCAGAGGTGTATGGCGTTGTTTTCCCGCCCTCCTGAAGTCAACCACCATCTCCTTCGTTTTTCCCACGTTGAGAATGAGGTTGTGGGATTTGCACCTTCCTGTGAGCAGCTCCATCTACATCCTGTACGCCGACTCATCATTGTCACTGATGAGACCCACCACTGTTGTGTCATCAGCGAACTTGTTGATGAAGTTGTTGTTGAGTCTAGCAGTACAGTTGTGTGTAAGCAGACTAAACAGCAGGGGGCTTAGGACACAGCCTTGGGGTGTGCCAGTGTTCACGGCTATGGTTTTTGATGTCCTACTGCCCACCCTGACTGTCTGCTGCCGTTGTGATAGAAAGTTCAGGACCCAGTTACATGTGCCAGCATCAACCCCCAATAACTCCAACTTCTACACCAGCTGCTGCGGAATGATTGTGTTTAAAAGCAGAGCTGAAGTCTATGAAGAGGATCCTGGGCATAAGTATTTTTCCGATCAAGGTGTGGCAGTACGAGGTTCAGTGTTGTTGAGACTGCATCCTCTGTGGATCGGTTTTGGCTCTGTAGGCGAACTGCAGTGGGTCTAGGTCGGCAGGTAGGCTATTTTTGTATATGCTTGCGTAACCAGTCGCTCAAAACACTTCATTACTATGGGTGTTAGAGCCACTGGTCGAAAGTCTTTTTATGGCAGGCTGGGTTTGGTTTCTTCGGGACAGGAAAGATGGTGGCACTCTTAAGACAGTTGGGCACTACTGCCTGGCTGAGTGAGGTGTTAAAAATGTCTGTGAAGACATCTTTCAGTTGCTCGGCGCAATCCCTTAGCACGCATCCAGGAATGTTGTCCGGCCCTGCGGCTTTGCGTGGGTTGATGCTGGCAAAGGCCTTTTTAACTCCGGCTGCGGACAGTCTGAGCGACTGGTCACTGGGAGATGGCAGTAGTGCACGTGTCTGGGTGCTGATTTTAACCTCAAACTGTGCGTAGAACTCGTTCAGTTCATCTGATAGAGAGGGGTCGTTTTGGCATATCCGCAGTGGGGGGGGGCTTGTAGTCAGTGATGGTATGAAATCCCTGCCATGTGTGTCTTTGTCATTTGTGAAGTGACTATTAAGTTTTTGTCCATACAGCCTCTTCGCTTCCCTGATCCCCCTGGATAGGTCTCATCTCGGTCTTAAAGGATTTCCCCCTTATCCTTAAGCTGTGACCCCTTGTCCTGGACTTCCCCAACATCGGGAACAATCTTCCTGCATCTAGCCTGTCCAACCCCTTAAGAATTTTGTAAGCCTCTATAAGATCCCCCCTCAATCTCCTAAATTCCAGAGAGTATAAACCAAGACTATCCAGTCTTTCTTCATAAGACAGTCCTGACATCCCAGGAATTAGTCTGGTGAACCTTCTCTGCACTCCCTCTATGGCAATCATGTCCTTCCTCAGATTTGGAGACCAAAACTGTACGCAATACTCCAGGTGTGGTCTCACCAAGACCTTATACAACTGAAGTAGAACCTCCCTGCTCCTATAACTCAAATCCTTTTGCTATGAAAGCTAAACATACCATTCGCTTTCTTCACTGCCTGCTGCACCTGCATGCCTACTTTCAATGACTGGTGTACCATGACACCCAGGTCTCGCTGCATCTCCCCTTTTCCTTCGGCCACCATTTAGATAATAGTCTGCTTTCCTGTTTTTCCCACCAAAGTGGATAACCTCACATTTATCCACATTATACTGCATCTGCCAAACATTTGCCCACTCACCCAGCCTATCCAAGTCACCTTGCAGTCTCCTAGCATCCTCCTCACAGCTAACACTGCCCCCCAGCTTAGTGTCATCCGCAAACTTGGAGATATTGCCTTCCATTCCCTCATCCAGATCATTAATATATATTGTAAATAGCTGGGGTCCCAGCACTGAGCCTCGCGGTACCCCACTAGTCACTGCCTGGCATTGTGAAAAGGACCCGTTTACTCCTACACTTTGCTTCCTGTTTGCCAGCCAGTTCCCTAACCACATCAATACTGTATGCTTTAAGTTTGTATATTAATCTCTTATGTGGGACCTTGTCGAAAGCCTTCTGGAAATCCAGATATACCACATCCACTGGTTCTCCCCTATCCACGCTACTAGTTACATCCTCGAAAAATTCCACAAGATTCGTCAGACATGATTTACCTTTCGTAAATCCATGCTGACTTTGTCCAATGATTTCACCACTTTCCAAATGTGCTGCTATCCCATCTTTAATAACTGACTCTAGCAGTTTCCCCACTACCGATGTTAGACCGATTTATTCGACCACATTGTACACAAGGTGGTTTCCAGATCACATAATCAGATTCCCATAAGCTGAGAACATACCAACATTATTCAGCTTTAAAATTTGAACCATCTTTCGAAATATTTAATCCTCTTCAGAGCCAAATGGACATGACAGGAACATTGAGAAGAGACTGCTTGGAAAAAAAAATCAATTTTCCATCATCCAAAATGCAGTTGTTTGTTAGAAACAGGAGTTCAAATGGTTCCCAACAGGAAGCACAAAACCTTTGAAGTCTGGGTTTAAAACAAAACTTTGCAAGCCGATGAAGAAACGATCGGTAAATCAACATGGATATCTATGATTGACAATTGTTAAATAATTTATCATAGAAACTGAAGGTAGACAAAAATGCTGGTGAAACTCAGCGGGTGAGGCAGCATCTAAGGAGGGAAGGAAATAGGCAACTTTTTGGGTCTGAAGAAGAGTTTCGGCCCAAAACGTCACCTATTCCTTCGCTCCATAGATGCTGCCTCACCCACTGAGTTTCTCCAGCATTTTTGTCAACCTTCGATTTTCCAGCATCTGCAGTTCCTTCTTAAACAAATATCATATAAACTGATTTTTTTAACCAATATTACATCCGATGCAGACAAAATTATAATCAGAATTGTTTGCGTCCACTGTAGAGTTTTAAATTCCAAATCAGAGGCGCTTAATTTTTTTGGCAACTTGGATACATTCCTTAAACAGGGTCAGGCACTGTGAATATGGAAATTGGGGACTAATGTCTTTGACTAACTTACAAATGTCCTTCATCCAGCAAGATGCGTTATGCCCGCCTTTCACAGAAATCTGCAAAGAACTCCTGCAATTGCCTAAAATACTTGGAATGCTTTGGTTTTACGGAATGTCGTCCTGCAGAGCCCAGTTGAGGTGTTTCCCATTCACTAACCCAACCCATGTCCTCGGTAGATAGACACAGTTCTGGAGCAACTCAGCGGTAACTTGGAGCCAGCGCCACCATTCACTGTGATCATGGCTGATCATCCACAATCAGTACCCCGTTCCTGCGTTCTCCCCATATCCCCTGACTCCACTATCTTTAAGAGCCCTATCTAATGCTCTCTTGAAAGCATCCAGAGAATTGGCTTCCACTGCCTTCTGAGACAGAGAATTCCACAGATTCACAACTGTCTGGGTGAAAAAGTGTTTCCTCATCTCCGTTCTAAATGGCCTACCCCTTATTCTTAAACTGTGGTCCCTGGTTCTGGACTCCCCCAACATCAGGAACATGTTTCCTGCATCTAGCGTGTCCAATCCCTTAATAATCTTATATGTTTCAATAAGATCCCCTCTCATCCTGCAAAATTCCAGTGTTTACAAGCCCAGCCACTCCATTCTCTCAGCATATGTCAGTCCCGCCATCCCGGGAATTATTCTCGTGAACCTACGCTGCACTCCCTCAATAGCAAGAATGTCCTTCCTCAAATTTGGAACCAAAACTGCACACAATACTCCAAGTGTGGTCTCACTAGGGCTCTGTACAACTGCAGAAGGACCTCTTTGGTCCTATACTCCTCTTGTTATAAAGGCAAACATGCCATTCGCTTTCTTCACTGCCTGCTGTACCTGCATGCTTACTTTCAGTGACTGATGTCAGGCAGCATATCTGGAGAACATGGATAGGTGACGTTTCACAGAGTGCTGGAGTAACTCAGCGGGTCAGGCAGCATCTGTGGAGAACATGGATTGGTGACGTTTCACAGAGTGCTGGAGTAACTCAGCGGGTCAGACCAACTATCTGGAGAACATGGATAGGTGACATTTCGAGTCGAAACCCTTCTTCACAGGTGAACCAGACACAATGCTTGCACAGAGGCACAGACAAGCGGTAATTCCAGCAATCACTGACAACCTTGTTTGTTTTTGCTTCACAGAAGTGAGCAGTAACAGGCACACCACAATGACAATGCTATTTTGAGTGGAGCTGTCTTTAGTACTTTGCTCTCCTGTCTGAGAACTAAAATCTAAATGTGACTGTGATCGCAACTGCTTCAGATCATTTAGACCTAATCAAGATGATTGGATGCTGCGGTCTTCCTGCAGTGCTCTTTAGCAGGTTTGAGTAATACAGCCTAAAGATACACACTAAAAATACCCAACAACACATAACCAGTTCCCACGACAGGTTAGTGTTGGAATGAACTGCAGATGCTGGTTTAAACCGAAGATAGACACAAAAAGCTGGAGTAACTCAGCGGGACGGGCAGCATCTCTGGAGAGAAGGAATGGGTGACGTTCCGGGTTGAGACCCTTTTTCAGACACATGTTAGTGTTGGAGAGTGAAACATTGCTTCATGTTACAGCAGTTTAATAACCGACAACAGCAGCCTCCATTTCAATGCTATCTTTCACATTCAATACCTACAGGAATGCTAACAAAAATATTGATGGAATGTACACATGGGAAAGTTAGGAACTTCTGGGGATTTAAAGGTAAATAAAAAATGCTGGAGAAACTCAGCGGGTGAAGCAGCATCTATGGAGCGAAGGAAATAGGTGACGTTTTGGGTCGAGACCCTTCTTCAGAGATTTCTTTGGGGATTTAAAGTTTGCCAAAGGCCAAATGCCAGAGGTTTATGGGTGAAAACTCAGGCCTGAGGACCTGCACAGACATAAACCTGACTGTGAGAGGCAGGAACTAGAGAGTGGATATTTACATTGCAACGGGTAGCGGAGATTGGAAGACAGAGAGAAATGGTGAGGAGTTTGAACTGAAGGCACTCAGTCATCTCAAGTCATCTTAGTCCCAATTGGATGTACCCTGCGCTGAACACACACCCCTCGTAGCCAATACTTTGTACACTATACTGTGAAATGCTGCACATTCTGACCACGTTTCTCCTGCCGTTTTTGTTGTATCCATTGTGGTTATTATTTATCTGATACGTTGGAGCTCCTCTCGGGCAGTGCGCCTGGAATGTTGTTGTATGTGTTTACAATGATAGTAAAATGTATTATTAATTATTATTATTATTATTATTATGTAGATCTGTTTGGACAAGGTGAAGGGGGCACAGTGCAGGATAAAGGCAGTGTTTACATGTGGCACAGGGTGGGGGAGGCCAGTCAGAACGGGATTGGAGGTGTCAGATCTGGGAGGCAACAGAGGTACAGAGGAGGCTTTTAGCACCAGGTGATCTTGTGGAAGGTAATGAAAGCCTCAGAGATGGCATCTATCATCTGAAACTCCTCTCAGAGCCGCGTGCAAGTTCATTAAACAGTGGGGTGAAGGAAAGAGCATCCACGTCGATTGCGGCCCTGTCTCCACCAATCTTTCACCACCACACACAAGAAGCAACAAGACAGACACCGTTGTGCGGATGCCAAGATGTGGGTCAGCTCTGGCTGAACAACTTCTAAACTTCTAAGGGAAGGGATTCCACGCCAGTGGGCCACATGAGTGGCAAGGGTGTGGGGTAAAATTGTGATTTGGGGAAACTGCATTGTATGTAAGTACAGCCTCCGAGAATGTCGGATGGAGTTTTGTAAGGATCATGTATTGTATATATTTATTTCTTGAATAAAGTCTATTTTGACATTTAAAAAAAGACTCGATAAGAAGAAGATTAAACAGTGGGAGACGGACGGGACTGACCATTTGGTAACGGCCTCTGCTGTAACATTTCATGGGACCACATTTCTCTTCACCCAGGCTAGTGTGCAGAGAAGCAACAGCTTGCCACTGTACCTCAGTACACGTGGCAATAAACTGAAACTGAAAGCCTGCACTCCAAGCCAAAATCAGTGGGCACATAAGCAACCTCACGTTTCCACAAAAGATCCAATTATTATATCAGGTAGACAAAAATGCTGGAGAAACTCAGTGGGTGAGGCAGCATCTATGGAGCGAAGGAATAGGTGAGGTTTCGGGTCGAGACCCTTCATTAGTCTGAATCAATCTTCGCTCCATAGATGCTGCCTCACCCACTGAGTTTCTCCTGCATTTTTGTCTACCTTCGATTTTTCCAGTATCTCGAGTTCCTTCTTAAACATTATTCTCTCAGTATGGGTTTGTTATTGTCACGGGTACGCGATACAGCGAAAACTGGTTGTTGGGCTATTCAGGCAAATCACACTATGCATGATAATGCAAGATGCGAAACAAAACACGGAGCAAAATACTGTTACAACTGCAGAGAACGTGCAGATAAAGAACACACAAGGGCCATAACAAAGTCAATTGTCAGATTAGGAATACGTACATCCAAGGTTCACAAGACAGTTCAGTCATCTGATAACTGCGGGAAGAAAAGAGTGTGTTCCTGGCATCCGGTGGCACGTGTTCCATACCTTTGTATCTTCAGCGTATAGGGGAGAAGAGGGTCGAGTGCCCAAGGTGAAAATGGTCCTGGTTTACTGCTTGGTGCTTTCGAGGAAGCTTGAAAGAAACAAAAAATAAAGTGAGATTGATGGAAATTTGTAAAAAAGCTAAACTCAAAAAATGGGAAAGAAAAATCCAAATTGAAAAATGGAAATGTGAAAAATTTTGATAAAGCAAAGGTAGGCTCCACGCAAGGGAAGCCCAAAAAATTGAAAAAAGTGGTTGAATTGACAAAAAAAAAAATGAAAAGCAAAAAAATCTGAAAAGAAATGACTTGATGAAAAAGCTTAAAAAAGAATGACAGAGAAAAAAAAAAAAAAAGAGAAAAAGCCCATGAAAAGAAAATTGAAAATAGAAGGAAAAAATATGAAAAAATGGATAAAAAAAAAATAAAACTGTTGATTGTGAACTAAAAGAAAGAAGCAGGCAAGGTTGTTTTGAAAGAAAAAAATGAAAGAATGAAGAAATGAAAGACAAAATGAATGGAAAAAAAAAAATGATAGTGATATGTTTGAATGAAAAGATAGAAAAAAAAGCCCCTTAAAAATTGATTGAAGAAAAAGATACAGGGAGGAAGCGTAGATACAGAAGTGGTAAGCATGTAGTCGTTCGTGAGTGTGACTACGCGCGGGGGGTCGTGCGGTAGTGTAGCACCTCGGCGGTGGAGACGGCTGACAGATCTGAGGCCGAGTAGACAGTGGTGATTGGGAAGCCACATTCAAAAGCCAGGCTGCCGCGCGTAAGACCAAGCGGTAGCAGGGAGGAGGGCGCCGTCGTCGTCCGGGTGCAACGAGCCCTGTTGGAGCAAGCGGTTCTGCAGCACGGGACCCGAAGTGGAAGGTCGTGTGACGCAGCACCACCCCAGGCCCTCGCGAGCGTATATGTCGCTAGATCGGTGGCAAAGTAGATGGAGAGCGATTCCACCGTGGGCAAAAAAAATTGACAAGAAGAAAAAAAGGAAAGTCTGATAAGAATAAAAAAGACCCCCACCGGCTGGTATGTTGTGGCAGCGAGCCTCGTGGTAGATAGGAGCACCCGTATCGGGGGCGGGTTTGGGTGCGGGCCGGTGTAGAGTTCGTTCCCGTGTCAGGTAGACGCCCAGAGGGGACCGGGGGAGAGCGCCCATCGTCGGTGGGGTAGATGGAAAAGAAAAAGCAAGTGCGGCGTTGTGGTGGGCCGGATGTAGCTGGCAGGTGTGTCTGGGGCCGACGGTTCGTGGCCGGGGGGCAGTCGTAGTACCACCGTTGGGGCGGCAGTGGGTGAGCGTAGAGCGATTGCTGAGTGGGAGGTTGTAATAGGAGGGCCGTGTGTGGTACATTGTTGCTGCGTTGGGATCGTGGGGGGACCGCGAGGTTTGGCGGTGTGCGAGCGCGTGTCACGACGGGTGTAGGGGTAGGGGAGCTTAGAGTCGGTGTGCGTAGGTGTGGCTCCCGTCCGCGAGAGAGGTAGAACTAACGTTGAGAGGAGGGGTAGGTCCAAGGTGGGGGGGAGGTTGGGTCGCTTTGTGCGGCGTGGGGGTGTTGTGCGCGACGCGCGGTGTAGCTGTGTGGACCGTGGTAGGATTGCGGCAAGGGGTTGGTAGCCGCCCGGCGTCGTGGTTTTGTTAGCAGGGTACCGGCGCGCCTAGTCAGTGGGTGGGCTGTGGTTTGGAAATGTCAACAAAAGAGGTGTTTAGGGGGTAGATGGGGGTTCATCCGTGCGTAGATGGAAATGGGGTGGCCGTAGGAGGGTGCACCCATAGTGGCCGGGGTGGTAGATGGCAGCCCGGGCTTGTGTCAGTCCCGCCCGCCGCCTAGATTTGAGCCGGTTCTTCTGGGCCGTCGTCCCAGTTGTGTCTGTGGTGGTTGTGGTAGGGCGGTGTCCCCTGTAGAGTTGGGTGGTGTGCACCACGGTGGGTGTTAGACCGCCACTAGATGGAAACAAAAAGAAGTGGGTCCCCCCGTAGATGCGAGGGAAAAGTTTATGGGGGGATAATTGTTCCAGGGGTGCCGGCCGTGGGGTAGTTTTTTTTGTTGTTTCTTTTGTTTGCGTTTTACGTTGTAAAACAAGAAGATCCGCTGATTTTGTTGGTTGTTTACAGTGTTTCAGAAGGAAGAACAGACCATCCCTCGGAGAGGGAGGTAGGAGTGAGTGGAGTTTAGAGTAGTAGTTTTACACACAGGGACCACCATTTGAGTAAAGGACGTTTGCCATTCTGTGTGAAGCGCAGGGGTTTGCCATTAATAGCTGTGTTTTCACTTTATTTTCTGCGAGTGATTTCACACAAGTTTTTTCACACACGTCAGATATTCTTGAGTAATGACATGTAGATTCAATGCCACAATTCTATGGACGCCAGGAGTAGCATAGGTTGCCCACTTCACAGGAGAGGAATACTCTTCAAACAAAGCTGAAGGAAGGCAAATATTAATGAGAATAGAGTGCGACCACGAGTGGGTTTGGTTTTAGCCGAGTTATTCGGTAGCCTTCCACATTCAAACGATGTACAGGTTTTGAGGGTCTATTGGCCTTGGTACTGTTAAAGTTTGTAAATGTAAAATGTAAACATTGTCCCTGGGTGTGTAGGTAGCGTTAAGTGCGGGGATCTATGGGTCGCGCGGGGCCCTAGGTGGTTTCCGTGCTGCCATTCTCGAATACTAAACTACAGAGGGCATGAATCCATCCATTGGTTGCGCTGAGCTGGTTGGCATTCCAGGCCACTGAAGCTTTTACTCTGGCTTCGGGTCGAGACACTTCAGCCAGGAAAGCTGGACATCGCACAGTACAAACACAAAGAAGAAATACCTGGAGCTATATTGTCGGGCCAACGGTTCCCTGATCGACTCCAAGGCTAACTTTAAACACAATCCATTTACAAAACATCAGTGACCCATAGACCGGTCTCCAGCTAATTTAACGCCCGGTGTTTAGATCTTCACACAGTCTCCAGGACAGAATGATTTGTCCATTAGGGATCAAAGTCACCAGTGAAGACCTCTGACCTTGCTGAGCTAACCAGCTAACTTGTGCACGTGGCAATCAGGATTTGATCCAAGCATTTGTGAAAACAAATCCACAGAATGTGTAGGAAGGAACTGCCGATGCTGGTTTACACCGAAGATAGGCACAAAGTGCTGGAGTAACACAGCGGGTCAGGCAGCATCTCTGGAGAGAAGGAGTTACTGCATGACTCCAAGACTCTATGGTGACCTTTCAGTTTGGCACCCTTCTTCACACTGAGTCTGAACAAGGGTCTGAACCGACACGTCACCTATTCCTTTTCTCCAGAGTTGTTGCCTGTCCTGCATTTTGTGTCTATCCAGAGAGCGTGCGGTCCCTCATTAATTTAATCCCCTTCTGCAATGTCCATTCGATTTTTTTTCTGCTAATATTCTCCATAAATGCTGCGGTATTGAATGAATGTCCTGTTTCTGGTCCTTGAGCAAGCAGGTGATTGAAAACTTATCGGCAATCACACAGAGACTAGACCAACATCTNCCACCTCCAGCATCGGAACCAAGACCAAGTCATCAATCACCTTATTTACTGATATACAGTGGACTGCCATCAGTTCAAACATCATTTCTTAAATTAAGCTCTCATGGATTGGAAAACACAGAGTGCTGGAGGGACAATAGACAATAGGTGCAGGGGTAGGCCATTTGGCCCTCTGAGCCAGCACCGGAACTCAGCGGGTCAGGCACCATCCGTGGAGGGAATAAATAGATGATGTTTCGGGTCAGGTCCCTTCTTAGAAATAGAAGAAACATGAAATTAAGGGTGAGGGAGTGGCCTTTCAGCCTCTTCGAGCTGCACTGCATTCAATATGATCATGCTGATCATTCAACTTCAGTATCCCGTACCTGCCTTCTCTCCATACCCTCTGATCCCCTTAGCCACAAGGGCCACATCCAACTCACTCTTAAATATAGCCAATGAACTGGCCTCAACTACCCTCTGTGCAGAGAGTTCCAGAGACTAACCACTCTTGTGTGAATAAAGTCTTTTCATCTCGGGCTTAAGGATTTCCCCCTTATCCTTAAGCTGTGAACCCCTTGTCCTGGACTTCCCCAAACTTCGGGGAAACAATTTCCAGCTCTGCTGTCAACCCCTTAGAATTTGTAAGTTTCTATAAGTTCCCCTCTCAATCTCCTAATTTCCAGAGAGTATAAACCGAGTCTATCAGTCTTTCTTCATAAGGACAGTAATGACATCCCAGGAATCAGTCTGGTGTGGAACCTTCTCTGCACTCCTCTATGGCAATAATGTCACTTCCGCGATTTGGTGCCAAAACTGTCGCAATACTCCAGGTGTGGTCTCACCAAGACCCTGTACAACTGAAGTAGAACCTCCCTGCTCCTGTACTCAAATCCTTTGGCTATGAAAGCTAACTTACATTCGCTTTTTTCACTCCTGCTGCACCTGCATGCCTACTTTCAATGAATGGTGTACCATGACACCAGGTCTCGCTGCATCTCCCTTTTCTAATCGGTCACCATTTAAATAATTGTCTGGCTTTCCTTTTTGCCACCAAGTGGATGAACCCTCCACATTTATCACATTATACTGCATCTGCAAACATTTGCCCACTCACCCAGCCTATCCAAGTCACCTTGCCGTCGCTAGCATCCCTCCTAACAGCGAACACTGCCCCCAGCTTAGTGTCATCCGCAAACTTGGAGGAATATTGCCTTCATTCCCTCATCCAGATCATTAATATATATTGTATACAGGCTGGGGTACAGCACTGTGGCCTGCGGTAACCTCCACTGTTACTGCTGACTTGTGAAAAGGACCAGTCTACTCTACTCTTTGCTTCTGTTTGCCAGCCAGTTCTCTATCCACGTCAATACTGGAACCCCTAATACGTATGCTTTAAGTTTGTATACTAATCTCTTATGAGGGACCTTGTCGAAAGCCTTCTGGAAGTCCAGTTATACACATCAATGGTTCTCCCTAATCACGCTACTAGTTACTATCACCTCTTCTCGATAAAATCAGTCCACAAGGAGTTCCGTCAGACATGATTTACCTTTTTGTAAATCATGCTGAGTTTGTCCAATGATTTCACACTTTCCAAATGTGTGCTAACCATCTTTAAAAACTGACTCTAGCAGTTCCCCACTACCGATGTTAGAATAACTGGTCTGTATTTCCCCGTTTCTCGTCCCTCAATTCTTAGAAGAGGGGTTACATTTGCTACCGCCAATCCTCAGGACACTACTCCAGAATCTAAAGAGTTTTGAAAGATTAGAATAATGCATCCAATATTTCCTGAGGCTACTTCCTTAAGTACTCTGGAGCAGCCTATCTGGCCTGGGGATTTAAGCGGCCTTTAATCTATTCAATTTCCAACACCACTTCTGACTGACCTGGTTTGCACTCAATTCCTCCTTTGACCCCCAGTCCATCTGCTAGATTCCGGCAGATAATTTATTGTCTTCCTTAGTGAAGACGGAACCAAAGTAGTTATTCAAATTGGCCGCCATATCCTGGTTTCCCCATGTCAAATCTCACCTGTTTCTGGACTGCAAGGGGCCTACATTTTTTGAACTAACCTCTTTCTCTTCACATATCTAATAAAAACTTTTGCAGTAGTTTTTATGTTCCCTGCCCAGTTTTTTCTTTCATAATTATTTTTTCCTTTCCTAATAAGCCCTTTGTCTCTCTGACTGGACTCTGAAATTTCTCCCAGTCCTTCTGGTTATGCTGCTTTTTATGGCTACTTTGTATAGAAGCATCCTTTGCTTTGATATATCCCTGATTTCCCTTGTTATTACAACGGATTGCACTACCTTCCCGATTTTATTCGTTTTGCCAAACAGGGATGAACAATTTTTTGTTGTTCATCATGCAGTCTTTAAATGTTTCCATTGTATATCCACCGTCAACCCATGAAGGAGAAATTAAATGCCAGTCAATCTGGCAATTCTCGTTTCATACCCTCAAAGTTACCTTTCTTTAAGTTCAGAACCACCTTCTTCAGACTGATCCGCAGGATGTGCCTGAACCTTGCTGACGTTTAGTTTAATTTAGAAGATACTGCACGGGAACAGCCCTTCGGCCCCCATGGCAGCACAACCAGCGATCCCCCACACATTAACCACTTCCTACACACAATAGGAACAAATTTACATTCATACAAGCACTTAAGTACAACCGACATCTTTGGAGTGTGGAGGAGAACGAAGATCTACAGACAAAACCAACACAGGTCAAGGGGAGAACATACAAACTGCGCACAGACAGCACCTGGGGTTGGGGTCGAACCCGGGCCACGAGTGCCGTGAGGCGGCAACTGTACCGCTGTGCCACATTGAGTTCTCGCAGCACTGTGTGTTTGGTCAAGATTCCAGCATCTGCAATTTCTTGTACCTCTGTCATTAATCGTGGCTGCTGGGGTTACGACACTATGAATACCGGACGCACAAGTGATTCAAGCAGAAATAGTCCTTAACTTAGAGCAAACTTCAGATGCATCAAACACAGCTGAGTCTGTAGCCAGCTGACAGAACATGCACAGGACAGGACAGCACGGGAAGAGGCCCTTCAGTCCGCAGGGTCTCTGCCAAATTGTAGGAGATTCTTCCCCCATTGTCACCACACTTCTACTTCATGGAGAATCAATGTTCATATCACTGGTCAATGTAAACCGCAAAGTTTATACCCCAGCGGTATAAACATTGACTTCTCCAATTTCAGGTAGTCCTTGCTTTTTCCTTCTTTCCCCTTCCCAGCTCTCCCACAGCCAGACTCCACCTCTTCCTTTTTGCTTCCAACCCCCACCCCCCCCCCACAGGGTTCTGAAGAAAGGGTGTCGACCCGAAACGTCCCTTATTCTTTGCTCATAGATGGCTGCCTAACCCGCTTGGAGTTTCTCCAGCATTTTGTCTACTTCGATTTTGTTCAGCATCTGCAGTCCTTCTTAAACATGATGGACGTCAGTGCAAGGACCAGGTAGTGTTACCGCACAGGTAACACATTGGTGCTCTGCCTCATCTACTATAAGGCAGAGACTGCTGCCCCCACGGGTTGACAAGATTCTGCATGCAAACAGCGCTCAGCATTAATGGAGGTGGGTTTGGGTTCGAATCCCCCTTGTCCTCACCTTCCACCCCATCAGCCGTCACATACACCATATAATCCTCATACATTTTCGCCACCTCCAACGGGATCCCATTACTGGCCACATCTTCCCATCTCCTCCCCTTTCTGCTTTCCGCAGAGACCGTTCCCTCTGAAACCCCCCGGTCAACTTGTCCCTTCCCACCCAAACCACCCCCTGCCCAGGTACTTTCCCCTGCAACCGCAGGAGATGCAAACACCTTTCCCTTTACCTCCCCCTCGACTCCATCCAAGGACACCCCAAACTGTCTTTCCAGGTGAGCAGAGGTTCACTGGCACTCCTCAAACCTCATCTAGTGTATCCGCTGTGTTCAGGTTGTCAACTACTGTACATCGGTGAGACCAAGCGCAGGCTCGGCAGATCGTTACGTGCTGAACACCTCGCCTTAACCAAACGGAATTCCCGGTTGCTCAGCACTCAAACTTCCCCCGCATTTATCAATCAGGCCTTTCTGTCCTGGGTGTGTCTCCTCTGTTGTCTGTGTGATGCCAACCAGCACAAATTGAGGAACAGCACCTCATATTTTCTTGGATAGACTTACACCCAGCGGTATTATGTACATAGACTTCTCTAACTTAAGTACCCTTGCTTTTCCCTCTCTCTCACCATCCCCTCCCCTTCTCAGTTCTCCCACCTGTCTTACGGTTCTCCGACTATATTCTATGTTGTCCCCTCCCCGAAGGTATGGGTTCTCGACACGAAACTCAACCATTACTTCGTCCAGACGATGCTGACTGTCCGCCTGAGTTACTCCATCTTTTTGTGTCTTCCTTCGATTTAAACCAGCATTCTGCAGTTCTTTTCTACACATTAATGGCGGTGAACTCCACGACCAGTAGACTCCCCAGCACATCGGCGTTTCTACAGAGAAGCACAACAGAACACAGCTGGGCTGCTGTGAAATCTGACTACAAGGTTACTTTCAGAAGATCGACACAAAACCGGAGTAATCAGTGGGACAGGCACCGCCAGCATCTTGGAGAGAAGAATTGGTGACATTTTGGATCAAGACCCTTCTTCAGAGACTTGGACAGGTGCATGGATAGGGAAGGTTTGGAGGATTATGGGCCAAAACGAAGGCAGACGAAAGTGGGACTTGTGTGGATGGAGAAGCAGTTGGTACGCATGGCGAGTTGGGCCGAAGGGCCTGTTTATGTGCTGTATGACTAAGATGCTTGAGAGAATGATTACTGACGTACAGTGGTTTGATACAAGGCATGACTCAACACAATCACAGGGCAAGGATTTGCGGTAAAAAATATTCTCCATGGTTGAACATAATCTGCCATTCAAAGCCGGGCGAGAGCAATAAACGCAACTTCATCAAATTATTGTGCACAAGTTTTCACAATCTCTAATATTCATATATTAATAATAATTCAAATCTGTATTATTGATCATCACTGCCTCTCAGCCTGCACTGTGGCAGCTTTCACATCCGTGGCTCGTTAATATACCAGGGGACTGCTTGCGTGTCCGGACACAGCAAGATCCCACAAACAGCAGTGGGGGGGTCACATCTAGAACTAGCTATGGGGGGAGGGGGGGGTCCTCTGCATTTGCTGTTGCACAGTGGATGCAGCCGGCATCCCACAGTCCAGTGACAGAAGCCCATGTATTTCTGCACCCTCCCTGTACGCACTGCCACCCCCACCCCCGACACGGCACACACACCCACAGACACACACAGCACCACACAGACTCAGACACTGGCCGGCTGCCACCGGGAAGGGAACTCGCTTCTCTATCTTCGCATTCCCTTTTCACAGATGCATCTCTAACCGATTCCGCTGGCGCTCACCCCCCCCAAACCTCCTCCCATCCCCACACACACCACTCACCAGACCACACACACAGACCCGCACACACAGACCATTCTCACAGACCACATCACACACAGACCAACCTCCACACCCACCCACCCCTGGCTCAGTCCCCGGCTGTGTTGTCCCCGCCCCGGCGCTGCAGCGGGGCTTCACCGGACCCCGGGCACGTCGTTGTCCCGCGTGTGGGAGGGGGCGGGGGGGCGCGAGGTCTTTGCTTTCCCTCCCGGCGGCCACTCGCCCGCGCCGATGCCCAGCGACCCCCCTCCCGGCAGGAGCTGCCCCTGTTGTGGGGGGCGGGAGGTTGATGGGGGGGGAGGAGGTGTTTGGGGGGGGGGAGGGAGGTGTTATGTGGGGGGTGGGTATGTGGTGGGGGGGGGGAGGTGTATGTGGGGGTGTGGGGGGGTATGTGATGGGGGGGGGTCCCTGTCTCACGGCCCCGACTACACCCCCCCCTCACACACAGCCGGCACGGACACAAGATCGGGACAGAGAGGGGGAGGGGGAGGGGGGTCGGGCTCGCTGTGTCTCCCGTTCCCCAACATTCCGCAGCGGGAAAACCGGAGCAACCCCCCCACCCCACCCCCGCCGCCACCGCCCTGCGGGACCGGCACAGACAGAGGGACAGAGGGACAGGGGACGAAGGCGCGGGTCTGTCCGGGGACCCCGGCATCAATGGCCAGCCCCCGCACGGATCAGAGCCGCCCAACCCCCCCGGGCCGGCCCGTCCGTACTGCAAGCGGCATGGATGGAGCCGCGCTTGCTCGCCACTGATCCGCGATCCGGCAGCAGCTCCTTTTCCTATCTACTTATACCTCCCCTCATCATTCTTCATTATTCTTTATTGTACTTTATATTTTTTTCCCCTCCTTTTTTTCTTTCCCTTCCTCTCCTTCCTTCTCCACCCTCCCTTCCCCAAATCCTTCCGCAGCGGCGATAGATACATCTGGAGAGAAATGAACCAACATGTGAGAGGGGGGGTGGTTTGGCACTTGTGGCGAGCGAGGAGGGAGTGTTGGAGAGGAGGTTATATTCGATTATAGAGTGGGGAGGATTTGAGGGGGGGGATTTTGATAGAGTGTGAGGTGGGGAGTGTGAGTAGATTGTGAGGGTGGAGGGCGTTGTGATGGTGTGATTTGATCGATTTAGATGTGTTTAGTATTTAGAGATTTTAGGGGGGTGAGTTTGAGCTCGTTTGATTGGTGGGGAGTGTGATCGATTAGATGGGGGTGCGTGATATAGATAATTTTGAGGGTGGGGCGGGCCCCCGGTGGGGAGATTGATTGTTGAGTTGGATGCGCTTTTGAGGGGGTGGAGTGTTATTGGTGGTAATTGTTAGAGAGTGAGAGGGGTGATTGTGATGGGTGGGAGTGAGTAGAGAGTAGTTAGGTGGGGGAGGGTATATGATATTGTGAGAGAGTTTTATGGTTTAGTTTTATTTTTTGTATAGTGATAATACTATTTATGTAGTTTGATTTTGCTAGATAGATCTTGTGTTGATATTTCTTTTCTATTTATGTTTTTTGGTGCGGTGAGAGAGATTTAAGCGTGTTTTGGTGTGATGAGATCTTGAGTAGTGTTGGGAGATGAGCTTAGCTTGTTAGTGGTGAGTGAGAGGGGGTCCTCAGTGTGACTAGAGTTGAGGGGGGGGCTGTTGTTGAGTAGAGTGTGTGAGGGGGGGATGTGTTGATCTTATTGGCGGTTTGGGTAGTTTGAGATTTGTGATTGGGCAAGTGATATGGTGGCTTGTGAGAGATTTAGATGTGGTGTGATATTTAGGGTTGTATTTTTCGGGATTGTGATTGTGGAGATTTTATGGGGGTGAGTTTGAGATATTGATCTTTTGGTATTTATTTTGATGTGTGAGGGGGGGATTGAGCGGATATTGTGAGGGGTGGTGAGTTGCGAGAGAAGTTAGGGGTGGGTGAGATTGAGATGCTATATATTTGAGGTGTGGGGGTGAGAGATATATAGAGTGGGAGGAGGTGGATAGAAGTGTGAGGGGGTGGGATTTTAGAGAGAGTGTGATGGGGTGGAGTGTGATATAGGGTGAGGGGGGGCTTTATAGTGTGGGGGAGTTAGAGGGTGGTTGGTTTTGAGTGGGGGATTGTGAGAGATTGTGATTGGGGGAGAGTTGATAGAGTAGTTAGTGGGGGGAGTGAGAGGAGAGTGTTAGTGGTGGAGTTGCGGGTTGGGAGTGTGGAGTATTTAGTGGAGGAGAGTTAGCGGAGTTTGAGGAGGTGGTGTTTAGTGTGGAGGGGGAGGGTGGTGGGGAGTAGTGATAGGTGGAGAGGGGTGGGGGGCTGGGGAGGGGTTGTGTGGGGGTGGGGGGGTGTGGGGGGGATTGTGTGGTGTATGGAGGGGGGGGGGGGGGGAAGGGGGGGGGGTGGGGGAGGGGGTGGGTTGGGAGTGTGATGGGAGGGAAGGGGTGGGGAATGGGGTGGGGTTGGGGGTTTAGGGGGGGGGGGGTGTGGGTGGGGGGGTGGGGGGGGTGTGTCGTGGGGGGTGGGGGAGGGGGGGGGTTGGCGGGTAGGGTGGGGGGGTGAGTTTTAGGGAGGGTTGGGCCGGGAGTGGCAGGGGGCTATGGGGTTGATGGGGGGTGGAGGGGCGGGGATGGGGGATGAGGGGAGGGGCGGGGGGGGTGCAGGGGGGAGTGGGAGGGTGGGGGGAGCGGGGGGGGGGGGCGGGGGGGGTGGAGGGGGGGGGGGGAGGTGGACGGATTGGTGTGGGGGAGGGAGGGGGGGGGGGGGGGGGGGGGGGACGGAGGTGGCGGGGGGGAGTTGGGGTTAGGGGTGGAGAGGGGGGGGGTGGGGGTGGGGCGGGAAAATGGGGGGGGGAGGGGAGGGGGGGGGAAGGGGGGGGACGGGGGGGTTGGGGGGGAGTGTGGGGGGGAGTAGGGGAGCGGTGAGGGGGGAGGGGGGAGGGGGGGGGGCGGGGGGGGGGAGGGGGGGGGGATGGCTGGGGTAGTGGGGGGGGGGGGTGGAGTGTGGCGGGACGGGGGGAGTGTGGGGGGGGGGGGGGGGGGAGGGGGGGGGGGGGGGGGGGAGCAGGGGGAGGGGGGGGAGGGGGGAGGGGGAGTAGGGTGACGGGGGGACGGGGCGGGGGGGGGGAGGAGGGGGGGGGGGGAGGGAGGGCGGGAGGGCAGGGCGCGGGAATGGGGGGGCGGGAGTGGTGGGGAGAGAGTGTTGAGGGGGTGGATGTGTGAGAGGTTGGGTGGTGGGCGGGGGGGGGGGGGGGAGTGTGTGTGGGGGGGGGGTGGGGGGGGGGGGAAGGTGGGAGGCGGAGGGAGGGGGGTACGGTGGGGGGGGGGGGGAGGGGGGGGGGGGGGGGGGGGGGGGGGGGAGTGGTGGGGTAGGGAGGGAGGGGGGGGGGAGGGGGGGGGGGAGGGGGGGGGGGGGGGGGGGGGGTGAGAGAGTGGGGGGAGGGGGGGGGGGGGTGGATGGGGTGGGAGGGGGGGGACCGGGGGGTGGAGAGAGGGGGGGAGGTGTGAGGGGGGGCGGTGGGATGAGTGTGAGGGGGGGGGTGAGAGGGTGGGGGGGGGGGGGGGGGGAGTGAGTGGATGGGGGGGGGGGGGGGAGGGGGGGGGGGGGGGGGGGGGGGGGAGGTGGAAGGGGGGGGTGTGGGGCGTGAGGAGTGGGGGGGGAGTGTGAGGGGGGGGGGGAGAGTTGGGAGGTGAGTGGGGGGGGGGGGGAGTGTGAGGGGGGGGAGTGTGAGAGAGTGTGGGGGGGAGTGTGAGGGGGGGGAGTGTGAGAGGGGGGTGTAGTGTGAGGGGGGGGAGTTGTGAGAGGAGTGTGAGGGGGGGGAGTGTAAGATGTGAGGGGGGGAGTGTTGAGGGGGGGAGTGTGAGGGGGGGAGTGTGTGGGGGGCAGTGTAGGAGAGTGTGAGGGGGGGAGTGTGAGGGGGGGGGCAGTGTGAGAGAGTGTGAGGGGGGGGAGGCTACGATTGCGAGCAGCTTTGGCGGCGCGGTGAGGAGAGAGAGCCGGGCTGAGGCTGGGCCGATGTTTGGCCGTTTCTCAGTGAAGGGGAGACGCTGACAATCCGCGGACATTCGGCCGGACGGCGGCTACTCGCTCTCCCGCTGATACGGAGATCGATGGAGGGGCAGGTAGTGTAGAGAAAGCAGGAACTCTGCAGAAGGACTTGGGCAGGTTGGGCAGAGGAATGGCAGATGGAATATAGTGGAGCAAAGTGTGGAGTCATGCATTTTGGTCGCAGGAATAAAGTGTTGATGAACATTAGGTTCAGAGTCGCCGATGGGGAACCAGCTGCCAGAGGAGGTCGTTGAGGCTGAAGAAGGGTGTCGACCCGAAACGTCACCCATTGCTTCTCTCCACAGATGCTGCCTGCCCCGCTGAGTTACTCCAGCACCTCGTCTATCTTCAGTGTAAACCAGCATCTGCAGTTCCTTCCTACACATTCTTACTGAGGCAGCTTTACAGCCCCATAAACACAATACCACACAGACAAATATATAATAATCAATAATACAATAACTGAATAACCACAATGCTAGGTGACTATAACTGTGTAAAACTTTAATGCAAAGACACCGTTCATAAAAGATCATAGTTGCTGCGGTGAGTGTAGTGACCAGATCATAATGTTGCAAAACCATAACATCATAATAAAGCAACCAAACCAATTTCCACTGCAGGTCACAAGGTCATAAGATCATGTGATAGGAGTAGAATTAAGCCGCCATTCGGCCCATCAAGTCTACTCTGCCATTCAATCAGGGCTGATCTATCTCTCCCTCCTAACCCCATTCTCCCGCCTTCTCCCCATAACCTCTGACACCTGTACTAATCAAGAATCTATCTATCTCTGCCTTAAAAATATCCATTGACTTGGCAAATAATTCCACAGATTCACCACCCTCTGACTAAAGAGGGATCTTTTTAGAGGAACCCCCAGGTAACTATAATTCTTGATTAGTACGGGGTTATGGGGAGAAGGCAGGAGAATGGGGTTGATAGATCAGCCATGATTGAATGGCAGAGTAGACTTCATGGGCCGATTGGCTTAATTCTGCTCCTAGAACTTGTGAACTATTAATATATCCTTGGCTGACAATTCTGTTGTGGTTCAACCAAAATTCTGTTGCACCATCTGCTTCACTGTTATTTTCCCTCGGTTAACCGCGTTTTTCTGTGTTACTGGACTTTATCTTGCACTAAACATTATTCACGGTATTCCCTTTATCGTGTATCTATACGCTGTGGACGGCTCGATAGTAATCATGTGTTGTCTTTCCGCTGACTGGATAGCACGCAACAAGAGCTTCTCACTGTACCTCAGTACACGTGACAATAAACTCACCAAATACTAAACTTCCCCCTTCAGATGTTCCTGTCGGTGTTTGTGAAGCTCACTAACACACTGCTGCAACTTCTATTGGCTTTTACAAAAGCACTAACTCGACCCTGAACGTGACCTCATCAGACCTTTGGGGTCTAAAGTCTCGGAGACAGTGGTGCAATGCCACAACAATTCTACCGGAGAGCAGTCCTGAACTACAGTTTACCTCACCAGGGATCCTTAGACTATCTTTGATTGGACTGAAGAAGGGGCTCGACCCAATACATCACCCATTCCTTCTCTCCAGAGATGCTGCCAGTCCCGCATTTTGTGGCTATCTTCGGTTTAAACCAGCATCTGCAGTTTCTTCCTACACATTTGATCGGACTGTGCTGGCTTTACCTTGCACTAAACGTTATTCCCTCATCATATATCTGTACACTGTAAATGGCTTCGATTATAATCATGTATTGTCTGTCTGCTGGCTGGCTGGCTGGGTTAGCACGCAACAAAAGCTTTTCACTGTACCTCGGTACATGTGACAATAAACTAAACTCCAGCAGTAAGGCAAAAGAAATCCAACAAATCTGCTTCATGAAGGAGCCATTTCCCATCCAAAAGGAAACCATTTTTGACTTGAAAAACCAAATGTAATTATTGGTTGACTAAAATGTGCAATATATTATTAGTACGGATTTAGCACAATGAAGGAGACTGTACTGTAGGTTTTAATTTTCAAAACACTATCTTCTGCAATGGGAAATAAATGAGATGGAGTAAGATTGCAATGTGTGATTAGCGCTGTGTAATTGGTGCCGTGTAGACAACACTAACATACTCATCTGCTCAGGTGTCGTGGCCAGCCAAAGTTGATTGCTGTTAAGATGGTTAGTACCTCGGTCGTGCCGCATGAGTGTGTAAGGAAGAACTGCAGATGCTGGATTACACCAAAGATAGACACAAAATGCTGGAGTAACTCTGCGGGACAGGCAGCATCTCTTGCGAGAAGGAATGGGTGGCGTTTCGGGTCGAGACCCTCCTTCAGACAGATGTCAGGGGAGAGGGTGTTGTAAAGCACACAGGTCTGAGGGCAACACACAGGGGGTCAGGCAGCATGTGTGGAAGGAGTGGACATTCGACATTTCAGTTAGGAGACGATTAATCAGTCTGAAGAAGGGTCCCGACCCAAAACATTGCCTTTCCCGTTACCTGTCCATGTTCTCCAGAGATGCTGCCTGACCCGCTGAGTTACTCCAGCACTCTGTGAAACGTCACCTATCCATGTTCTCCACAGATGCTGCCTGACCCACTGAGTTACTCCAGCACTCTGTGAAACGTCACCTATCCATGTTCTCCAGAGATGCTGCCTGACCTGCTGAGTTACTCCAGCACTCTGTGAAACGCCACCTATCCATGTTCTCCACAGATGCTGCCTGACCCGCTGAGTTACTCCAGCACTTTGTGTTTTGCTCCAGATTCCAGTATCTGCAGTTCCCCGTGTTTCCGGAGTCTGCCAAATAAACTGACGACAAGTCTTTTCCAGTTGTCAATGACTACAAGGAGCTCTGTGGAGCGATCCAGATGACAGTGTTACTCTATTCAAGGCTCTGGTTTCAGTCAGCGGTTCATCTCTGTATTCTGGGCTAAGCAGGTCCAGGATGGTTTTACGTTTTGCCCGATGCTCATGAGCGTGACGGCGCTCGGCCTGTACTCGCTGGAGTTTAGAAGAATGAGGGGGGAACTCGTTGAAACTTACCAAATAGTGAAAGGCTTGGAGCGAATGTGGAGAGGATGTTTCCACTAGTGGGAGAGTCTAGGACTAGAGGTCATACCCTTAGAATTAAAGGATATTCCTTTAGGAAGGAGATGAGAATTAATTAATTTTGTCAGAGGGTGGTGAATTTGTGTAATTCGTTGCCACAGAAGGCTGTGGAGGCCGTCAGTGGATATTTTAAAAGCAGAGATAGATAGATTCTTGATTAGTCCAGGTGTTCGGAGGGAGCGATAAATCAGCCATGATTGAATGGCGGCGTAGACTTGATGGGCCGAATGGCCTAATCTGCTCCGATCACTTATGACATTGATTGCCGGTCAAATGCTACAGGTATAGGTTGTGCTGGTCAGTAGATTCTGGGCCAGACCCAATTTAAACCCTCCTCTGCATTCTGTATCATCTACAGAGTATTCATCAAATGTATGAAAGGCATTGATGAAAAGGAATTTAAGCTGTAGTTGTGAGCACCAGAATAAATGTATGATCGGCTGTAAACAATTTTATTTTATATTTTCATTTATTTCTGCCTTAAATCTGTGGGAATCCAATCTTCAAAAAGGCCGGGCCCGATTAATGTTAAACGATAAACCTTTCATCTTCTGGTTTCAGATAACTTGGTTTCTTCAACAAGATCTTTTCAAAAGTAAATATCCAAGTGAATACTTTATATTTTGCAAACTAAATGCATCATTCTTTAAACTTTAAGACAATAAACCCCCAGAGGCTTTGAATTTAAATGAAATTCATGATGGATTCACAGTCTCTGACAGTGAGAATGACAAGTACAGGCGGGCACAAAAAGATTAAAAATACTTATTGAAATCACTAAATAATTGACTCTGCGAGCCTTTAAAAAGCACAATACAGCATCTGAGCCATCCCAAGGATCTGCCCTCCTGCCATTTGGTGGGATCCATCCCAGATTCACATACGATTCACTTATGTATGAAGGTTAACCTCACATTCAGTGAAATCTGCCACAGGTTTCTTCAGAAGATAGACACAAAAAGCTGGAGTAACTCAGCAGTCCAGGCAACATCTCTGGAGAGAAGGAATGGGTGACGTTTCAGGTCATAGAAACATAGAAAGTAGGTTCTGGAGTAGGCCATTCGGCCCTATTTGCCAGCACTGCCATTCAATATGATCATGGCAAATCATCCAGAATCAGTACCCCGTTCCTGTTTTTTCCCATATTCCTGATTCCGTTAGCCCTAAGAGCTCTATTTAACTCTCTCATAAATCTCTTAGAAACATAGAAACATAGAAAATAGGTGCAGGAGTAGGCCATTCGGCCCTTCGAGCCTGCACCGCCATTCAATATGATCATGGCTGATCATCCAACTCAGTATCCCGTACCTGCCTTCTCTCCATACCCCCTGATCCCTTTAGCCACAAGGGCCACATCTAACTCCCTCTTAAATATAGCCAATGAACTGGCCTCAACTACCTTCTGTGGCAGAGAATTCCACAGACTCACCACTCTCTGTGTGAAAAAAGATCTTCTCATGTCGGTCCTAAAAGACTCCCCCCTTATCCTTAAACTGTGATCCCTTGTTCTGGACTTCCCCAACATCGGGAACAATCTTCCTGCATCTAGCCTGTCCAACCCCTTAAGAATTTTGTAAGTTTCTATAAGATCCCCCCTCAGCCTTCTAAAGGTCGAGACGTTTCTTCAGTCAGACGAAGTGTCTGTCTTTGATGTAACCCAGCAACTGCAGTTCCTTCAGTCACATACCAGATTCACATCCAATCAGCCAGTGTCGCACTCTGCCTGTGCTACCAGCGCCACCAATGTGTCCCAGATGCCCACTAACTGTAGAAGTCTGGCTGTCCAAACCAATTCACAGCTGTTTTAAAACTAGACACAGAGCTGACAGACAGCCCGTTTACTTTAGGAGTGAGGGCATCTTAATGATTGAGGGGAATGTTAATAAGCTATCATGAAGTTAATTGCTTGGTTCTCTTTCCCTGAGAATAACGTTGAAAGAGGAATGTCTAATAAGGCAGAGAGCTGGAAGTTTTCTGGAGACGTACGATTGCTGCATTGGAAGGAAAACCTGAATAATTCTGAGACAGGCTCCCAGCTGTTGGGAGTGATAAGCACAGCTCTACTGCCCGACTGCTCTACTGCTCAATACCTCTGACACACACACTGTGCCCTGTGGGCACTACCAACTGCACATTCTGAATGGGCCAGTGACGACTGCACAGAAACACACAGGCCCGGGGTAGACTTTGTGTCAGTTTAAGTTCACAATGTGAAACCACTCTGCCCTAAACCAGATTAACCGCTTAAGGGCCTGTCCCACTTGGCGATTTGTTTTGGCAACTGCGGCGTCATATCAGTGTTGCCAAAAGATTTTGAACATTTCAAAATCCAGCAGCGACAAAAAAAATGTTGCGACACTTGAAAAAACACCGCGCGTCAATACGCCATCACGCCGCGTCATGCTGTGATTTTTTCAGTGACCTGATACGTCGGTCAATAATGCCGGCAGTCGCTGAAAAAATCGCCAAGTGGGACAGGCCCTTTGTGTCGCAAATTGCCAGACCAACGTTTTTATTCAGAAAGACAATAGACAATAAACAATAGGTGCAGGAGTAGGCCATTCGGCCCTTCAAGCCAGCACCACCATTCAATGTGATCATGGCTGATCATCCACAATCTGTACCCCGTTCCTGCCTTCTCCCCATATCCCCTGACTCCGCTATCTTTAAGAGCTCTATCTAGCTCTCTCTTGAAAGTATCCATAGAACCAGCCTCCACCACCCTCTGAGGCAGAGAATTCCACAGACTCATAACTCTCCGTGAGAAAAAGTGTTTCTTCGTCTCCATTCTAAATGGTTTACCCCTTATTCTTAAACTGTGGCCCC
The DNA here is from genome assembly GCA_035221665.1 of Okamejei kenojei. Lineage (NCBI taxonomy): Eukaryota > Metazoa > Chordata > Chondrichthyes > Rajiformes > Rajidae > Okamejei > Okamejei kenojei. The sequence continues at coordinate 49,329,710 of CM069150.1, read as the reverse complement.
TGGTTCTGGACTCCCCCAACATCGGGAACATGTTTCCTGCCTCTAGCGTGTCCAATCCCTTAACAATCTTATATGTTTCAATAAGATCCCCTCTCATCCTTCTAAACTCCAGAGTGTACAAGCCCAGCCGCTCCATTCTCTCAGGATATGACAGTCCCGCCATCCCGGGAATTAACCTTGTAAACCTACGCTGCACTCCCTCAATAGCAAGAATGTCCTTCCTCAAATTAGGGGACCAAAGCTGCACACAAGATGCTGGAGTAACTCAGCGGGACAGGCAGTACCTCTGGATAGAAGGAATGGGTGATGTTTCAGGTCGAAACCCTTCTTCGAACCTGCTGAGTTTACTCCAGCATTTTGTGTCTATCTTCGTTGTAAACCAGCATCTTCAGTTCCTTCAGGGCTAAACATTCTTATTTAGATGAAGGCCGTGGACAGTGGGGGATGATGGGTATGGTGTTCAGGCGTTTTACACACTCACATTGCACGCTGATGATCCTGATATGAAACATCAAATTCTAAAATGAGTAAGAGTATTATGCACCAGGTATGTAGAAAGGAACTGAAGATGCCGGTTTAAACCGAAGATTGACACAAAATGCTGAAGTAACTCAGCAGTACAGGCAGCATCTCTGGAGAAAAGGAATGGGTGACGTTTCGGGTCGAGACCCTTCTAATCTGAAGACCTGAAACATCACCAATTTCTTCTATCCAAAGATGCTGCTGGTCCCGCTGAGTTATTCCAGCATTTTGTGTCGATGTTATGTATCAGGATCTTCTGATCATTTCCCTCTCATTAAAGTTGACAATATTCCAAATAGAGGATTGACAATGATCTGTATTGCAGCAGCAATCATGTTCTTGCAATTGTGTAGGTGTGTCTGAAGAAGGGTCTCGACACATTCCTTCTCTCCAGAGATGCTGCCTGTCCCGCTGAGTTACTCCAGCATTTTGTGTCTATCCATGTTCTTGCAATTACTTGATTTGCCTTAATGGTAAAAGTGTAACAATTATTGCGTTGTTTTAGAGAGCAATTATATATAATTATACCAGAGTCAGAGAATACAGCACAGAAACAGGCCCTTCGGCCCACCTTGTCCATGTTGACCCACTTGGCATACTGGGATGGTTACATTTGCCTGCATTTGACCCTCAACGCCCTTCCACTCTGTCCAATGTATTTGAGGTGTCGAATAAACCTTTCCTATCCATGTATCTGTGCAAATGTCCTTTAAATGTAGTTATTGCCCCAGCCTCAACTACCTCCTCTGGCAGCTCATTCCATCCACCCACCATCGTCTGGGTGAAAAAGGTTGCCCCTTAGGTTTCTATAAATGTTTTTTTTCCATCCCAGCTTAATCCCGTGACCTCTGGCTCTATATTCCCCCACCCTGGGTAATAGACTCTAGGTTAAGTTCATAAGACAGAGGAGCAGAATTAGGCCAATCACCCATAGAGCCTGCTCACTGTTTGACCATGGCAGATCTATCTTTCCCTCTCAACCCCATTCTCCTGCTTCTCCCCATAACCTTAGACACCGACCAGTACTAATCAAGAACCTAGCCATCTCTGCTCTAAAAATGCCCAATGACTTGGCCTCCACCGCCATAGATTCACCAAGTCAAGTCAAGAGAGTTTATTGTCGTGTGTCCCAGATAGGACAATGACATTCTTGCTTGCTGCAGCACAACAGAATATCGTAGGCATAAATACAGAACAGATCAGTGTGTCCATACATCATAGAATATATACATATATATATATATATATATATATATATATATATATATAATGAATATCTCTGATTCATGCATTGAAATTTAATATTCTAATTTTACATTCTTCTGCATTAAAATCAATATTCTTTTCATTTGGACATCAATTTCATTGATCCAGACCGTATGAGTGGAATCAATGTCGTGCAGTGATGGCCCAGCCGTGCATTACCTTGTTTCACGTTATGTCAGCATCCAAGAACCTGCAATCAATATTGGAAAGTCTTCAGTGGCCATCAAACCGTGACTAGAACTTGAAGTGTATTTATGTTAAACCAAGTCTTCCCATTGTGGACCCAGTGCCCATACAGTTACCTAGTTAGCTTTTAATTCCTTGGATCTAAATAGTAGTTAAAAGGCTTTTCGATGGAACATTACCAAAGATCTTTTGAGAATTCAATTGAATGTTGTCTGTAGGCTTGTTAACATGTGGGATTTGCCTGTTCAAAGTAGTGCAATAGAGTTTAAATCCCTGCCTGCCGCTCCATCTGGTGCAGGTGCCCTCTGGACATTCAATTCTTTCAGCTGATGAAATAGCATATGCTTCACTCATCCTGACGTATGTTGTAGACCCCTGGGCCACAACGGTACTGGAATAGCAGAGGCTGCTGCCTGTGGAAGGTGCTTGCATCTCCTACACTTGTGCACAGGCGCTAGTGTACAGACACTCGTGAACACACTTGTGTACATACACTCGTGTACAGATACTCGTGTACATACACTCGTGTACAGATACTCGTGTACAGATACTCGTGTACAGACACTCGTGTACAGGCACTCGTGCACAGGCACTCGTGTACATACACTCGTGAACAGGCACTCATGAACAGGCACTCGTGTACAGATACTCGTGTACAGACACTCGTGTACAGGCACTCGTGCACAGGCACTCGTGTACAGATACTCGTGTACATACACTCGTGAACAGGCACTCATGAACAGGCACTCGTGAACAGGCACTCATGAACAGGCACTCGTGTACATGCACTCGTGTACAAGCACTCGTGTACAGATACTCGTGTACAAATACTCGTGTACAGACACTCGTGTACAGGCACTCGTGTACAGGCACTCGTGTACACACACTCGTGTACAGGCACTCGTGAACAGGCACTCGTGTACATCCACTCGTGTACATACACTCCTGTACATACACTCATGTACAGGGACTCATGTACAGGCACTCATGTACATACACTCATGTACATACACTCGTGTACATCCACTCGTGTACAGGCACTCGTGTACATACACTCATGTACATACACTCGTGTACAGGCACTCGTGTACAGGCACTCATGTACATACACTCATGTACAGACACTCATGTACATACACTTGTGTACAGACACTCATGTACATACACTCGTGTACAGACACTCGTGTACATGCACTCGTGTACAGGCACTCGTGTACAGGCACTCATGTACATACACTCGTGTACAGTCACTCGTGTACATACACTCTTGTACAGGCACTCATGTACATGCACTCGTGTACAGGCACTCGTGTACATCCACTCGTGTACAGGCACTCGTGTACAGACACTCGTGTACAGGCACTCGTGTACAGACACTCATGTACATACACTCTTGTACAGGCACTCATGTACATGCACTCGTGTACAGGCACTCGTGTACAGGCACTCATGTACATACACTCGTGTACAGACACTCGTGTACATGCACTCGTGTACAGGCACTCGTGTACAGGCACTCGTGTACATACACTCTTGTACAGGCACTCGTGTACAGGCACTCATGTACATACACTCGTGTACAGACACTCATGTACATGCACTCGTGTACAGGCACTCGTGTACAGGCACTCGTGTACAGTCACTCGTGTACATACACTCTTGTACAGGCACTCATGTACATGCACTCGTGTACAGGCACTCGTGTACAGGCACTCGTGTACATACACTCTTGTACAGGCACTCATGTACATGCACTCGTGTACAGACACTCGTGTACAGACACTCGTGTACAGGCACTCGTGTACATACACTCTTGTACAGGCACTCATGTACATGCACTCGTGTACAGACACTCGTGTACAGACACTCGTGTACAGACACTCGTGTACATACACTCTTGTACAGCACTCATGTACATGCACTACACACTCGTGTACAGACACTCGTGTACAGACACTCTTGTACAGGCACTCATGTACATGCACTCGTGTACATGCACTCGTGTACAGGCACTCGTGTACAGACACTCGTTTACATACACTCGTGTACAGACACTCGTGTACAGACACTCGTGTACAGACACTCTTGTACAGGCACTCATGTACATGCACTCGTGTACAGACACTCGTGTACAGACACTCGTGTACAGGCACTCGTGTACATACACTCTTGTACAGGCACTCATGTACATGCACTCGTGTACAGACACTCGTGTACAGACACTCGTGTACAGGCACTCGTGTACATACACTCTTGTACAGGCACTCATGTACATGCACTCGTGTACAGACACTCGTGTACAGACACTCATGTACAGACACTCGTGTACAGACACTCATGTACAGACACTCGTGTACATCCACTCGTGTACAGGCACTCGTGTACAGACACTCGTGTACAGACACTCGTGTACAGACACTCGTGTACATACACTCGTGTACAGACACTCGTGTACAGACACTCGTGCACAGACACTCGTGTACAGACACTCGTGTACAGACACTCGTTGTACATACACTCGTGTACAGACACTCGTGTACATACACTCGTGTACAGACACTCGTGTACAGACACTCGTGTACATACACTCGTGTACAGACACTCGTGTACATACACTCGTGTACAGACACTCGTGTACATACACTCGTGTACAGACACTCGTGTACAGACACTCGTGTACATACACTCGTGTACAGACACTCGTGTACATACACTCGTGTACAGACACTCGTGTACAGACACTCGTGTACAGACACTCGTGTACAGACACTCGTGTACAGACACTCGTGTACAGACACTCGTGTACAGACACTCGTGTACAGACACTCGTGCGCTCTGGCACTCATGCGCTGGTCGCAAGCACCTGGTGAATCTTCCAAAGCACCAGTACTGCTCATGCAAGCCGAGACATTGGGAAGGCTCATTTATTTTAATTAGTTTCGTTTAGTTTCAGGATCCACGATGGAAACAGGCCCTTTGTTCCACTGAGTCCGCGTTGACCTGCGATCACTCATTGCACTAGCTCGACCCTATACACAAGGGACATTTTACAGAGGGCCAATTAACCTACAAGCCCGCACGATTTTGGGATGTGAGAGGAAACAGGAGTAACAAGAGAAAATGCACGCAGTCACAGGGAGACCATACCCGTAGTCAGGATCGAACCCTAGTGTCTGGTGCTGTGAGGCAGCAACTCTTCTGCCGTGCCACCGTGCCACCATGATGTTATTGTTCGTTTTCTCTTTTCACAATCACATCGTGGAGACTCAGACCAAACTTCCCACGACTATTACTTTGACTTGTTTTTTGGGTATTATCAGGTTGGGCACTGATATATCCTTCTCTGTCTGTCGTTGACTGTCATGAACTGAGAGAATGGAGCTGCTGGGCTTGTACACTCTGGAGTTTAGAAGGATGAGAGGGGATCTTATTGAAATATATAAGATTATTAAGGGTTTGGACACGCTAGAGGCAGGAAACATGTTCCCGATGTTGGCGGAGTCCAGAACCAGGGGCCACATTTTAAGAATAAGGGGGTCAGCCATTGAGAACGGAGATGAGGAAACACTTTTTCACACAGAGAGTGGTAAGTCTGTGGAATTCTCTGCCTCAGAGGGAGGTGGAGGCCGGTTCTCTGGATACTTTCAAGAGAGAGCTAGAAAGGACTCTTTAAGATAGCGGAGTCAGGGGATATGGGGAGAAGGCAGGAACGGGGTACTGATCAGCCATGATCACGTTGAATGGTGGTGCTGGCTCGAAGGGCCGAATGGCCTACTCCTGCACCTATTGTCTATTGAAAGTGAGTTCACGATTTCTCTCTACAGCCTTCAACGTAAATTTCAGATCAGTGACATTTGCATTTCTCATTCCATTCTCAAGGGTCCACTGCCATCGGTTTTGTCATCCACAATCATCTGGTCAGAGAGACACTGTGACCAATGTGACAAATCAGGTTACTGGCAGAACAGAAGATTGTTACTGAAATGGATGATGTGGATAATAAACGATGCCACATCAAGAATCACAGAGGCACGTGAAACTGCCGGAGCTGGAGTAACTCAGCGGGTCGTCAGCATCTGTGGACGGAAGGAACGGGTGACGTTTTGGGTCGAGACCGTTCTTCAGACTGTGCTGACCTGAAACCTCATCTGCCCATCCCTCCACAGATGCTGCCTGACGCGTGTTTGTAACATTGGCCTGGAGACTCATGAACTCATGAGGCTAGTTTAGCGAGGACCCTCAAAGATGTAAAAACCACGCAAAAGACCTTCCGTCTGCACACACCAAGGCCCTGGGTACAAACATCTGCTAACATGACAGTGGGAGAACAGAGTGGCTGGGGACCAAGATTGCAGCAGGGGATGCTGGGAAGCTCTGAATGAGAGGAGGATGTTGGTGGAACAGGTTATGTTGGAAGAAATTAAAACAGAACTTATTTTACAATCTGTGTTTGTTTGACGTGTAGATGACAGGCCTGGCTTTACATAAATCCCCACAATGTATCAGTTTAGTTTATTGTCATGTGTACCAAGGTACAGTGAAAAGCTTCTGCATTGTAAAACTATAGATGATTACAGTGTACAGATACACGATAACCTCAGTATGGACTGTTCTGTGGGAACTCAAGTCCCGGTGTAACACGAGTTCGCACCCCACACTCCTTGGAGAAGTATTACTGCCAGAAGCCATGGCAATGGCAGGGATGTTTAAGAAAGAACTGCAGATGCTGGAAAAATCGAAGGTAGACAAATAAAGTGGAGAAACTCAGCGGGTGAGGCAGCATCTATGGAACGAAGGAATAGGCGACGTTTCAGGTACTATCATTTGGCAGGGATGGTCCTTTTGCTCATGTAGGAGCGGACCTTGGATCCTCGTTTGGGACTTGCATTCCAAGTCATAGTCGACAGTGTTTACCTGCTGCACATTCTACCGCCTCTGCACCGGTGTCATCAGTCACACGCTGAACTACGCTGCAGTCTGCGGGAGGCTGCCAACAAAACTCAACTGCTGTGTACCTAAAAATGCTGCATCTTGTAATCAAGTTTCCCAGCTGGTGTGATGTGTGGAGCATTGCTGATGACAACAGCATTGCAGTGGTAGTGGCCATCGTTCATCTACACGTTTATTTTACAAATAAATAATCAGAAGATGCAGTAATATTCCATTCTCAGACATTTCACCATTTGGTGCAGGAATTAGTATCCTTAAAGCCCGGTGCATGTGGATTACCTGTGAGTCTGCATATCTGCAATCTTATTTTAGTTATATATCAAGTCAATCGAGAGTGATTAATAAACCTACTTATTCCCTCATTTGGAAGCTACTCGTCCATTAGTTCTGGTAGATTGCTCATTATTAACTCCACAATGGCACCAATAGCAGCGCTGTGTCACCATTCCGTCACTGAGAACCTCCCTAAAGCTACTTGTGCTTTTATAAGTTCATTTGTTACAGGAACAGAATTAGGCCATTTGGCCCATCAAGTCTACTCCGCTGTGTGTCAGAAAAAACTTCATATCCAGATCATAGGCGTGCAATGTGAGTGTGTAAAAGGCCTGAACACCACACTGGACATCCCATCAGTGCCCATCATTGTCCACGGCCTTCATCTGAATGAGAATGTGTAGGAAGGAACTGCAGGTGCTGGTTTACACTGAAGATAGACACAAATTGTTGGAATAACTCAACGGGTCTCGACCAAAAAACGTCACCCGCTCCACAGATGCTGCCTGACCCACTGAGTTACTGCAGCATTTCCAGTGATGTCGTCTCCCAGCCTGAGTTGCAACATCAAGGGGGGGTCGTGCAGTGGGATCTGCATGACTGAGATGCTCATGGGTCACACTCGCAAAACAGCACAAGCAACTGATTATATTAATTCACAACTGATTGGTGTGGCCTCACATTTAAATAAAAAATAATTTGCATTTGTCCATATCTCCACAAGATCCAGTACATACCTGGCCACCTGAGGTGATGACACTTGCTGGACTGTAAAATACCAACGAATATTTTTTCTGATTTCATGGCACAAAGATTCGATTTTACCATTATTGAACAGATGCCCAATACCAGAAGGCTTGCTGTATTGGAAATGCTGGAACCTGGCAAACTCATCTGAGAATCACAGCACTGATGGAGGCTATTCAGGGCTACGTGCCTTTGCCAGCAATTTTAAAAGCTATCCAACAATTCCTCACCCATGATCACATACATATTTTATGTGCATGTATTACAGAGCCACTCAAGAACGTTTGCTTATTTCTGAAGTTTATTAAAAGTTCTGCTCTGTGCACGAGGCTTGCGCTGCTATTAACGGTTCCGGGCATGTTTAAACGCTTCAGCATATGGTTGATAATAAAAAGAACAAATTTAAACCATCTGTATTGCTGCAAACGGCCTTTGTGGGATCTGATGAAAAATTCAAAACACATGTCAGCTCTGTAGCCACAGACCCACTGCCACATGCAAACTGTAGACATGTTCATTACCGTCTGGGTATTTTGGATCTGCACAAGTTTCCACGCTGCAGGCCCGTTTCAACCTAAACACATATAAACCGGTTTTGGACCGAATATATCCTCTTGGTGTTAGATTGTGTTTCCTGCTATTGGTTATTTTCTAGTTTCTTATTTGCTCTGTGAAAATCGGAGTTGCTTTTGTTCCCACATCCTATGTTGCTTTCTGCATCAGTTCTCATTTCTAATTTCCATTAGTCTATTATGTGCTCAAAGGGCCGTTAGCCCAGTTAATAAGAAGCAGTCAATTCCACAGACGGCGGCGTTAATAACCACATTGCAAGATCATAATTTACTAGAAGTACTAGAGGGTAGATGAAAATTGTTTTTCATTTAACCACATCCATTGAAGATCTAGAATCCTGTTTAGTGGCTTTCAATAACAGTCACAATTGTAATCACTTAAAATGGAGTAGGATGCAGAATTAAGAAAGAAATGCTTTCAGACAGAGCAGAGGTATGGACCCAATTAGGTGACATTTATAAAGAGCTAGCATAGACAGGATGGGCCGAATAGCCTCCTTCCGTGCTACAAGCTCCTTTTATTTCTTTTGCAAAATACCAATCCATTAAACAATTTTTATCTTCCTGCTGTTCAGAAAGTTTGTCCAATCAACGTGTTGCGAGACTTGAATGAAAGTATTGATACAGTTCACAGGGCTGTTTACATGTTCATTTGTTTAGAATTTAATCCATAATTGGAGTTGAAAGATAATCTCTGTGCATGGTACTCAAATACAATACGCATTGCATTTTATACTTCATGCATAAAAGGGATCTGTTTCTAACTGGAACCAGACATAAAATTGGACAAACATAAAATTAGTCTGAAGAAGGGTTCCCAACCTTAAAAATGTTCTATCCATTCCCTCCAGAGATGCTGCCTGACCCGCTGAGTTACTCCAGCACTCTGTGAAACGTCACCTATCCATGTTCTCCACAGATGCTGCCTGACCCGCTGAGTTACTCCAGCACTCTGTGAAACGTCACCTATCCATGTTCTCCACAGATGCTGCCTGACCCGCTGAGTTACTCCAGCACTCTGTGAAACGTCACCTATCCATGTTCTCCACAGATGCTGCCTGACCCGCTGAGTTACTCCAGCACTCTGTGAAACGTCCCCTATCCATGTTCTCCACAGATGCTGCCTGACCCGCTGAGTTACTCCAGCACTCTGTGAAACGTCCCCTATCCATGTTCTCCACAGATGCTGCCTGACCCGCTGAGTTACTCCAGCACTCTGTGAAACATCACCTATCCATGTTCTCCACAGATGCTGCCTGACCCACTGAGTTACTCCAGCACTTTGTGAAACTCTGTGTTCAGGTGTGACTGTGTGGTTCGGAGGAGTAGGAGATATTGCACTGTCTCTCAGGGAGACCACGAGAGCAGTACTCAGGAAGAAGGTCCTGAGGGATCGGCCATTGATGATACCTAGGTAGGGATATGGAGCATGAAAGGGGTGATCACGACGGCTTATACAATGGGTCTCCAAACTGTCCACGGGATTTGGATGAACATGTATATAAATGTGCGGACAGTGGTGCAGCGGTAGAGTTGCTGCCTCATAGCACCAGAGACCGGGTTCGATCCTGACCATGGGTGCTGCTGTACGCAGTTTGTACTTTCTCCCTGTGACCGCATGGGTTTTCTCCAGGTGCTCCGGCTTCCTCCCACACTCCAAAGACGTCCAGGTTTGAGGTAAATTGCTTTGGTGAGTTGTAAAAGTGTCCTTAGTGTGTAGGGTAGTACAAGTGTACGGGTGATCGCTGGTCGGTGCGGACGCGGTCAGTCGACGGGCCTGTTGCTGCGCTGTATCTCCAAAGCCTAAAAAATATTCTAAAATCTAAACAAATAGCATTGGGATGCTAAAAGTATAGGTTTAAAGTGATGGGTGATTTTAACCTTCCCAATGTTGACTGGGATTGCTGTAGAGCACATGGTGGGATTCATAAATTGTACGTGGGAGTTTGAAAGCTGTAGATAGAGGTAGAGAATGGGGAAGTTTCTGTACAGGAACCCTTGTAAACAGTATTTCCATAAACTAAGGGTTGTCATGGAAAAGGATAAGTTGGGAAAGTGGGGGAGGGCTGACTTCAATAATACAGGTCCTGGCGGAGGAACGGAGATTGGGAACAGCTGCCAGAGGAACAATAAACACGCAGGCGTTGGAAAGCGAAAGAGGTAGAGTTTAGAGTCAGCTCGTCCTTGTGAGAGCACGCAGCAAAGATGGTAAGATTAGGGAATCGTGGTTGACAAAGGAAACTGAGGGTTTGATCAGGAAAAAGGAAGTACATGTCAGGTAGGGGAAATTGTTACCAAGCCAGGCTTTTGTGCATTGTGGAGGATATAGAAGATATCTTAAGAAAGCAGCTTGGAGGGCAAAAGCCTGGTGGCACTATAGTGGTGTGGTACCAAGCATGGTTGACCGATCCAGATGTTGGAGGTTTGCATCATACTGTGCCCTCTAACTCTGGCTGTACATATACAGTAAACAACAGAAGTATTGATGTCCAGGATGGTGATGGCGGGCTGCCGGGGATAGGACGGAGCTTGCTGCGATATTAAACCATGCCAGCTTATGGCAAAGGCACGAGACCTCAGGAAGTCTTCAGCAGCCTTGCTTGGAAATGCGGCCTCTGGATTGTGAGTTATGACTGCCAATGGTGCAGCCAGTAGAACTGCTGCCTCGCAGCCTCAGAGACCTGGGTTCGATCCTGACACTGGGTTTATTGTCACGTGTACCGAGGTACAGTGAAAATCTCCAGCCAGCGGAAAGACAACACATGATTCCAATCGAGCCATCCACAGTGTACAGATACAGGTATAAAATCCTGTAAAGTCCGATTAAAGATAGTCCGACTGTCTACAATGAGTTAGATGGGAGCTCAGGACCGCTCTCCAGTTGTTGATACGATGGTTCCGTTGCCTGATAACAGCTGGAATTCAACTGTCCCTGAATCTGGAGGTGTACGTTTTCACACCTGCACCTCTTGCCTGATGGGAGAGGGGAGAAGAGGGAGTGGCCAGGGTGCGACTGGTCCTTGATGATGCTGCTGGCCTTGCCGAGGCAGCGTGAGGTGTAGATGGAGTCAATAGAAGGGAGGTTGGTTTGTGTGATGGTCTGGGCCGCGTCCACAATTCTCCACAGTTGCCATGTTGCCAAAGGTCGAGGATCAGACTCTTTGGCACACAGTGTCCATGTCAAACATGATGCCAAATCTCCTCATCTACTTCAACTGGTCTCCTTTGCCTGCATGTGAATCATATCTACAGTATGTAGCTTATGCTACAATACCAACACACAGCCAGCAGCAATCCATCAATGCAGCGGGCAGAGGCAGAGTGAGACCTCAGGCAGTGCACACAGCGGACCTGGGTACATACCTTAGTACATACTGTAGCCAGTACACACTGTGGTGCAGTACACACACTGTACAGTACATATTTAGTGACGTACACACACCATGGAGTACACTGACATTCACTGTCCGTGGCTGAATTAAAGGTGTTTCCCACCAAACACACAATGTACAGGAGGAGCTGCTACATCCTCTGTTGTTCATTTCCAACCATGTCTTCTCTCCCAGCTTTAGTGAGAGTCCGTGGCCAGGCCATCATCTATGGGTCTATGTCCACATGCTTGCTTTCAGCCCCATGCTGGTGTGTTTACTGCTAGCTGTGTGGGGTCTGTGTGTTCCACACAACGACATCAGCACAAGTGAGACACAAAAATCAGAAGCAGAGACATACCGACGGCTGCTGACAGCAGGGTGGACATAGTCCCTTAAGATGAAGATGTCCCCAAACCTCACAATACCACCAATCATCTCCTGAACATTTAGTACTGAGAACATTGGTGGGCGTCCAGGAGGGCAGGCCGCAGCTCCAACAGGTCCTTGTGTCAACCACAATCATCTTGAGGCAAGTCAATAAACGGCAAATTCGGAGCACCGTAACACATGTGTACATTCCCCTAGAAATAAGCACCTCACGTCAAAACTGTCCACCATGATGTGGTGTTGTAGTTGCTGGAGTTTCTTCCTTGCACAGTTAACTACGTACATATAATTATTTTACATGGATAGGACAGGTTTGGAGGGAAATGGATCAAACACAGGCAGGTGGGACTACTGTAGCTGGGGCATTGTTGATTGATGTGGCAAGATGGGCCGAAGGGCCTGATTCCACACTATATCACTCTATAACTAGTGTAGCTGGGACATTGTTGGCCGGTGTGAGCAAGTGGGCCAAAGGGCCTGTTTCCACGCTGTATCACTCTATGACTAGTGTAGCTGAAACATGTTGGCCGGTGTGGCCAAGTTGGGCAGAAGGGCCTGTTTCCACATTGTATCACTCTATGACTCGATGACTTATCCAAAGGCTCCCATATGTGTGTACATGTAACATGAAGGCCAAAGTTCTGCAAGCTTTTCTTTAACGGTCTATTCACCAGGTCTGAAGAAGGGTTCTGACCCGACACCTCATTGTCTATTCTCTCCACAGTTACTGCCTGATGTTTTTTCTTGCTCATGTTTCCAGCATCTGTAGTTTTCTGTGTCTCCATTTTACTGCACAATTCCACCATCTACTCAGACGTTCCCCACTGAAGAAGTTCTCCTCCTCCCTCTGCCCGGGGCTGTGTGAGACACTGTCTCACTGTGAGACCCTCCCACACTGCCCCACCCTCTGTGCCGGCGGTTTCACTACCCCCACCCTCTGTGGCTCCAGCCACTCTCCTGCTTTCACCACTTTGTGGCCCACACTCGTTACTACAGTCATCTGTAAAGGGTCTCGACCCAAAATGTTGTGTTCCCTTCACAGATACGGCCTGACTCACTGAGTTCCTCCAGCACATTGTGTTTTGCTCAATATTCCAGCATCTGCAGTTGTTTGTGTCTCAGTCTACTGACTGTTAACTTCATGGAGACGAACCTTCCACCACTCTGTGTTTACAGTGCCCTAGAACAAATAGATATGTAAAATGGAGTTGTCAAGTTAACTGCTCCAACCTGTTTTTACGAGATATTTTGTACCGACTGAGAAAAGAATTAAAACATTAAACCTGCTAAATTTCAAACCCCAATTCATCAGATTCAGAAAGGTCCCGACCTGAAGCATCACCTATCCATGTTCTCCATAGATTCTGCCTGACCCGCTGAGTTACTCCATCTCTCTGTGAAACGTCACCTATCCATGTTCTCCACAGATGCTGCCTGACCCGCTGAGTTACTCCAGCACTCTGTGAAACGTCACCTATCCATGTTCTCCACAGATGCTGCCTGACCCGCTGAGTTACTCCAGCACTCTGTGAAACGTTACATATCCATGTTCTCCACAGATGCTGCCTGACCCGCTGAGTTACTCCAGCACTCTGTGAAAAGTCACCTATCCATGTTCTCCACAGATGCTGCCTGACCCGCTGAGTTACTCCAGCACTCTGAAACATCACCTATCCATGTTCTCCATAGATGCTGCCTGACCCGCTGAGTTACTCCAGCACTCTGTGAAACGTCACCTATCCATGTTCTCCAGAAACTATAGTTGAAGTGATATAGTAAAACTCAGAAGACTAGAACTACCAGATGATCTTTGCGATTATGAGGGCCGGGAGCGGAGGGCACGTAATCCCTCATCGTAACTCCTCATAAAATAAAGATCAAACTTCAAACACCAGTTCTCATTGAATCTTACTATTTTACTTTGGAGTCACGTGGGTGACTACGTGAAGATTTCAAAGTTCTGTGATTTCATGCCGTAGATCCATTCCATATGACACACTGCTTCAGTTGACACAGTAGTGAATAATGTATTGAACATTGCTTCGAATTATCCAATAATTATTTTAATAATAATAACAAACAAAACAGTAATAACCTCTCTGTCCCAGGAGGAAATTACAAATGAAATTTATAAAGACAAAGAAAATCAAACTGAACCCAAAACAGCATGCCAAAAACCCTGGCACTGTCAGGACAGGTTTATCATAAAATTTTGAAAACGTTGACTCCTTAGACCATCTTGCGGCCCCGAGGATTTGGTCTAGAGGCACGTCCTGCGCCTTCGCTGCGGATGTTGATGCCGCCCTGGTGGAGTGAGATTTAAACACATGAGTGTCTACTCCAGCACAATCCAAAACCTGTTTGAACCATCTAGAAATAGTTTGTACTGACACCTTTTTATGAGTTTTTTTGTGATTGATGAGCATTGCTGTTTCAGAGCCTCTGAGACTCTTAGTTACCTCGATATATTGACTCAGGTGATTAACTACACATAACGTTTGGTCAACGGGGTGTGCTTTAAAGCTTATTTTGATACCGGCCAATCCAGGCCTGCTTTGTTTGATTAAATCATACACATAAAACGTAATGTTATCTGCAGAAGAATACATGCTATCTAGTCGTAACTTTTGCAATGTTTGCACTCGTTGCGCTGATACTAGCGCCATGAGCATAACCACTTTAAGTGTTAACTTCTGAAAAGACATAATTGGAGCCCATTGCCGAAGCAGTGTGAGAACTATACTGACATCCCAGATTTCTGTATATCTACGCTTAGGAGGGTTCTTGTTAAAGATTCCTCTCATGAATCGGGACACTAACGGATGAGACCCGATAGATTGTTGTTCTGAAAACTGCCCTAAATAGGACAAAGCACTCCGAGCACTATTAATGGCACTATAGCTCAAGTGTTCATCAAAATGCAATGTAGCAAGGAACTCCAATACATCCGGTATGCTTGCAGTATGATAAGATATATCTGACTGCAAGTAAAACATCTCCCATTTCTTAATATGAGACACATATTGTTTCTTAGTGCTATCTCTCCAAGTTGCAGTTATCACATCCATGGTCCTACTCGACAGTCCAAGCCCTTGGAACGGTCTGGACAGAACCTGCAGATTAACAAATTAATACGATCATGTAACGCTTGACTTTCTCCTGTTACTGGATGCACCAACAAATTACTGCAGTTGGGGACAGTCATGAATGGCTGAGTCATCATTCTGAGTACCAATGGGAACCATGGCTGTGTAGGCCAGTCCGGAACCACCAAAACGCCTGAGGCGGAGTCCTGCTCTATTTTGGTGAGGCATTGCCTAATAAGGCAGAATGGGGGAAAAGCATAAAAGAATGTACGTCCCCAATGTACCGAGAATGCATCCACGGCTACTGCTCCTGGATCTGGTTCCCACTAAATGTATGTAGGCGACTGGTGATTTAGCCTGGATGCAAACAGATCAATATCTGGCAAACCATAGCGGCTGACAATCATTTAAAAAACATCAGGATTTAACATCCATTCTATGTTGTCATTAAATCTCCGTGACCTGTTGTCTGCCACCACATCATCTCTACCTGGCAGGTAGATAGCTGAGACCCAGATGTTTCTGGAAATACTCCAGTGCCACACGAGGTTAGCCAGATTATCACATGATACTGACCTTATTCCTCCCATGTGATTGATATATGCAACAGCCATGGTATTGTCAATCTGGAGCTGAACATGTAAATTATTCATTGCTAAACAATAAGCTTTTAATCCATAGAATGTACCCAGCAATTCTAAGTAATTTATACCATGCCTGTGCAGGATTAAATCCTCTTGCACACTCCATCTACCACCACAGCTAGACTCGCTGTCCGTGGCTCCCCATCCCAGAGCACTCACATCTGTTTGTAAAACCACTGAAGGTTGCTGAACCAAGATGTTTTTGGTAGTTTGTACAATATTGATAATCCACCATTGTAATTCAGCGATGGCTCTGGCTGGCAACTGCATAGGTTTATCAAAATGACATGCATGTTCTTTAAGTGCTTGTTCTCTAGCTCATTGCAGACTTTGATAGTGCAGCGGTCCAAACTCCACTTCAGGGAAAGCCGCCACCAATTTGCCAATAACACTGGCTACTTCCCGGATGGAGGGGTGTTGTTTTTCAGCAAGACTGGTGCAGACCTCCCTGATTTCCACAGCCTTGGCTGTAGGCAAAGTCACAGACATATCAACTGAATCAATGACAAACCCCAAATAATAAATTTTTTGGGATGGTTCTAACTTGGATTTTGTTGGATGGACCAGTAATCCTAACCTTTCAAACAGGTGTTTGGTTGCTGACTCCTCAGCTGTCTCCTGAGTGTTGCTTATGATTAAAATATCATCTAGATAAACCATTACAATGTGATTCTGGGCCCGAAGTAGCGCCAGCACTGGTTTTAATAATTTTGTGAACAACCTAGGAGCTGAGGTTAACCCATTGGGTAATGCATTAAATTGCCACAGTTGTTCCATCCAACTAAATTTCAAGTATCTCCGATACTGATGATGAATTGGTACTGAATATGCATCTTTCAGATCTATGGTTGCCATATAACAACCTTCTGATAACAGCTGTTTAGCAGTATTGAAGATGTCCATTTTAAAATGCCTATACTGGACATAGGAATTTAACTGGGTTAGATCCAGAATGACTCTACATCCCCCATCTTTTTTCTGTCTGGGGAATATATTGGACACAAATTGTTGAGGATGGTATGTCGTCCTCTCAATTGCCCCTTTTTGGAACAAAATCACAATTTCTACATTTACCTGCTGAGTTTCTGGTCCAGAAAAAAGCAATACCCAACTAGGCATATTTTGTGCAGGTGGATGAATTCCTGACATAAACTCTATTTGAGACCCTAACACAGTGTCCAGTTTAAACCAATCAAATGTTATGCAGCACCATTCATCATAAAATAACTGCAACCTATCCCCAACCGGAGGTTGTTCCCCAGAAATTTTATCCTGGACGGAATGAATCACCGTACCTCTACAGTCGACCTTGGAGTTCTTGTCCTTTTCGCCATACTCGGGTTGTAGTTGGGATATACAGGTGGGTAATACTGCCGTCCCACTGGCCTCACTCTGCTTGGCCCTGCCCCCGGATCTGACGCCCTTCGCGTTGAAAACGACCTGCGAGGTGGCATCCTGGCGGAAAGCATGTATGTCTTCATGAGGCCTATTGTCTTGGCCTCTTCCTCCAGGTCTTTGACTTGTTTGAGCAGGTCCACCCCAAATAAATAATCTGGCGCTTGGATATTGGTGGACCTGCATAAAGCTGCAAATCGCGGGTTCAGTGTAGGTTTTATGGCTATTTTCCTTATACAATTCACCTAAAAATATGCATTACACAGCAGGGCCAGCATATCCTGCTGTGTGCCGGACATTGGTGCCCCTCGGACCATTTTGCCAAAAGCCGTGATGCCTGCTGCCACCAATTTGAGGACCCGCTGGAAGCGGATTTCTTGTCCACGCATCGTTGCACTCATTTGTGCCCAGATAGCAGAGTTCACAGTGGGCACTTTGAGCGACACACAATTCACAGGTGTTTTATATCTGGTGGCTGTTTCTTCCATGATTGTATCCTGTAGCTGGTGAGAGGCCATGTAATTGATGTTGGCCACCAGGTTTTCTTCCATGGCCTCACCAGTACCTTCCGGAAGAGCAAAGTTCCTCGCTACGTCCGAGACACCTGGAGCATGGCTCATGTGCTCTGGTGTGTGCTCAAAAGCAGTGACACTAGCTTCAGGGGCAGATTCCTCCCGCCCTGGCTCTCCCGGGTCTTGCTCCAGGGAGATCTCTTCCAGCCCTAAACGTGGTGCTGGAGAGGGTGATTCCCACTGGTATTGATAAGCAGTGGAATCTTCACTGTATGGGCCTCTATGTGAGGCTGCCTGGGGAATCCTAGGGGCATTCGACCCGATTGAAAAATCTCATGGCTCATTAGAGTTTGGAGCATCTTTTCCATCTGGTCGCGCCATCCCCATACCTTTTTATTATCAGGAGGGGAGTCTTCCTCATCATCGGACCCGTCAGATAAAACGGTCCTGAGAGATTTTCTCTTGTCCTTCCTTCCTGGTGGAGTGGCCTCAGTGCCCTGAAGCACTGGAGCTGATGGAGGCAGTTGAGCTGCCGGTCGAACAGCAGCCGGTATCAGAGCCGTCGTTACTGCAGCCGTTATCTCCCGACCGATCTGCGAGCGGGACCGCGGGCCCGCGCGTTCCGCTCCTACTCCGGACAGTTTTCTTACCTACACCATCCATTACCACTAACTCCCGCTGGCTCCTGAGCCAGACTTACAGAGTTTAAATACTCGCAGGGAAAGTTTGAAATTGACTTACCTGCGGGTTTGCTACTTACCGCTGGTGGAGCTGCGCTCTACAGCCTGTCGGTGCGTCATGCGTCGGACGTAATGACGCGCATGCACCTGGCGGGGCTTCGTCACGTAGTCACTCACGTGACTCCGAAGTAAAATAGTGAACGCAGCCCAGACCATCACACAAACCAACCTCCCTTCTATTGACTCCATCTACACCACACCATTTGCACCCTAGCCACTCCTTCTTCTTCCCTCTCCCATCGGGCAAAATGTATAGAAGTGTGAAAACGCACACCTCCAGACAGGGACAGTTTCGTCCCAGCAGTTATCAGGCAACTGAACCATCCTACCACAACCAGAGAGCAGTGCTGAACTACCGTCTACCTCATTGGAGACCCCCGGACTATCCTTGATCGGACTTTGCTGGCTTTACCTTGCACTAAACGCTATTCTCTTGGGGTTGGAGATTGCAACCTTCACGTGGTCCGCCATGTTTGACAAATGCAATCAACCTGGCATGCACAATCAAATAAGATCAAATAGTAAGATTAAATGAGAACTTACCAGTTTGAAGTTTGATCCTTATTTTATGAGGAGTTACAATGAGGGATTTCGTGAAGACCCTGCCAGCACGCATGCGTGACATTCTTCAAAGCAGTGGTGTGGAATCATAGATAACAACAATGACTGGAGATAGTAAGATTAAGAGACACTAATATTGCAGTTGACCTTATGATAGAGGGTTTGGAGCGGAGGGCACGAAATCCCTCATCGTAACTCCTCATAAAATAAGCAACAAACTTCAAACTGGTAAGTTCTCATTTAATTTTACTATTTTACTTCAGAGTCACGTGAGTGACTTCGTGAAGATTTCAAAGCTCTGTGATTCCATGCCCTGCACCACGTCCATGCTCCACACTGCCAAAATTACTGATGGAGGAAGTATGTTAATGTATTTCAGACTTGAACAAGCTGAAAAATAATAAAGTATTTATTAAAATACAAACAATAAACATCTAATTCGGGGATAAACGTTTTATGGAACGGTACTTAAAACTGATTCCGCAAACGTTGCGTGAGCGGCCACCGGCTTGTTATAAAACCGTTGAAAGGTTGTCTCATTGGCCCAGCCCGCGGTTGCGAGGACATGATCCATGGGAACCTCCATGGTCCTCGCCGCTGATGTGGATGCAGCCCTGGTAGAATGAGATTTAAAAACGTTAGTATCGATACCTGCTGCACCCAACACCACCCTGAGCCACCTGGAGATAGTCTGCACTGTCACCCACTGATGTGGGTTCTTGTGGCTGATGAACAGACCCTGCTCCATCTTCCTGATGGTGTGTGTGACTTTGATATTGTACCGAAGATGGGTGGCTATGCAGAGTGTAGCATCAGGGGGGCACGCTCGGAATTCCAATTGCAGCCCTGTAGATCCCGGTCTGTGCTGCTCAAGCAACTCCTCTATAAAGAAGGTTACTTTCTCAGGGGTCGAGACCATACTGTCCAATCTCAGTTTCTGCAAAGTCTGTACCCGTTGTGCAGATGTCAGTGCCATCAACATCACCACTTTGTAGGTGAGTCTGTCCAGCGGTAACCCCATCATGGGCGACCAGCTCCTGAGCAGGGTTAACACCACCCCTACATCCCAGGTAATGTTGTATCTAAGTCGTGGAGGGTTTGTATTGAAAATACCCCTCATAAGTTTTGACACCAGCTGGTGCGATCCCACTCCTATATTGAGGTAGGACGATAGTGCACTCCTGGCACTATTTATGGCACTGTAGCTGAGTCCCTCATCAAAATGAAGGCCCTCGAGGAATTCCAACACGTTAGGGATCATGGCAGAGTTTTAGGTGGTCTTCGTCCGACTGCAGTAGGCTTCCCATTTTCTGATGTGGGTTAGGTACTGCTTCCTAGCGGATTCTCTGCACGACGCCGTTATGATGTCCATGGCCCTGGATGACAGTCCGAACTCCAGCAGTGGCCTCTTCAGAACCTGCAAGCCAACAGGTTCGCCGGGGGCTCCAACCTTGTGGCTTTGGGCCTGGAGCGGGGCCGTACATCGCCCTGCGCGGCCTCAATGCCCGTGGGATTTAACACCGCCCGCCTGGGGCTTCGACATCGGGAGCGAAATGGTGCGGGGGAGAGAGAAGAACTTTGCCTTCCATCACAGTGAGCAGGAGATTCACTGTGATGGATGTTTGTGTGAATTGAATTGTTTGTGTGTTTTTTAACGAATTGTTCTGTTTGTATGGCTTGTAGAAACGGAGTTTCGTTCGAGCCTCTCTGAAGGTTCGAATGACAAGTAATAAAATCAAATCAAATCAAATCAAATCAAATCAAATGACCATGGCACGGATGGCTCCCCCGTGATGGGGTTGGTGACCAAATTTGGGCATTTGGTAATTTGTGCCCATGGGACTTTTAGCATATTGAGGACCACCGGGTACCATGGTTGTGTAGGCCAGTCAGGTATTATCAGAATGCCAGTTGCAGAATCCAGTTGAACTTTCTGCAATACCCGACTGATGAGGCAGAATGGGGGAAATGCATAGAAAAACCATTTCCCCAATGGAGCGAGAATGCATCCATTGCCACTGCCCCAGAATCTGGTTCCCAAGATACATATGTTGGTATCTGATGGTTCAACCTGGACGCAAAAAGGTTGATATCTGGTGTTCCAAATTTAGCTATGATTTTAGCAAATATTTGGGTGTTCAACATCCACTCAATGTTGTCATTGAATACTCGTGACCTGGTGTCCGCCACTGTATTGAGCTTACCCGGAAGGTAAGTAGCTGATATCCAAATATTTCTTTCAAATCACAAGGGCCAAATTGTATTTGCCAATTCATCACAAGATATTGACTTGATACCACCCATATGGTTTAAATATGCCACCACAGTGGTATTATCTATTTGATGACGGACATGCGTATGATGTAAATTCGTGCAGTAAGCCCGCAGCCCGTGAAATGCTCCCAGCATTTCCAAATAGTTTATACCTTGTGACTGGAGAAGTGTAGATTCGTGCGAATCCCATCTGCCGCCACAACTATAAGTGGTGTCGGTAGCTCCCCAGCCTTGGGCGCTTGCATCGGTTTGTAACATGACTGATGGGTTGGATATAATGATGGGATTAAAACAATCACTAATATTGCTAACCCACCATTGTAGCTCAATTTTTGCCTTGATCGGCAGCTGCATAGGTCTGTCAAAATGTCCAGCATTTGCTTTTAATGCTGAGAATTTTGCTCTTTGCAAGTTTTGATAATGTAACGGCCCAAATTGCGCAGCTGGAAATGTAGCTACAAGCTTTCCAATAACCTTACCAGCGTGTCTGATAGTCGGTTTCCTGGCGCAAGCAAGGCTGTTACATGCCTCTATTATATCTATTGCTTTGCTGGCTGGGATAGTGACAATCATATGATTGGTGTTAATCGTGAATCCCAGATAGTCCATAACCACAGATGGGTTGAACTTAGATTTGTCTGGATGGATAACAAACCCTAGTTTCTCGAATAACGTTTTGGTAGCTGTTACTGCTAGTTCAGCTAGTTCAAGAGTTCCCCCCACAATTAAGATATCATCTAAATATGCCATGACTATGTGATTTTGTGTCTAAGGGATGCCAATATTGGTTTAATTTTTTTTGTAAATAACCTAGGGGCTGTGGTAAGCCCATTGGGTAGGGCTTTGTATTGCCACAGTTGCCCCATCCAGACAAATTTTAAGAATTTCCGGTGATGTTCCTTTATAGGTACTGAATAGTATGCATCTTTTAAATCGATGCAGGCCATAAAGTACCCTCGTGAAATCAGCTGTTTAGCCGTTTCAAATGTCTCCATTTTTTTGAAATGGGTATATTGTACAAAGATATTCAAATGGGTTAGATCAATGACATTTCGACATCCACCATCTTTTTTGGTTTTGGTAAAGATGTTAGACACAAACTCAAGAGGTTCATGTGTCATTTTTTCTATTACCCCCCCTTGGCATATAGCCTTAATATTTCTACATGTCCTTCGTCTTTCTCTTTTTGAGAGAGTGCATATTTCCGGTCAGGTACATGTTGAGTTGGGGGAAGACGTCCATTTATGAATTCAATCTCATAACCCTGAATACTTTGTAAAATAAAGGTATCCAAAGTTATAGCACCCCATGCATCCCAGAATGCACGCAACCTCCCTCCTACTTGTGAGGTTATGCATGCAGCACTCTCAAGAGAACCAGATCCCCTTACCTCCATGGTTACCGGCGGGGCTTGATGTTCTGGGCTTTTGGCGGACGTTGTGTTGCTGGGGTGGGGGGGTTGGTGCATCTTCCATGCTGGCCGCTGTTGCCCCTGCCCTAAAAAAGGCTTCTGCTGATAGGGTGCGGCCGATGGATATGCTCTTGGTGCCCTTTCGGGTTGTCCCAGAGGCCTGGTATTTGCGTCTGGATGGTGCCTCGGATACGCTTGTGGCCTGGCTGATGACGGAGGTTTCGTTAACCCAACTGCTTTGGCCTCCTCATTCAAGTCTTTGACCTTTTTAGGCAGGTCCTCCCCGAACAACTGTCTTGGCGGCGGAGTTGCAGAGGCTTTGCACAATCCTGCAAATTTTGGGTTAAGTGTGGGCCGGATGGAGCTTTTTCTGGAACAGTTGATCTCATATTGTGTATTACACAATAGAGCCAGAGCATCCTGCTGCTCCTCCGTCATTTCTGTCCCGTCCAGGGTTCTGGCAAATGCCGTGATGCCTGATGTCAATAGCTTGAGGATCTTCTGAATTTTCAGCTCCTGGGCCCTGATCCCGGGACTAATGTTCCCCCAGATGGGCGTGTTGACCGTTGGGACATTCAGTGATACACAATTACCTGGGGCTTTGTATTTTTCCATAGCCTCTGTCAACACCAGTTCCTGCAGCTGGTGGGTTGTGAGGTAATTTATGCTCGCCGCTAGTTTGGCCTGTAGAGGTTTCCCTGAATGCCCTGGCTTGGCAAATTTGGAAACTACCTCCAGTAGCTCTTCCTCAGGGATTTCTGGTTCTGCTGGTTCCTGCGCCAACCCCTCTTCAAAGTCAGCTAACCGCTGACTCCTGGCGCTGCCCACGGAGGAGGGAGAAATACTCGGTGGACCCGCAGAATGGCTCCTAGAGCGCAGGGACCCCCGTTCTTGATGTTCCAGGTCCCGCTCGAGCAGCAGCTCCATCATATGTTCCATCCGGGCCATGCGACCGCCGCCGCTATCTGCTGACGGCAAGCCGACTTCCCCAGGTTCTCCAGAACTACTGGGGCTTCTGCCAACGGACCGCACCTCGTCGAGGTGATGTCTAGGGTACGTTGGCAGGTAGCCGCTGCCTGCCGCTCCTGCGGGGCTACACGTCTCCCGTGCGGACATGCCGCTAGTCGCCGTCTTCCGGACTGTAGCGGTCCGCCTGTCTGGTATGACAGAAGCGGAGCCGCAGCGGGGCTCCCCGATATCCGCGCGGGCTTACCGCCAGTCCCGGTTATACGGGTCTGAGACAGCGCATGGTCGCTGCCAGCCGCCTCAGCGGGGCCACACGACCGAAATACACTGCCACCGGCCTGCAATCTGGCAGCCTGCCCCGGTGGTGAGCCGGTACCTCCCGCTCCTGCAGGGCTCCCTGACTTCCCAGCAGGTCCATCACCGGTCCGTGACCTGGCAGACTTCTCCGGTGGCGTGTCGATGCCGGCCGCTGCTGCGGGGCTCGACCTGGATACGGCTTTCCCCCTGGTCTGCCCTCTGGAGACCTGTAACACGGGAAACAGAACCTGCCGCTGTCCGTGGCACGGTATTACGCACCTGTTTGCCACTAGCCCTTTGCTGTTTGGGCGATTGCGGCAGGGAGTCAGGGTCTACACTACCCTGCTCCTGCGCGGTGCTCCGACCAACATGCAGCTCCTTACTCTGCTGTGGTGGAGAGTCGGGCCTTGTCAACTGCACAGGGCTCCCCAACATCCGCGATTTTTTCCCAGCCCACGAAGCGGGTGCTGCCGGTGTTGCGGGCAGCTCCGAGGATAGTGGCCGCTGACTTCCCTCCGAAGTCCCGCGGCCCTTGAGGCTTGTTTCGCCTTCCCTTTCTTCGACTCCATCGTACCTGTAAGTAGATAATTTCCTCACAGGGACAACCAGCTCAAGGTTGGTTAAAACTTACCTTGAAGCCTCTTGTGAAGGTGCCGTTGGGGAAACGCACTCACCCCTCCAGCTGTCGACTACAAATGCGAGCGACGATATGTCGCGCATGCGTGCTGGCGGGGTCTTCACAAAGTCACTCACATGACTCCGAAGTAAATAGAACTAGTTGTCCTACAACTTTAGACGGTGCACGCTGTACGCAAGAAGAAGAACGTTATTCCCTTATCATGTATCTATACACTGTAAATGAATCGATTGTATCTTCAATTGGACTGAAGAAGGGTCTTGACCCAAAACATCAGCCAGAGATACTGCCTGTCCCGCTGAGTTACTTCAGCATTTTTTTAATCTATCTTCGGTTTAAACCAGCATCTGCAGTTCTTTCCTACACATTTGATCGGACTTTACTGGCTATCTTGCACTAAACATTATTCCCTTATCATATATCTGTACACTGTAAACGGCTCGATTGTAATCATGTGTTGTCTTTCTGCGGACTGGTTAGCGCGCAACAAAAGCTTTTCACTGTACCTCGGTACACGTGACAATAAACTGAAATGAAACTGAACTGACCACATGAAACTGCAGCTGGAAGATGTAAGGCTTAAAATATCCACTGATTTGCTTCAACATTCTCCTGCACAAATGCCAGAACACACACTGGAGCCATGAGCTTTGGTGAGAAAGCTGCGATACTATGTTCCAATCAGTCAGGGGGTAAGACAAGAATAACGAAGGTTATATGTGAGCAGCCAGATCACCGCGACCTTGCTGAAACATCTGTGTGCCAGAGAACAGACAAGTATTGCATTCGCATTATAACACAATTGGAGCACAGCTTCGAACTGGATGTAGCTGATGGCTAGAAAATGATGCTTCTCGTTCCATTCCAGTTTCATTAACTTGAATGTTATGCGTTTCTTTGGATTTACAGTGTTTATATTTGCTGAGCAAGACTGCTGTTCGTAACCTCTTGTGCCATGGCCACCGGCGATTTGTTAATGTTCCAAAGTGGCACCAGAAATAGAAGCAAGAGTGGAACGTTTCATTTCACACATTAATACAGGATGCCCTGCTCTTTCATATCCAGTTGTTTCTTAGATACCTCGAGGGTTTTTAATCTCATTTCAATACCTCACAACACACTTCTAATGTTGAATACTTGTGTCAAGAGCATGAGGGGAACAGACAGGGTGAACACACAGAGTTTTTTACTCAGAATAGTGGAATCTGGAGACAGAAGGCAGAGGTTTAAGGTGAGAGGGGAGAGTTTACTTGGAACCCGAGGAGCAGCTTTTTCCACACAGAGGGTGGTGTGTGTATGGAACAAGCTGCCAGAGGAGGTAGTTGAGGCAGGTACAATAACAACATTTAAAAGGCACCTGGACAGGTGCATGGATAGGAAATGGTGACTAGTTTAGATGGGGCATCTTGGTGGGCACGGCCGAGTCGGGCTGAAGGGCCTGTAACAGGTCCTCACATATTTCAAGCATAGCTCTCTTTGACAAGCCTTGTCCTTTAGTCATGTCGATGAATCATGTTTAGAGGGTGAAATGAAAGGTTTGGCCCAGGAACAGAGCACGTTTACTGACGGTACATTCTGTTACGGCAGCTTTAACGTGACACGCGTGTTCATTAATCATGCTTAGCTCATGGATAACATCAGTAAATAAATTAGAGCATTTATTTCTTCAGACTTAGAGACAAGTTATTAAATTACAAGTTTGAGAGTCCCCAACGTTGGATTAGTTGAAACAAAAACATACTGATCAATGTAGGTTCATTAATAATTGATATGCATCTGGCACGTTTTAGTCAACTGCACTTTCAGTGCCCAATGCCACTGGAATATTGAAGATTGAAGCGAATAAAGGCATTGACCAAATACCCAGAGATTGGGCCAGGCACCACTGATGCTGTGGAGGTGGGTGGAGGCTGTCTCAGTGATAGCTGGAGATAGATGTCCCAAGCTACGATAGGAAAATAAAGAGTGGTCTGGTTTAGTGTCAGTAGGCAGGTGGACAGGGGAACAACGATGCAGAACTGACTGAAATATGTACATGGTGTAAAGTCATATTGACCCATTCAAAAGTTGACTTTAGTTTAATATTGTCACCTGTACTGAGGTACAGTGTGTAGATACATGATTACCAACAAGCCATCCACAGTGTACAGATACAGCATGGAGGGTATAACGCTTCGTGCAAGGTAAATGTAGATTAGTGCATCAATACTATATATACATGTTACCACACAGATTATGCTTGCTGCACATTCCTAATGTCACTCATACTACTGGTCCACCCACAGGCTTATTAGTGAGCTCTCTCTCTCTCTCTCTCTCTCCAGTTAGACTGGCTGAATGCATGGAGACGAAAGCACTTAGTGTTTCCTCCACGGAGTTGCTAATAAAAGACTATGGACAACAGACAACAGAGTTGTTTAATCCTGGCCTCATTTTCACTTCCGTCAGTAAAATTGAAGATTTCACCCTTTCAAAGACAGGAATAAAACTGTGCTCAACAACAGCTCTAACTGTGACCAATCCCTATGTAGTTTTATAATCACACTTGTTGAAAATGAATTTTAAAAATGCAAGGCTCCTGGAACATTCTATCTGTCTGAGTCTGAAGAAGTCTGATTTCAGTCTGAAGAATGGTCTCAACCCGAAACGTCACCCATTCCTTCTCTCCAGAGATACTGAGTTACTCCAGCAATTTGTGTCTATCCTCGTGGCTTTGGGGCCCAGTTTGAGAGCGGTCAGGTCAGGTCAGGGCAGAATATTCACCACCACACTCAGTGCACGATCTATGTCAGCTGCCAGCCAGGGTCCCCAGTACCACAGACACAGTGCAACAAGGCAGACACACGTCACATTCCATGGCAGAACCACCACCAAGACCACAACCAGCAAGAGCCCAGGGGTCACTTTAGACCAGAGATTCAACAGGACAAGACAGATGAGAGAGTAGTTTATTGCCATATACAGCAGGGTGTAATGGAATTCCTTGTACACACCAAGCTCAGTACACTACATAAATGCTAATAGATGCAATAACTATAATGAAGATTACATTACAGCAGATTGATGAAAAGAATGTTGAGCCATTCAGTGCGATCATCTTCTCCTGAAAGCCTTCAGTACTCATCATTTTAGCCTTCCAGACACGAGAATGCCTGTTGGATTTAGTCTTGATTATATGTTTGGTTTCCAATTCTTGACAAATGGAACATCTTCAAAATTGAACATGTCAGTCTGAGGGCAAACACAATTGGAGGAACAGCACCTCATTTTTTGTTTAAGAAGCTATCAACCCAGCGAATATAGATTTCTCTAACTTCAAGTGACCTTTAGAAACATAGAAACATAGAAAATAGGTGCAGGAGGAGGCCATTCGGCCCTTCGAGCCAGCACCGCCATTCATTGTGATCATGGCTAATCGTCCGCTATCAATAACCCCTGCCTGCCTTCTCCCCATATCATATAACCATATAACCATATAACAATTACAGCACGGAAACAGGCCCTCTCGGCCCTTCCAGTCCGTGCCGACCATTTGTTTTCCCCTAGTCCCATCTACCTGCACTCAGACCATACCCCTCCATTCCCTTCACGTCCATATACCTATCCACTTTACTCTTAAATGTTAAAATCGATCCTGCCTCCACCACTTCTGCTGGAAGCTCATTCCACACAGCCACCACCCTCTGAGTAAAGAAGTTCCCCCTCACGTTACCCCGAAACCTCTGTCCCTTAATTCTCATGTCATGCCCTCTTGTTTGAAACTTCCCTACCCTCAATGGGAAAAACATATCCACGTCAACTCTGTCTATCCCTTTCATCATTTTAAAGACCTCAATCAAGTCCCCCCTTAACCTTCTGCGCTCCAAAGAATAAAGACCTAACTTGTTCAACCTTTCTCTGTAACATAGTTGCTGGAACCCTGGCAACATTCTAGTAAATCTCCTCTGTACTCTCTCTATTTTGTTGACATCCTTCCTATAACTAGGCGACCAAAATTGTACACCATACTCCAGAATTGGTCTTACCAATGCCTTGTACAATTTTAACATTACTTCCCTACTCCTATATTCAATGCTCTGATTTATAAAGGCCAGCACACCAAAGGCTTTCTTTACCACCCTATCTACATGCGATTCCACCTTCAGGGAACTATGCACAGTTATTCCTAGATCCCTCTGTTCCACAGCATTCCTCAATTCCCTACCATTTACCATATCCCTTCACTCCATTAGCCCCTAGAGCTCTATCCAATTCTCTCTTAAATCCAACCAGTGATTTGGCCTCCACTGCCCTCTGTGGCAGGGAATTCCATAAATTCACAACTCTCTGGGTAAAAAAGTTTTTCTCACCTCAGTCTTAAATGACCTCTCCTTTATTCTAAGACTGTGGCCCCTGGTTCTGGACTCACCCAACATTGGGAACATTTTTCCTGCATCTAGCTTGTCCAGTCCTTTTATAATTTTATATGTTTCTATAAGATCCCCCCTCATCCTTCTAAACTCCAGTGAATACAAGCCTAGTCTTTTCAATCTTACCTCATATGACAGTCCCGCCATCCCAGGGATCAATCTCGTGAACCTACGCTGCACTGCCTCAATCACAAGGATGTCCTTCCTCAAATTAGGAGACCAAAACTGTACACAATACTCCAGATGTGGTCTCACCAGAGCCCTCTACAACTGCAGAAGAACCTCTTTACTCCTGTAGTGAAATCCTTTGTATCCCCTCTCTTTGCATCCCTCCCCCACCCAATCCACACTAGCATCAAAGTCACCTTGTGGAGTCTTACTGTCTGTAACTCGTTTTCACCTAGCCCACAGCTACCAATGGCCTGTTTCCTTTATCAACCGTTCTTTTTTTGCATATCTTTAATTTATTTGTTCTATACCTCTCTATATCACCACTTATATCTCTTGCTTCCCTTTCATAGAAACATAGAAACATAGAAAAATAGGTGCAGGAGTAGGCCATTCGGCCCTTCGAGCCTGCACCGCCATTCAATATGATCATGGCAGATCATCCAACTCAGTATCCTGAACCTGCCTTCTCTCCATACCCCCTGATCCCTTTAGCCACAAGAACCACATCCAACTCCCTCTTGAAAATAGCCAATGAACTGGCCTCAACCACCTTCTGTGGCAGAGAATTCCAGAGACTCACCACTCTCTGTGTAAAGAATGTTTTCCTCATCTCGGTCCTAAAGGAATTCCCCCTTATCCTTAGACCATGATCCCTTGTTCTGGACTTCCCCAACATCGGGAACAATCTTCCTGCATCTAGCTTGTCCAACCCCTTAAGAATTTTGTAAGTTTCTATAAGATCCCCTCTCAATATTCTAAATTCCAGTGAGTACAAGCCGAGTCTATCCAGTCTTTCTTCATATGAAAGTCCCAACATCCCAGGAATCAGTCTGGTGAACCTTCTCTGAACCCCCTCTACGGCAAGAATGTCTTTCCTCAGAATTGGAGACCAAAACTGTACGCAATACTCCAGGTGTGGTCTCACCAGGACCCTGTACAACTGCAGTAGAACCTCCCTGCTCCTATACTCAAATCCTTTCGCGATGAATGCTAACATACCATTTGTTTTCTTCACTGCATGCTGCACCTGCATGCCCACTTTCAATGACTGGTGTACCATGACACCCAGGTCTCGTTGCATCTCCCCTTTTCCTAATCTGCCACCATTCAGATAATAGTCTACCCTCATGTTTTTGCCACCAAAGTGGATAACCTCACATTGATCCACATTATACTGCATCTGCCATGCATCTGCCCATTCACTCAGCCTATCCAAATCACCCTGCAGCCTCCTAGCATCCTCCTCACACCTAACTATATCCCCCAGTTTGGTGTCATCTGCAAGTTTGGAGATGTTGCATTCAATTCCCTCGTCCAAATCATTAATATATATTGTAAATAGCTGGGGTTCCAGCACTGAGCCTTGCTCCACTAGTCACTGCCTGCCATTGTGAAAAGGACCCGTTTACTCCTACCCTTTTCTTCCTGTCTGCCAGCCAGTTCTCTATCCACATCAATACTGAACCCCCAATACCGTGTGTTTTAAGTTTGTATACTAATCTCTTACATGGGACCTTGTCGAAAGCCTTCTGAAAGTCCAGATATAATACATCCACTGGTTCTCCCTTATCCACTCTACTAGTTACATACTCTAAAGATTCTATAAGATTCGTCAGACATGATTTACCCTTCGTAAATTCATGCTGACTTTGTCCAATGATTTCACCACTTTCCAAATGCGCTGCTATCCCATCTCTAATAACTGACTCTAGCAGTTTCCCCACTACCAATGTTAGACAAACTGGTCTGTAATTCCCCGTTTTCTCTCTCCATCCTTTTTTAAAAAGTGGGGTTACATTAGCTACCCTCCAATCCTCAGGAACTACTCCAGAATCTAAGGAGTTTTGAAAAATTATCACTAATGCATCCACTATTTCCGTGGCTACTTCCTTGAGTACTTTGGGATGCAGCCTATCTGGCCCTGGGGATTGATCGGCCTTTAATCTGTTTAATTTACCCAACACCACTTCCCAGCTAACCTGGATTTCATTCAGTTCCGCCATCTTATTTGACCACCGGTCCACTGCTATTTCCGGCAGATTATTTATGTCTTCCTTAGTGAAGACAGAACCAAAGTAGTAATTCAATTGGTCTGCCATGTTCTTGTTCCCCATGATCAATTCGCCTGTTTCTGACTGCAAGGGACCAACATTTGTTCTAACGTCTCTTTCCCTTCACATATCTATAAAAACATTTGCAGTCAGTTTTTATGTTCCCTGCCAGTTTCCTTTCGTAATCTATTTTCCCTTTCCTAATTAAGCCCTTTGTCCTCCTCTGCTGGATTCTGAATATCTCCCAGTCCTCTGGTAGGCTGCTTTTTTTGGCCAATTTGTATGCCTCATCTTTAGTTTTTATACTATCCCTGATTTCCCTCGTTATCCAAGGATGCACCACCTTCCCTGATTTATTCTTTTGCCAAACTGATATGAACAATTTTTGTACTTCACCCATGCAGTCTTTAAATACCTTCCATTGCACATCCACTGTCAATCCTTTAAGACTCACCTGTCAGTCTATCTTGGCCAATTCACGGCTCATACCTTCAAAGTTACTTTTGTTTAAGTTCAGAACCCTTGTTTCTGACTTAATTATGTCACTCTCCATCCTAATGAAGAACACAACCATATTATAGTCACTCTTGCCCAAGGGACCACGCACAACAAGACTGCTAACTAACCCTTTCTCATTATTCAATACCCAGTCTAGAATAGCCTGCTCTCTCGTTGGTTCCTCCACATGTTGGTTTAGAAAACTATCCCACATACATTCCAAGAAATCCTCTTCCTCAGCACCCCTGCCAATTTGATTCACCCAATCTATGTGCAAATTGAAGTCACCCATTATAACTGTGTTACCCTTGTTGCACGCACTTCTAATTTCCTGTTTGATGCCATCCCCAACTCCACTACTACTGTTAGGTGGCCTGTACACAACTCCCACTAGCGTTTTCTGCCCTTTAGAGTTTTGTAGCTCTACCCATATCGATTCCACATCCTCCATGCTAATGTCCTTCCTTTATATTGCATTAATCTCCTCTCTCACCAGCAACGCTACCCCACCTCCTTTTCCTTTCCGTCTATCACTCCTGAATATTGCATATCCCTGGATGTTCAGCTCCCAGCCTTGGTCACCCTGGAGCCATGTCTCCGTGATCCCAACTATAGCATAGTCATTAATAGCTATCTGCACCTTCAACTCATCCACCTTATTACGAATGCTCCTCGCATTGAGACACAAAGCCTTCAGGCTTGTTTTTACAACACTTTTACCCTTAAAACAATTATGTTGACAAGTTTATGTTGACAAACCCTTTTGATTTTTTCCCTGGAGTTGTCTGCCAGCCACTATTAATTTTCACCTTGCTACCACTTGCTTCTATTGTCATTTTATACCCCTCTTTCTCTCTGCTCACACCTTTAAGACACCCACCACCTCTAATTCCGTTTATTATTTTTTTCTTCTTCCCCCCGTACATGTTGGGTCTGAGTGCTTCCCTTCTCTGCCTCCTGCCTCCGACACCGTCTCCTAGCTTTCTCTATTTGAGTCCCTCCCCCCAAACTATCTAGTTTAAAGTCCCCCCAGTAGCCTTTGCAAATTTCCCCGCCAAGATACTGGTCCCCCTTGGCTTCAAGTGCAACCCGTCCTTTTTATACAGGTCACTCCTTCCCCGAAAGAGGTTCCAATGATCCAGAAACTTGAATCCCTGCCCTCCACACCAGTCCTTCAGCCACGCGTTTATCCTCCACCTTGCTCCATTCCTACTCTCACTGTCGCGTGGCACAGGAAGTAGTCCTGAGATTGTTATCTTTGTGGTCCTTTTCCATAGCTCTCTTCCTAACTCCCTAAATTCTCCTTTTAGGAACTCTTCTCTTTTTTTACCTATATCATTGGTACCAATATGTACCACGACCTCAGGCTCCTCTCCCTCCCTTTTCAAGATATCTTGGACACGTTCAGACACATCCCGGACCCTGGCACCAGAGAGGCAAACTACCATCCGGGTCTCCGGACTGCGTCCACAGAATCGCCAATCTGACCCCCTAACTATGGAGTCCCCTATTACTAATGGCCTCCTCTTCTTTTCCTTATGCTTCTGAGCATCAGGGCCGGTCTCTGTACCGGAGGCCCGGTCGCTGTTGCTACCCCCAGGTAGGCTGTCCGCCCCAACAGCACTCAAACTGGAGTACCTGTTTTCAAGGTGTACAGTCACCTTTCCCCTGACTCTCAGCCTGAAGAAGGGTCTCGACCCAAAACGTCACTCATTTCTTCTCTCCAGCTTTTTGTGCCTATTTTTGGTTTAAACCAGCATCTGCAGTTCCTTTCTACACGGAACATCTTCATGTCTGCTGTGACTAAACTTCTCATGAGTGGATCTCCCTATATACCTTCAACTTTCAAGGGAAAAGAGGACAGATTGGGAAAGACCTCTGTTCATGTTCATTGTCATGTTATGGATGGTAGAACAATGCAAATATTTCAATAGACAATAGACAATAGGTGCAGCCTTTGATATATTTGCATGCATGCTAATCTATCAAATCATTGCCAAGGCCAAGGCATTTTGTCTAACAGCTTTCCATTTTAAGCCTGCATTGTTACCTTTCATGGATACAAGGATCTGATGCAGGTGTCAGAGGCTATGGGGAGTAGGCAGGAGAACAGGGTTAGCAGGGAGAGATAGATCTGCCATGATTGAATGGTGGAGTAGACTTGATGGGCCGAATGGCTTAATTCTACTCCAATAGACAATAGGTGCAGGAGTAGGCCACTCGACCCTTCGAACCAACACCGTCATTCAATGTGATCATGGCTGATCATCCCCAATCAGTTCCCCGTTCCTGCCTTCCCCCCATATCCCCTGACTCCGCTATCTTCAAGAGCCCTATCTAGCTCTCCCTTGAAAGTATCCAGAGAACCGGCCACCGCCCTCTGAGGCAGAGAATTCCACAGACTCACAACTCTCTGTGAGCAAAAGTGTTTCCTCGTCTCCGTTCTAAATGGCTTACCCCTTATTCTTAAACTGTGGCCCCTGGTTCTGGACTCCCCCAACATCGGGAACATGTTTCCTGCCTCTAGCGTGTCCAAACCCTTAATAATCTTATATGTTTCAATAAGATATCCTCTCATCCTGCTAAACTCCAGAGTGTACAAGCCCAGCCGCTCCATTCTCTCAGCATATCAGCATAACATAGCCTACTATTGGTGACTGAATGTATGTCCATATTTGCGGTGAGATATTGCACAGATGTATTTCTACAAACGTTTCCCTCGAGTATCTATTGCATTTTAGTTGATTATCTGTGAATTCCTCCCGTACTTTCACAAACTGTAGTCTTAGTCTTTCATTCAGACATCATCATTGAATCAACACTTTGTGTTATGTGGATGGTGGCATCTCAAAACAAACAACCAAATATCTCTGTGAACATGTTCACCAACTAGATGGCAATCCTATTCCTTGGTTGGGACAGGGAATGATAGTCTTGAGTTTACAAATTCCAGAGAATGCTCCAGCCAGCTCCGACCAGCAAGGTTGGAGAATATTCCAGGCATTTCCTGCACATTACTTTACAGTCAAATTCTTACTCCCAGAAATTTGGCATGAAAATCTAAAGTGAATTCTTGAATGTTTGATTGGGTGAATGAATCTTATACTCAGTGACCTTTTTAAAATATATATTCACGGGATAAGAAGGTGGATCCAAGGGGCAGACGTGGTGTAATCACAGCGTTCTGCTTTGTCAGATATCTCTCGCACACTACAGCTGCTGCTTCGAGTTGTCAGACTTGCTTCGAGCTGGTGATGCAGCAGAAAGGGAAGCTGGCACCTGGACGACTGACAACATGCAGTGTTGATCCAAATAAACCCAAGGGTTGAGAAATACCCACAGCAAGAAGCAAACACAGAGCGAAGCTGAAAGAAAAATACAGAGGCAGAAAGAGAGAGAGGATGAATAGAAAAATAAATACATAAAAACCAGAAAGGAACTAAGGGTCAAGAGTCAAGAGAGTTTTATTGTCATGTGTCCCAGATAGGACAATGAAATTATTGCTTGCTGCAGCACAACAGAATATGTAAACATAATACAGAACAGGAGATAAAAGTTCAGTGTGTCTGTATACCATAGACCATATATGTACACAATAAATAAACAGATGAAGTGGAATAGGCTGTTATAGTTTGTTTGATGTTGTGTTTAATAGCCTGATGGCTGTGGGGAAATAGCTGTTCCTGAATCTGGATGTTCCAGATTTCAAGCTCCTGTACCTTCTTCCCGATGACAATGGAGAGATGAGTGTGTCAAGTCAAGTCAAGTGGAACGTGGAATCTGTTGTCAGCAACACAGCCTCCGTCAAATACAGAGCAGCTTTCCTGCTCGCATTGTTCATACCAGGAGAATGTAGTTGGATTGAAGAAAACTTCAGGTATCACAAATGGTCGCGGTCATCCAGCGTGGAAACAGGCCCTTCGGCCCAATTCATCCATGTTGACCCAAGTAAGCTGGTCTAATTTGCTCATGTTTGCCCCTCATCTCTCCTATCCACGTGCCTGTCCAAATGTCTTTTAAATGCAATTATTGGACTTCTTCAACTACCTCCTCTGGCAGCTAGTTCCATGCACCCACCATCTTCTGAGCGGCAAGGTTGCCCCTCAGATTCCGATTAAATCTTTCCCCTCTCACCTTAAAGTTCTGTCCTCTAGTTCTTGGTTCCTGGGGAAAAAAGACTGTGCATTCACCCTATCTATTTGCCTCATGATGTTATACATCTCTAAAAAATCACCCCTCAACCCCCTGTGTTGAAGGAATAATGTCCTAGCCTGCCCAACCTCTCCCTATAGCTCAGGCTCTGGCAATATCCTCGTAAATCTTCACTGCACTTTTTCCAGTCATGTTTTAAAATACGTTGAAAATGTCACACTGTGTCCCTGGTGAGCTCTAAGTGAATTTTAAATGGGTTCGTCAGCCTTAATTACTGCTTGAAAACTCACTGACCCTAAAACATTACGCTCAGTGATTCACCCAGATGAATATTACACACTGAAGCTGGGGTTTAAATGAGAGAATGTCACTCTTTCTTCCTCAATAAATAGATTTATGATATTTCTACCTGCACTATAATTTAATCTTTATGCCAGACTCTGTAAAATATTTAAGATATTAGCCAAGAGTTGCCCTTTTCTCTTTAATTGTCTTTGAGAAAAATGTGTAATAATCTCAGTTTGAGCAAGGTATTAGTTTCAGATGAAAGCCAGCAATTCATTATCACATCATTAAACTCATACTTATACTGTTAATTACTATTCCTGAATAACCACTTTTGATTTTGTTTGTTTTTTACTGCGGTGATATAGTAATGAGTGAGTGATGAATTAATATGATTGAACCGAAGATAAACACAAAATGCTGGAGTAACTCAGCTGGGACAGGCAGCATCTCTGGAGAGAAGGAATGGGTGACGTTTCAGGTCAGACCCGAAACATCACCCATTCCTTCTCTCCAGAGATGCTGCCTGTCCTGCTGAGTTACTCCAGCATTTTGTGTCTATCTTCAGTTTAAACCAGCATCTGCAGTACCTTCCGACATAGACAATAAACAACAGGTGCAGGAGTAGGCCATTCGGCCCTTTGAGCCAGCGTTCACTGTGATCATGGCTGATCATCCCCAATCAGTACCCCGTTCCTGCCTTCTCCCCATATCCCCTGACTCCGCTATCTTTAAGAGCCCTATCTAGCTCTCTCTTGAAAGTATCCAGAGAACTTTGACATGATTGAACATGATACAAGCCAATTGTGGGACCATCAAAAATGTGCATTTTATTAAGGAAGCAGAAGTTTCACAGCTCTCCGACCTGTGGTTTGTCACACCTGCTTTCCACAGAACTTGTCCACCACCAGTTTTACTGGACTTTTGTGCCGATTATCCAAATAATGTCCTCAATGCCAATATCAACTAAACATAGTCCAAGCTCGCAGTTATTTTCCCTCGGGGACAACAGCAGAGGTTCCCATGCACGATGTTGTAATCTCAGGCCGAGTATTAGAACACTAGGGAGGCAGCTGGTAGAGCCATTGCTGGTGACCCGGGATCGATCCTGACCTCAGGTGCTTTCTGTCTGTGTGGAGTCCCTGTGTGTGACCTCGTGGATTTAATCCAGGTGCCCTGGTTACCTTCCATATCCCAAAGACGTGTGGGTTTGCAGGTTAATTGGCTCACTGTGAATTGGCCCACTGAGTGAGAGAGTGGGACAACAGAACTAGTGTGAGCGGGAGATCGATGGTCGGTGGACTATGAGGGCCAAAGTGCCTGTTTCCATGCTGCGCATCTGAAACCAATCTAAATTTCCTGTTCAGAATTCCTGTCAATATTAACTAACACAATCTCTTCGGTACCTTGTTCCTTGGGGATCTCACGGGTGTCACGGAATATGGGGAGAAGGCAGGAGAATGGGATTGAGAGGGAAAGATAGATCAGCCATGTTTGAATTGGGGACTAGACATGATGCTCCAAGAACATGGAGAGAATACAGTGGTTCTTGTGCTTGACATTTGGAGTAGTTTAGTTTCGTTTAGAGATACAGAGAGGAAACAGGCCCTTCGGCCCACTGAGTCCGCGCTGACCAGCGATCCCCGCGCACTATCCTATACACACTTGGGACAATTTACAATCATACCAAGCCAATTAATCTACAAACCTGTACATCTTTTGGAGTGTGGGAGGAAACTGGAGATCCCGGAGAAAACCCACGCAGGTCACGGGGAGAACTTACATACGCCGTACAGACAGCGCCCGTAGTCAGGATCGAACCCGGTCTCTAGCGCAGTAAGGCAGCAACTCTACCGCTGTGCCACCATAATTAGAATGAACTATAAAGGATAGATGATATTTATCACCCCAAATTGGAAGTTATCATGAAAGCAAAAACAAGTGAATGGCAGAGTAGCGGACAGTAATTAATAAGAAGCTGCAGCAGTGGTGAATTCAAGACGCTTGCAGGAAAGGCATGATATTGGGCGGACTGCAGACCAGTACATGCTGTATACAATGCTGTATATTTCCCTGCAGGAGCGTAGCTCCTATGTGGCATGGTAGCAAGTAGATCTTTGCGTACAAATTACACGCACATCATCAAAGTTAACCAACCGCTGCCTTGATTGAAAGACTGATAAAGCAATTTCTATTTTAAAGCAATATTTTAGTAATGAATATTTGTAAATACATTGATTTTGCGGTGGTGCAGCGGTAGAGTTGTTGCCATGGACGCCAAGGACATGCACGTTGAACGGTGGCTGAGGTTGCTCCTCTTTGTAACTAGAGGATTGGGGGGGAGTTGGGTAACTCTGCGACAAAGAGTTGTAGGGAATTACTGGAGAAAATTCTTGTACACCTCAATAAGGGCGGCACGGTGGCGCAGCGGGTAGAACAGCTGCCTCACAGAGCCCGAGACCCAGGATCGATCCTGACTACGGGTGCTGTCTGTACGGAGTTTGCACGTTCTCCCTGTAACTGTGGGTCTTCTCTGGGTGCTCTGGTTTCCTCCCACACTCCAAAAACGTACTGGTTTGTAGGCTAATTGGCTTTGGTATAATGGTAAATTGTCTCTCGTTTGTAGGATAGTGCTAGTGTGCAGGGATCGCTGGTCAGCACGGACATGGTGGGCCGAAGGGCCTGTTTCCGTGTTGTATCTCAACTAAATTAAACTGATATTACCTGTTATGTTCTGTAAGGATACCTTGCCATGTGGCGCTGGTATCATGCAGGTGTTGCAATTGTACAGTACATCTGATGCCCGAGATGATTACATCAGGTCACCTTGAGGGACTGAACCAGTCGAGGTAGTTGGGACATGAGGGTGTCTTCTGTGGGACTGAGTTGGAGGTTACAGCCTAAGAGGATGTCAGTCAATGCAGGGCACGGCCAGCAGGAGGCAGGAGTCTTGTCATAAGGTCAGAAGTGATAGAAACATCGAAAATAGGTGTAGGCCATTCGGCCCTTCTAGCCAGCACCGCCATTCAATATGATCATAGTTGATCATCCAAAATCAGTACCCCGTTCCGGCTTTTTCCCCATAGCCCTTGATTCCTTTAGCTCTAAAAGCTAAATCTAATCCTCTCTTGAAAACATCAAGTGAATTGGTCTCCACTGCCTTCTGTGGTAGAGAATTTCACAGATTCACAACTCTCTGGGTAAAAACGTTTTTCCTCATCTCAGTCCTAAATGGTCGACCCCTTATTCTTAAACTGTGACCCCTGGTTCTGGACTCCCCCAACATGGCGAACATTTTTCCTGCATCTAGCCTGTCCAATCCTTTAAGAATGTTACATGTTTCTATAAGATATTCTCTCATCCTTCTAAATTCCAGTGAATACATGCCCAGTCGACCCTTTCATCATGTCAGTCCCGCCATCTCGGGATTTAACCTGGTGAACCTACGCTGCACTCCCTCAATAGAAATAATGTCCTTCCTCAAATTAGGAGACCAAAATTGCACACAATACTCCAGGTGCGGTCTCATCAGAAACCTTCAGAAAAAGAATCTCATTCCTTTTCCCATTCTCCTGCCTTCTCCCCACAACCTCTGACACCCGTACTAATCAAGAATCTATCTATCTCTGCCTTGAAAATATCCACTGTAGCCAGGAGCAGAATACACAGTTGATGCAGCCAGCTTTTACGTAGCATCAACAATGTGAAAGTAATTGGAATATAAGGGTAGATAAAAATGCTGGTGAAACTCAGCGGGTGAAGCAGCATCTATGGAGCGAAGGAATAGGTGATGTTTCGGGTCTAGACCTTTCTTCAGACTGAGTATCAGGGGATCTTTGTTTATATACAGGAATCATTGCTGTTATAGTCCATTACAGCGAAGGCCAAAATTGTTCCAACTATGTACAACTATGATCACAAACTAACATGGATACGCTTTTGATCGCAGCATAATCCATTCACTTTTGGGGGAAATCAAATATTCCATGTGGGTTTATGTAGTCCTTGGCCTGAAGGATGTCATGATGGAAACAGAATATTACTCTGGAGTCTTAAGAAGAGTCCCGACACTAAACGTCACCCATCCTTTTTCTCCAGGGATGCTGCTTGACCCGGTGAGTTACTCAGGCACTATTGTGTTTATCTTCAGTATAAACCAGCATCTGCAGTTCCTTTCTACACATTACGCTTGTCAAGAGTGTTTTATTGTCATGTGTCCCAGATAGAACAATGGCATTCTGACTGGCTGCAGCACAACACACTACGTAAATGTGGTACACTGTCAACTATATCATAAACGAGCGAGAATCTTTGATGATGCTGGCTGCCTTTTTGACGCAGCGACTTGGATAAATCCCTTCGATGGTGGGGAGGTCAGAGTCAGTGATGGACTTGGCAGTGTTGTGGTTATTGAATTACCCAGCGTCAACTTCACAAATAAATAAATCTTGTGGCAACGTTTCTAGAGAGTCTCTGATAGTTTTATGCTTGAAGAACAGGTTGGCTAGTCTGCTGAAAGTCTGGTCACTTAAATTCATTAGAGAAACTTACAAATGATCCTGAGAATTGTGTGATACCTACAATACTCAAGCAACTGCACATGCTACAATCTGGAGCAAAGAATATTGCTGGAGGAAATTATGGATAGGACAGGATTAGAGAGATATGTGCCAAACATATACAGTGTAGCTGGGACATGTTGGCCGGTGTGGGCAAGTTGGGCTGAAGGGCCTGTTTCCACGCTGTATGACTCCATGACTCTATAACTGAGCGGGCCAGGCAGCATCTGTTCAGGCATCTGTTTGAAGAAGAATTCTGACCTGAAACAGCATCTGTTTATTTCCCTCCACAGATCTTAATGGTCTTAATGACTACAGGCCTGTCGCACTGACCTCTGTAGTCATGAAGACCCTTGAAAGGCTTGTGCTGGCCAAGCTGAAAAATATCACAAACCCCCTGCTGGACCCTCTGCGGTTTGCAAATCGGGCCAATAGATCTGTGGATGATGCAGTCAACCTCAGCCTCCACTTCATCCTCCAGCACCTAGACCGCCAGGGGACCTATGCGAGGATTTTGTTTGTTGATTTTAGCTCTGCATTCAACACCATTGTGCCAGAGCTACCATACTCCAAACATTCTGAGTTGACAGTGCCTGAACCCCTCTGTCGATGGATCACCAGCTTCCTGACAGACAGGAAGCAGCATGTGGGGCTGGGAATGCACATCTCTGACCCGCAAACCCTCAACATAGGAGCACCGCAAGGTTGCGTCCTTTCCTCTCCTCTACTCTCTCTACACCAACGACTGCACCTCCACTGACTCCTCTGTCAAGCTTCTCAAGTTTGCGGATGACACAACCCTGATTGGACTGATCCAGGATGGGGAGGAATCTGCCTACAGACAGGAAGTGTCACAGCTGGCATCCTGGTGCCATCGCAACAACCTGGAGCTCAATGCTCTTAAGACAGTGGAATTGATTGTAGACTTTAGGAGAGCTCCCCCTCCCCTCACCCCACTCACCATCAACAACACCAGTCACATCTGTGGAGTCATTTAAGTTCCTTGGAACCATCATCTCCAAGGACCTTAAATGGGGGACTACCATCGACTCCACAGTCTAAAAGGCACAACAGAGGATGTACTTCCTACAGCAGCTGAGGAAGCACAATCTGCCACAGGCAATGATGGTCCAATTCTACACGGCCATCGTAGAGTCTGTTCTCACCTTCTCCATCATGGTCTGGTTTGGCTCAGCCACCAAGCACGACACCTGGAGGCTGCAGCGAACCGTCCGGTCAACAGAGAAGGTTATTGGCTGCAACCTTCCCTCCATTGACGAACTGTACACTGCAAGGGCGAGGATGTGAGCGGGCAAGATCATCTCTGACCCCTCTCACCCTGGCCACAAGCTCTTTGAATCACTTCCCACTGGAAGGCGACTACGGATTGTCAAAGCTGCCACAGCCAGACGTAAAAACTGCTTTTTTCCACGAGTAGTAGCTCTACTCAATAACCAATAATCTTTAGTCTCCTTTTGCTCTGGTATTTTATTTAATTCAAATGTTTAATCAATAATGTTTTATTATTAATGTTTAATGTTTTATGTATCATCCTTAACTGTCGCTCTATGTTATGTTGTCACTTGCGGGCGGAGCACCAAGGCAAATTCCTTGTATGTGAATACTTGGCCAATAAACTTATTCATTCATTCATTCATTCAGATGATGCCTGACATGCTGAGTTCTTCCTACACCTTGTATTTTTGTATATCCAATAGTTTTGTTTTTGGGGGTGTGAGTCGTTGCAAGTATGTTCCCGACGTTGGGGGAGTCCAGAACCAGGGGTCACAGTTGAAGAATAAGGGGTAGGCCACTTAGCACTGATGAGGAAAAACAGAGAGTTGTGAATCTGTGAAATTCTCTGCCACAGAAGGCAGTGGAGGCCAATTCACTGGGTGTATTCAAGAGAGAGTTGGATATAGCTCTTTGGGCTAATGGAATCAAGGCATATGGGGAGAAAGCAGGAAC
Organism: Okamejei kenojei; assembly: GCA_035221665.1. Lineage (NCBI taxonomy): Eukaryota > Metazoa > Chordata > Chondrichthyes > Rajiformes > Rajidae > Okamejei > Okamejei kenojei. The sequence goes on along the minus strand of CM069150.1, from coordinate 49,286,820 downwards.
GGGGTACTGATTTTGGATGATCAGCCATGATAATATTAAATGGCGGTGCTGGCTGGCAGGGCCGAATGGCCTACTCCTGCACTTATTTTCTATGTTACTATGTAGTGCCAAGATGAAAGAACTGGGCATGTGATCTTTGATCAGCAGTTTACGTCCTGTTGTCTAATGGGAAGCTGCTTGCCCAGTTATCCACTGTTCATTTATCGCTCGAGGTGCAACAAGATGAATGATCACTTGTTGAGCTGTCTCTACAAACATTTCCGATCCCATGTTCCAGCCTTATATTTCATAATCATCTGTAAGTATCCAAAATTGTAATGCAAGGAGCAACATGAGAAACACACTCAACAAACCGGCCATTCATACTCACTGCCCCAATTTTGGATGGCTGTTGTTTGACCTTTTCTAACAAATGCTTTCATTTAGTTAAAGAGACCAGTACCGAAAAGCCCCATGTAATCACAATTTGGCTAAATGTGATTTATTTTGGACTTCATCCTGAAATTTAACAATGCAGTTTTTTTTTACAGAAATAACATAAATGAAAATATTTGACTTGCTGAACGCAGATGCGATTCTAGTGACGGTTTCCAATGAATGTGAATGCATTCCAGCTGCCTGCCCGTGGCCAGCCATTACTTCTCCACCACTTCATGACATAATGAAAGCAAAGCCTGTAGCTTTCTCCGGACTAACGCGTAAAGTACAACAGCATCACTATGCCTTTGCTCTGCAAACCTCAGCCCAGAGAGACTTTGCCCCACTGTTTCGGCAAACAAAAGTCTAAGGATTATATTCAAGTTTTTTTTTGGAGATATTACAATCCTTGCTGGAGATTTTTGTAATATCCAGCAACAACTCAGATAAAAGCAATTGCTGTGTGCTCATGAAAGGAGGTGTGCAAACTGATGACCATCATCCAAAAAAAATTCAAATTTTGTACCAATTTTTTTAAAACATGTATTTTTTATAGATATCTATGGATTTAAACAAAAACTGATATAAAAAAAACACTGCAAGCTGCAAATACGCTGAGCTGGCCAGTGGCTGTGAAGACAAATGTTGAGATTGCCTTTCACCAATTCTGATCGAGAGTGCTCCTCTGTGAAAACAAAGCTTCACAAATACAAACGGACTCTGCACTCCTGGATTTGCCCATCACATTTTCAGCTCGAGTGTTTGAGGGTTTGAAGAAGGGTTCCGACCCATTCCTTCTCTCCAGAGATGCTGCCTGACCCGCTGAGTTACTCCAGCACTCTGTGTCTATCTTCGGTGTAAACCAGCATCTGCAGTTCCTTCCTACACAAAGTGTTTATTTATTGTACGTTCCGAAGGAAACTGGAGCAATGTAAATGTTATCTGCTGCAGGTTCACAGGCATGTTGCAAGCAACAACGACATCAACCGTAACAACCAGTGTTCGCATCGTTAGAGGCACTGGGAAAACATTGTATTCAAGAGAGAGTTAGATTTAGCTCTTAGGGCTAACGGAATCTAGGGATATGGGGAGAAAGCAGGAACGGGGTACTGGTGCAGGATGATCAGCCATGATCATATTGAATGGCGGTGCTGTCAGGAAGGGCCGAATGGCCTACTCCTGCACCTACTTTCTATGTTTCTATGTTTCTGTTGCCATGGTAGGTGGCACCAACTTCAGCACAGAAACACAGGGGGAGAGGCGGAGGGGGTGCAGTTCATGAGCTTGTGCTCCTGGTCAGTCGGTCAGTGCAGTGACCTCCTCACCTCTGTTCCCCTCAGTGTCGACACTAACCAGGTATACAGAGGGACCTGGCAGTCCACAACACTCTCTGATAGAATGAAATCCATTGGTCACTCCTTGCTATAATCAATCACTTAGAAAGGATCAAAGTCTTGTTACATCACTGTGACACTCTGGAACGTTCTCTATGCTGCAGGTTTATTGCAGGAACTTTGCAAACCTTCTCTAATAACACCCCTCATCTTCAACACCACCACCATGCAGCAAAGACGGCCGTGGTATGTTTGTGGGACCATCTGCATTTCTTTTCATCAAATGACAAACCATCCTTCCTCTCTCCGTCGGCTTGGTATCCTGGAATTCTCCTCTCGATATCTACACCGAATTGACGGCCAGATGAGAAGTTTCCCAACACAATGCACAATAAATGCTGCAATAGCCAGCTGAACCTGAGAGCTGGCTGAAAATAAAAGCAAATATCGTTGTCAGGAATGGCATTCATTTATAACAATGCGCCCTCTCACAGGTTGGTTCTGCTCTTTCTTACTGGATGCAAGTACTTTGTGACTTGAAAAGGTTTCTCATTCTCAGGGTGGTTGCACAGGGTATACAGTTGCTTCAGTGAAGAGGATATTGCCCTTTGCTTCAGTGTACAGTAACACATCTGAATAAAGTTTAAAAACTTCAGTAAGGAATTGTTGCAAGAGCTGGCAGGGCTCCAAGATCGGCAACACTAAATTAACAAAAGTAGACAATGAATCAAATGGAACTGATGCTCTACAATGCTGAGAACTAACTATATTCTACATTCTGTATCTTCCCCTTTGCTCTACCTATCAGGCTTGAGTTTGGCAATTGTATTTATGTGTGGTATGTCTGATCTGATTGGATAGTGTGCTAAACAAAGCTTTTCACTGTACCTCGGTGCAGGTGACAATAATCAACCTGAACTTGACTGCAGGGTATTTGTAGATTGTAGCATGTTTTAGCTGCTGCTGCTCTGATAACTCATTCTCAGCTTCTTCAAATGCTTGTTTAGTTGGCAGATCTCTATTCCAACGTATCCAACAACATTGGATGAGATTTAGAAGGATGGGGAGGGGGGGACCTGATTATAACATGCCAAATAGTGAAAGGTCCGGATAGAGTGGATATGGAGAGGATGTGTCCACTAGTGGGAGAGTCTAGGACCAGACACCATAACCTCAGAATAAAAGGATGTACCTTCAGAAAGGAAATGTGGAGAAATTTCTTTATTCAGAGGTTGTTCGAATCTGTGGAATTCATTGTCACAGAAGGCTGCGGAAGCCAATGGCTATTTTTAAGGTGGAAATTGACAGATTCTTAGTTAGTAAGGGTGTCAAGGGTTATGGGGAGAAGGGAGAAAAATGGTATTGAGAAGGAGAGATCGATCAGCCAAGGTTGAATGGCAGAGTGGACTTGATGGGCCGAATGGCCTAATTCTGCTGCGATAACTTATGAACATTTCACTACTTGGTTAGATACTGGACTCAATGATGCAGGTTCACAACCCTGGATTTGATGTCCTTTCACCGTGCCATTTGTCAGTCACTTTGATCCAAAGCATGACTGGACCAGTTCACTCCAAGCCTGATTTAAATTATTTTATTTTGGTCAGTAGCTTAAATGGCCGATTCGGAAACTCCAAGCCACAGAGAGGGTTCTTCCGTTCCGACGTCGGAATTCCGATCATCCCGGCGAGAGGACCTGAACATCGGGCTGCCCGTAGCGGCGACTGCAGAGGGCACAAAGGCCCCGACCACGGGTGAACAAAGAGGAAGATGACTGAACTGTATAACCTTCCCTCACAGTGGGAAAGGTTCACTCTGCTGTGTGGGGATGTTCATGTTAAATTCTATCATGTGTTGTGTTCTATTTAATGTGTGGCTGTATGGTAACTCAAATCTCACTGTACCATTTGGTGCACGTGACAATAAATGTAACTTGAACTTGTAATGTTGCTGTAATTACAAATATCTTGCATTAATTCAGCTACATGTTCCATCTGAAATAAGGTTACATTACCTCAGGTTGGAACCCTCCAAGCTGTGAGCTGCATTTCACACCGAATGGAGAAAGTCAAATGGACTATTGATGCACATTTAAAGTGTTTTTAGTAACTTCATTGATGCCTTTTCTTTGAGTGCTACTTTGTAGATTGAGATTGCTGCTATATCCTCTTATCCATTGCAATCTGAATGAGGCAGATTTCACAGACCTATTGAAGAGCAGCAGAGTGGAACAAGTGATCATACAGTTACTACCTGCAGCTCCGTTCTAAATGGTTCTTGATATCTGACAGCTTAACTTTAAGATGCTCTGTCAATGCCAGGAGGTTTAATGAAGCAGCTGGTAAACCAGTTGTTGTGGAGCTATCTGCATGGTGCGTACATGTGTTAAAGGTGCCATTATTAACCTCACACAAAGCAGATGATCAGCACCTCATGTTCCACCTGGCTAGTCTACAGCCCAACAGCACCAACATTGGCTACCCCACACCCACTCTGTCAGTCTTTCCCTTGATCTACCCGGGTCCGCTCTCTCTCTCACGTATGACCCCCACCACCTAATCACCACGTTTCTTTCCACTCCCCCACCCAGTCCATCAGTCACACACTGAAGAAAGGTCTCGACCCGAAACGTCACCCATACCTTCTCTCCAGAGGTGCGGCCCGTCCCGCTGAGTTACTCCAGCACTCTGTGAAACGTCACCCATACCTTCTCTCCAGAGATGCTGCCTGTCCCGCTGAGTTGCTCCAGCATTTTGTGTCTATCTTCGGTTCCTGCACACTCCTTCCACAGGGTTCCCCCCTCCCCCTTCACTTCCCATCTGCCCACCATACCCTTCTTGTCCAGTTCCATGCTGCACCCGCCATTCTCATCAACTTCCATCATCTGCAGTCCAATGTGTCTCCATTAACAACCCCTCCCTTGTCATTCCCTGCTGCATAATATTCAGTACCATCATACTGTTTGTTACACTAAGTTACAATTCAAATTTACAGATTACTATTCAGTTCTGGTTGATAATAGGATTGCCTGGCCAGGTAACACTTCAGACTCACTTTGAAACTTGCATCAGTCTTATGAAAAATCGAGACAGTCATTGCTGTGAAAATGTGAAAGCATTTGGAATAAGAAGGAACTGCAGAAGCTCGTTTTACACCAACGATAGGCACAAAATGCGAGAGTAACTCAGTGGGTCAGGCAACGTCTCTGAAGAAAATATATAGGTGATATTTCGGGTTGAAACCCTTCTTCAGACTGATTGTAGGGGTGAACTGGAAGCAAGCATAGATGAATATGAAATTGGAGTTAGTTGACATTTGGATAGAATGAATGTCATTCGATATAAACCAGCATCTACAGTTCTTTCTTACACAATGATGTGGAGAGGATGTTTCCACTAATCGGAGAGTCTAGGACAAGAGGTCAGCTTCAGAATTAAAGAACGTTCTTTTAGGAAGGAGATGAGGAGGAATTTCTTTAGTAAAAGGATGGTGAATCTGCGGAATTCTTTGCCACAGAAGGCAGTGGAGTCAAAGGCATTGGATATTTTTAAGGCTGAGATAGATAGATTCTTGATTAGTACAGGAGTCAGAGGATGTGGGGAGAAGGCAGGAGAATGGGGTTAGAAGGGAGAGAGAGATCAGCCATTATTGAATGGTGGAGTAGACTTGATGGGCCAAATGGCCTAATTCCACTCCTATCACTTATGAGCTCAGTGTTTGTAATGCTGCCAGGTAAATGGCTTCTGCCATCAGGCTCTTGAACCCTGCACAACACTGACCTCAGCAATCTCTCCACTGTCCTTGATTAGAAACTTAGAAACATGGAAAAATAGGTGAAGGAGTAGGCCATTCGGCCCTTCGAGCCAGCACCGCCATTCATTATGATCATGGCTGATTATCTAAATTCAGTACCCCGTTCCTGCTTTCCCCCCATATCCCTTGATTCCTTTAGCCCAAAGAGCTAAATCTAACTCTCTCTTGAAAACATCCAGTGAATTGACCTCCACCGCCTTCCGTTGCAGAGAATTCCACATATTCCCAACTCTCTGGGTGAAAAAGTTTTTCCTCGCCTCTGTCCTAAATGGCCAAACCCTTATTCTTAAACTGTGACCCCTGGTTCTGGACTCACCCGACATGGGGAACATTTTTCCTGCATCTAACCTGTCGAATCCTTTAAGAACTCTATATGTTTCTATAGGATCCCCTCCCAGCCTTCTAAATTCCAGTGAGTCGACCCATTCTGTCATCATATGCCAGTCCCGTAATCCCGGGAATTAACCTGGTGAACCTATGCTGCACTCTCCCATTAGCAAGAATGTCCTTCCTCAAATTAGGAATCCAAAATTGCACACAATACTCCAGGCGCGGTCTCATCTGAGCCCTGTAAAACTGCAGTAGGACCTCCTTTCTCCTAAACTCAAATCCTATCGCAATGAAGGCAATATGCCATTAGCTTTCTTCACTGCCTGCTGTACCTGATAGGAACAGAATTAGGCCATTCGGCCCATCAAGTCTACTCTGCCATTAAATCATGGCTGATCTATCTCTCCCTCCTGGGTCTCACCTGGGCCCTGTACAACTGCAGTAGGACCTCCTTGCTCCTAATTTCAAATCCTCTCACAATGAATGCCAACATGCCATTAGCTTTCTTCACTGCCTGCTGTACCTGAATGCTTGCTTTCAGTGACTGATGTACAATCACACCCAGGTCTCGTTGCACCTCCCCTTTTCCTAATCTGACGCCATTCAGATAATAATCTGCCTTCCTGTTCTTGCCACCAAAGTGGATAACCTCTCATTTATACTGCATCTGCCATGCATCTGCCTACTCACCCAACCTATACAAGTCATCCTGCAGCCTCATAGCATCCTCCTCACAGCTCACACTGCCATCCAGCTTTGTGTCATCCGCAAACTTGGAGGTGTCACATTCAATTCCCTCGTCCAAAATCATTAATATATATTACAAATAACTGGGGTTCCAGCACTGAGCCTTGCGGCAACCCATTAGTCACTGCCTGCCACTCTGAAAAGGACCCGTTAATTCCTTCTCTGCCAACCCATTCTCTATCCATGTCAATACCCTACTCCCAATACCATGGTGCTCTAATTTTGCACACTAATCTCACGTGTGGGACGTTGTCAAAGGCTTTTTGAAAGTCCAGATACACCACATCCACTGGCTCTCCCTTATCCATTCTACTTGTTACATCCTCAAAAAATTCCAGAAGATTCGTCAAGCATGATTTCACCTCCATAAATCCATGTTGACTTTGACCGATCCTGTCACTGCTTTCCAAATGCGTTACTAGAACATCTTTATCTATCGACCAGCATTTTCCCCACTACCGATGTAAGGCTACCTGGTCTATAATTCCCCGTTTTCTCTCTCCATCCTTTCTTAAAAAGTGGAGTTACATTGGCTACCCTCCAGTCCACAGGGACTGATCCAGAGTCAAGAGAACATTGGAACATTGTTCTGCAGACTTTGGCTTTTGAACTATTGTGGTTACCTAGATTTATGATTATTAATGTATTGTATTTTTTTATTATTGTACATTTTTTGTGTTATTGTATTTGTGGACTTGCTCACCTGCAGTAGGTAAGAATGTTGTAGGAAGGAACTGTAGATGCTGGTTTAAACCGAAGATAGACACAAAATGCTGGAGTAACTCAGCGGGACAGGCAGCATCTCTGGAGAGAAGGTATGGGTAACTTTCGGCTCGAGACCCTTCTTCAGTCTGCCTGTCCCGCTGAGTTACTCCAGCATTTGGTGTCTATCGCTAGTTAGAATATCATTGTTCCCTGGTTGGGATATATAACTCTCTTGACTCTTGAGCTTGTGGTTTTCAAAGCTTTAACATTCCAGAGCTGTTACCCCATGCTCTGGTTTGGGTATTAAATGAATGTTAATGGGAGGTGTTCCAGGTTAAGTTGAAAAAAGGCTTATTTTTCAAGAGCTGGATGGTGACTCGTCGATCTAACAGGTACAATTACCTTAAACTTCACTCTGACAAAATTCGGGTGCCTTTCTGTGGCTGGACAATTGCAGCAATTTTGAAATAACAACCCATGCAATTAAGCGCGATATAAATTGGTGGCGATGCGCCCTGCTGCTTAGAATTACAGTACATTGTATTGTTTCAACACTAACTTTAAAATAAACAGAAGGTGAATTACTTTGGGTTCCGACTGACTATATCCCGAATGGCTTACTCCTGCACCTATTGACTTGTCTATGTGAGTGGGAGAGTCGACAGACCGAACAAGGGCTGCTCTAGGCAGCACTAAAACCCCGGGCAACAATGACTGGTGGATATAATCCAGGAAATGATTATGTTGAGCTCACTTTATTTTGGGGACGGTGGCTAGCGAGGGATTGCACCTTGAACAAGTTTGAGGGAAGTTTAGAGTCAGTGCAACTGCTCTCATGTACTCCAAGTAACCCCAGCGTTCCCTCTCTCTCCATCCCTACCCCGCCTACGTCACACCAGCTTCTTGTTTTCACCCAACAAACAGCGAACAATGGCCTGGCCCGAGGCTCCCTCTCCCTTGTGCAGGTCACGGCGCCCTCTGGCGGAGGATCCCCGTCACCGCAGCATCCCAACCTCATCAGATCTCAGATGATCCATCGAAGATAGACACAGAGTGCTGGAGTAACTCAGCGGGTCAGGCAGCATCTGTGGAGAGAAGGAGTGGGTGAGATTGCGGGTCGAGACCCTTCTTCAGACTGAGAGTCAGAGGAGAGGGAGGCCCCATAGCAGAAGTGTCCACGTCACGGGGCTGGATACTGGAAGTATCCTGAGCTAATTCTGCTACCACTGTCATCTATTGCACAAGTGATCGCTCCCACTGATTGGGGATACTGTGGATAGGGTGAGCTGTTTTAAATTCCTGGGAGTCCACATCTCTGAGGATATGACATGGACATCGCACGCTGCAGCACTGGTGAGTAAGGCAAGGCAGCGCCTTTACCACCTCAGGCAATTGAGGAAATTCAGAGTGTTTCCAAGGATCCTCCAGTGCTTCTACTCTGCGGCTGTGGAAAGCATCTTGTCCAGAACCATTACAATCTGGTTTGGGAATTGCTCTGCCCAGGACAGGAAGGGTCTGCAGAGAGTAGTGCGTTCGGCCGAACGCACTATGGGAACTTCTCTCGCCCCTCAGCAGGAACTATACATCAGGAGGTGCAACTCCAGAGCCAATAAGATAATGGGAGACCCCTTCCACCCCTGCAACAGACTGTTCCAGCTGCTACGGTCAGGCAGACGCCTCCGTTGCCATGCTGTGAGAACGGAGAGGATGAGAAGGAGTTTCTTCCCAGAGGCCATTCGTACTGCAAACTCCTATCTCACCAGGGACTAACTCTACTAACTTACTGTACCACAATACCGCCCAAAAATACTTAATATGAAAAAGAGCATGTGATTCTGTTTGTAGTTTGTTGGTTGTTTGTTTGTTTGTTTTTTGCACAATGTCCACAGGCACGGCCACTTTTCATGTCACTGCACATCCCGTATGTGTACGTGACGAATAAACTTGACTTGACTTGACTTGATTGGAAGCTGGCGTCCTTTTCGGGACGGACAATGACAGCGGTCAATATTTGGAAGATGGACACGAAAGAAGGGGAGAGGGAGACAGACACAGAGGTAAGGAAGTGTCAAGTGTGAAAATGAGACATCAAAGGGGATGAAGTTCAATAAAACTGTAGAATAGATCATTGTTAGCTTGAAGAAGATGACAACAAAATTTAATCAGGGGGACAGTCAGACAAAGTACTCCAGCACTTTGTTTCTATCTTCAGTATAAACCAACATCTACAGTTCCTTGCTACACATTTCAGCTGCCCCACCACTGAGTATCTGCTCGTCCCTGCTGTCCGGCAGATGGACACGCAATGCTGGGGTTACTCACCGGGTCAGGCAGCGTCCGCAGAGATAATGGGTGGGTTACATTTCGGTTAGGGCCCTGGAAAGGCTGTCTGACCCACTGAGTTATTCCAACACTTTGTGTCTATCATTGGTATAAACCAGCATCTGCAGCTCATGGTTTCTACATATGTTTGACCTCAAAAGTTGGATTTCCTCAGTGTGATTTATTTTTTAACCTCAGTTGTTTCTGTCAGACAGATGTTGTGAGGATCGGACCCTGTATGTGAGACAGATGTGGACAGCTGCAGGTAGAGGCAGGGTGCACAATGAGTGAGAGATGTGGGTGCAGCATTTAGAAAGACATGGCTGCCTCTGCTCCACCATCTACAGCCCAAGTTAGGTAAGGGGGACAGGTAAAGTAAATCCACGTACCCCATAACACTTGTTCCAAAAAATGCTGCCTGTAATAAGCACCTGCAGTTCCCGTGTCAACAGAAGGGTCCCAACCTCAAACATCACCCATCCATGTCATCCGCTGATGCTGCCTGACCCGCTGAGTTACTCCAGCACTCTGTGAAACGTCACCTATCCATGTTCTCCACAGATGTTGCCTGACCCGTTGAGTTACTCCAGCACTCTGTGAAACGTCACCTATCCATGTTCTCCACAGATGTTGCCTGACCCGTTGAGTTACTCCAGCACTCTGTGAAACATCACCTATCCATGTTCTCCACAGATGCTGCCTGACCCGCTGAGTTACTCCAGCACTCTGTGAACCGTCACCTATCCATGTTCTCCACAGATGCTGCCTGACCCGCTGAGTTACTCCAGCACTCTGTGAAACGTCACCTATCCACGTTCTCCACAGATGCTTCCTGAACTGCTGAGTTACTCCAGCTCTCTGTGTCCTCATGTGTGTCTCAGTCGGGGGAGGAAATCGGAGCTCTTGGGAGAAACCCTGAATCGCAGGGAGAATACAGAGACTTCCCGCAGTCAGAAGTGGAGGTCAGGATCAGGTTGGCGCAGTGAGGCAGCAAATCCACTCGTCATATCACTCCAACAACTCCACACCTTCAGCAACTCCACTCGTCATGGGTGAGTTTCCAGTGTGCTCCAAATACCAAATGCTCCATTTTAAGACCTACTGTGGAAAACGTGGAACAGGCGTGCCGGGGCCGCCAAGGCAACACAAACAGCCCTCTCTTCATCTTTGCCAACCCTGGGAAACTGCAAAGCTTTGACAAAAACAAAACTTCAAATTTCAGAATTCTGTGTTTAAAAACGAACTTTCAAATCCCATCGGTGCCTCTTGATTAGGTGACAGAGCATATTGGTCTACCTCATTTAGCTTGGCATAAACTATCAAATGTGCAACAGTTCAGTTCAATCAGGAAATGCCTCTGGCTCTGTGCATTGAGGCCAACAGGTCTACTCAACCTATTACAGAATTGGTCAATGTAAGAAGGGGAAATGAGGTGCCCCAAAGGCACATAATTACCAGAAAATATCAGCCTGGTTATTTTCTTACAAAGAAAACTCCTACACATTGCCTGAACCATCAGTCGAGTGAGTAGAGGAACTCCTTGGTAAAATGAGAGTGTTTAAGTTATGAGCAGGCATATCTCTCACCCCAGGCGAGGTGAGGTTTGAATGTGCGAGCCACCAGCACCTGGGCCCTTTCTTCATCAACAGCTGGGAAGTTAGGGGCTGCATTCCTTCCATTTCCTAGCTCCCCACAGGTAAGCAATTTGCACCTGAATCACGGCCCCGCACACCCCAACAATGCTGGCATTTTACTTGTTGGTGATATTTGTGCGGGCTGATTGATTCTGATCTGGTTTACAAATGAGAGGTTGCGGTCTGTAGAGGGTGGGAAGTGAGTCAGCCTGCCCGACTGAGAGCATTCTCTCATTACCAAGGTGTGGAAGCAATCCCAGCAAAATCCAACGTGAGACTCTGCAGGGAACACTCTGGCATTGCATTTGACTAACATATCCAATTGTTTGAAACTTGCTGATTGCTAGCATGGACTGATAAAATGTCCATAGGATAGTACAGTGCAGGAACAGGCCCTTGGGCCCACAAGGTCCGTGCTGAACACAATGCCAAGTTAGACTAATCTCCTCTGATTAATTCTTGACTAATCAAGAATTTCATTGTCCTATTAGGGACACATGACAAGTAACTTTCTTGAATCTTGAATCTGCCTGCACGTGATCCATATCCCTCCGTTCCCTGTAGATCCAAGATTGACGCAAAATGCTGGAGTAACTCAGCGAGACAGACAGTATCTCTGGAGAGAAGGAATGGGCGACGTTTTGGGTCTAGACCCTTCTTCAGACTGACCCTGTAGATTCATGTGCCTATCTGAAAACCTTTAAAACACCACTGTTGTATCTGCCTCCACTACCACCCCCAGCAGTGTGTTCCAGGCACCCACCATTCTTTGTATGTCTGAGACAAATAAAACTTATCTGCACATCTCCTTTAAACTTTTCCCTTCTGACCTTAAATCTATACCCTCTTGTCTTTGACATTTTCACTCTGGGGGCAAAGGCTCTGACTGTCTATTCTATCTATGCCTCTTATAATTTTGTAAACTTCTATCAAGTTTACCCACACTATGAACATATGATCAGTAAGAAGGGTCTCGACCCGAAACATCACCCATCCATTTTCTCCAGAGATGCTGCCTGACCCGCTGAGTTACTCCAGCACTTTGTGTCTATCTTCGGTGTAAACCAGCATCTGCAGTTCCTTCCTGCACGTATGATCAGCGCCAGTTTTCTGTTCCATTGATCAAGCTACTCTGTGACTGTAAGATGTTAACGAGTTATGCTGATGGATTTGCGTGAAGATGACAGGAGATGGCTTGGCAGCGCATGAAGATTGGCTTGGACTGCTTGCACAAATGGCCTCCTCTGTGCCATATATCCGAAAGACAAGACAAGAGACAAGACAAGAGACAAGAGACATTTATTGTCACATGTACCAATTGGTACAGTGAAATTTGTGGTCACCATACAGCCATACGAATAAAAAAGAGCACAGAACACGATAGTCTTTAACATAAACATCCCCACACAGTGGAATCACAGTCGTTGGCTGACTGAAGATGGATTTTTGAGACCTGATGTGATTGCTTATTATGTCCTGGGGTTGATGTCCTGATAACTTTAGTTATCTCTGGTGCTTCAGCCAAATGACCATTATTCATTCCTTGGCAGTCAACATGCTCCTTGATCATTGGCCACCACTGCTGGTCTGATCCTGCTCACGGCCTATGTTCATGTATTGTCAGCTGGCATTCGTTAATGCAAACCTTCGCCTGCTTTAATCCAATTTTTTTATCTCCCCCTATTCTCATCACCCCCTCCCCTTCCCGCCACCAGATTCTACATTTACCTACATGCCAGGGTCAATTTACAGAGACCAATTAGCCACACACGTTTTTGGGAATGTTGGAGCAAACCGGAGCACCAGGATGGAACGCATGCCGTCACAGGGAGAACGTGCAAACTCCACAAAGATGGCAGCCCAGGTCAGGATCGAAACAGGTTCTCTGCCGCTGTGAGGCAGCATTAGCCCATCCTATCCATCCTCTGTCTGCAATTACAAACCTCCATTCCAGACAACCTCTTAGTGAATCTCTTCTGCACTCTCTCCATTGCTACCGTAACTTTTATACAAAGTTCTAATACTATTGAGAATAGGGTAGAGTAATGGACACCAAGTGTTACAATCATTCAAAAGGCAGGTCACCTGAACATTGGGCCCGGATGCTAATAGACAATAGACAATAGACAATAGACAATAGACAATAGACTATAGGTGCAGGAGTAGGCCATTCGGCCCTTCGAGCCAGCACTGCCATTCAATGTGATCATGGCTGATCATAAGGGATATAGATCTCTATGAAAGAACTTCTCTCCTTTGTCTGAAGAAGGGTCTAGACCCGAAACGTCACCCATTCCTTCTCTCCAGAGATGTTGCCTGTCCTGCTGAGTTACTCTAGCCTTTCAGGTCTATCTTCTCTCCTTCACCTCTACTTATCTAGATGAACCTCACTTTGTTTAATTCTGAACATGTGAATAAAAGTAACATTAACCATGAAATCATCTGGCTTAACGCTGTTCATTTGACGGCCCACATCTCTGATGTGTGGCACGTTTACGCATGAAGAATTTTTCATCTGTGTGTGTGTGTGTGTGTGTGTGTGTGTGTGTGTGTGTGTGTGTGTGTGTGTGTGTGTGTGTGTGTGTGTGTGTGTGTGTGTGTGTGTGTGTGTGTGTGAGTGTGTGTGTGTGTGTGAGTGTATGTGAATGTGTGTGTGTGAGTGTGTGTGTGTGTGTGTGTGTGTGTGTGTGTGTGTGTGTGTGTGTGTGTGTGTGTGTGTGTGTGTGTGTGTGTGTGTATGTGAATGTGTGTGTGTGAGTGTGTGTGTGTGTGTGTGTGTGTGTGTGTGTGTGTGTGTGTGTGTGTTGTGTACGTGTGTGTGCTGTGTACATGTGCTGTGTACGTGTGTGTGTGTGCTGTGTACGTGTGCTGTGTACGTGTGTGTGTGTATGGGTGTGTGTGTACGGGTGTGTGCTGTGTACGTGTGCTGTGTATGTGTGTGTGTGTGTGTGTGTGTGTGTGTGTTGTGTACGTGTGTGTGCTGTGTACGTGTGCTGTGTACGTGTGTGTGTGTATGGGTGTGTGTGTACGGGTGTGTGTGTGCATGTGTGTGCTGTGTACGTGTGTGTGTGTACGGGTGTGTGTGTACGGGTGTGTGTGTACGGGTGTACGGGTGTGTGTGTGATAATCTGATATTCCTTCCACACATTGCATTAAAGCATTGATTAATTCACAGGCAAGCAAGAGTTTCAAAGATGTCCCAATTTATATTAGAATAAATTTCAATTAGCCATGTGCAATTGTAAATGGGAAGTATTGTAGATGCCACAGGAAATGGCGACAGTGGTGGTAATAAGGTCTCGCCAGCAGGAAAACACATCGCTGTGAGTGGAGAGAGTCTTGAATTCCCTGGAAATGAAGTCATGATAAACAAGGACAGGCTGTTTGGACTCAGTACAAATTATTAACAAATAATTCCAAAACGCAGCCTGAATTCCCCAAGCACATGTTCAGTATAAGTAGTGTCAAGGAGATGAAATTTTATGAACTATTACAATAAATGGGGTAGAAAAACTAAAATGTTGGCATGGACTTGGTCGTGAGACAGGTTTTTTATGTACAGCCTGCAGCAAGGGAAACCAGTCATTTTGCAGCTCATTCCTCAGCAGAATGAAGATGTCGAATCAAAGAATTGTATTGTGTGCATTTTATGGGACAGATTGAAGCAATTTGTTTGCAATACTTCTGACCAAGTGCTTCAATTTAGGATTGTTTTGCATCTGCCCCAATTTTCTATCTCACTGTCATTATTAATTCTACCTCTACCGTTGTTTCTGGAAGGATATTCCAATCCAGATAAATCTTTTGCAGAAATAATTGCATCAATGTTTCCTTTTATTCTTCTGTGATGCTATTAAATTTAGGTTATTTAATTGCCATTCACCTAGTCAAAACCTTCTAATGCAAATATTTATCAGATGTCATAAGTTCATGTCATAGGAGCAGAATCAGGTCTTTCGACTCATTGAGTCTACTCCACCATTCAATCATGGCTGATCTACCTTTCCCTCTCAACCCCTTTCCCCAGCCTTCTCCCTGTAACGTTTGACACCCATACTAATCAAGAATCTGTCAATCTCTGCTTTAAAAATACCCAATGACTTGGCCTCCACAGCCGTCTGTGGCAATGAATTTCACAGATTCACCAATCTCTTATTAAAAAGAGGTATTATTTAATTCTTGTCTCTGTGAAATTAAAGTATTTCATAGGGTATAATCTTTCTAAATCATAGCATCAAAGAAGTTTACAGCATAGAAGGTCATTTGGCCTACTGTAGTCACACGGTTATGTGCCAGTCAGACCAATACCATTCAGACCAAGCTCTCAGTTCATTGGGTTGTAGATTATGATCAAGTCTACATATCAGTACCTGTCAACTGTGGTGATTCTTCTGCCTTCATCACTGTTTTAGGCAATTCTTCAGCCTCTGGTTACTCTTCAATCAATTACCTTAAATATGTTTCTCAGTTATGGAATTTTCTGCTGAGAACACTAGATGCCTCCTATCAAAGGACAAAGGACAAAGGACGTTTATTGTCACATACACCAATTGGTGTAGTGAAATTTGACTTGCCATTGCAGCACACCAATAAAATAAACACATTATAAAATTTAACATTAAACATAAAAACATCCCCCACAGCTGGATCAACATTTCCCACTGTGAGGGAAAACAGCAAAGTTCAGTCCACTTCCTCTATGTTCACCAGTGGTCGGGGCCTATTGAGGCTACTGTAGTTGCCGCTACGGCAGCCCGATGTTTCAGGCACTCCCGTCGGGACGGAATGGGAAACGTCCCCCATTCCTTCTCTCCAGAGATGCTGCCTGTCCCGCTGAGTTACTCCAGCTTTTATGTCTACCACCTTACCAAAGTTGTACATGTTGATTAAATCACTCCTCATACCAATACTTGTATCCTATCCAGCCCTTCTTTCCTAATCTCGCCAGATAATAGGTTTACGTGAAAAACTTCTCTCCTTCATCTCTTATTCATGAACTTTACATTGTTAGAATTGGCAATCTCTTGATTGCCAAAATCCAGAGGAGTTAAGTACCTCTTCCTTGTGCCTATCTCTCACTGCGTCTGCCACCCTTGTCCCCTTCTACTTCCAGCTTGCCCTGAACTGAAAAGTAAAATTCTGTTCAAAATTAGATTTTTCTGAAATGCAAAGTTTTCTTTTTCAAGGGATGCTGTGTAGCCTTGGGCGTCTTTCAATATATCTGTGTACAGATTTCCAGAAAGCGCTTTATTGCTTTAGTAAATCAAATTCTGTTTTCATTTAAAATTCTGTTTTGATTTAAAGACAAGCTACTTTCATCACGATCATAGGTGAATTATTTATTAATAGCGCAGTGCAGCATGGCAGCAATCTTTTTGGCCGACCTTGTCCATGTACACCAAGTTAGCATACCCATTTGGCCCGTAGCCCTCTAAACCTTTCCCATCCACATATCTGTCCAGGGTACACAAAATGCTGGAGAAACTCAGCGGGTGCAGCAGCATCTATGGAGCGAAGGAGATAGGTAATGTTTCGGGCCAAAACCCTTCTTCAGACTGATGGGGGGAGGCGGGGGGAAGAAAGGAAAAAAGAGGAGGAGCCCGAGGGCTGAGGGAAAGGTGGGAAGGGGAGGAGACAGCAAGGGTCAACAGAATTGAGAGAATTCAATGTTCATGCCAAGAGGATGCAGACTCCTGGAATATGAGGTGCTGTTCCTCCAAATTGCGGTGTTGCTCACTCTGGCCGTGGAGGAGACCCAGGACAGAGAGGTCGGATACGGAATGGGAGGGGGAGTTGAAGTGCTGAGGTCGAGTTGGTTATTGCGGACCGAGCGGAGGTGTTCGCCGAAACGATCGCCAAGCCTCCGCTTGGTCTCACCGATATAGATCAGTTAAATGTCCAAATTCTGTCCAAATGTCTTTTGAATCTCCAAATTATATTTACTTCTAAAGCTTCCTCTGGCAGCTCATACTAGATACCGACAATCGTCTGAGTTAAAAAGTTGCCAAGAAGTTTCTTCTGAAATCTCTCCTTCCCGCCTTAAGCCTATGCCCACTAGTTTTAGAATCCTCTACCCTGAGGAAAATACTTTTGAGTGTTCACTTAGGAAGATCTTCTTTCCCTCTGTTATATCAATCTCAGGAACAGCTTATTCCCCCTTCATTATCCGGTTTTTGAATGGTCCTTCCATAAGCTAGGGTATAGACAATAGACAATAGGTGCAGGAGTAGGCCATTCGGCCCTTCGAGCCAGCACCGCCATTCACTGTGATCATGGCTGATCATCCACAATGTATCCCATTCCTGCCTTCTCCCCATATCCCTTGATTCTGCTATCTTTAAGAGCTCTATCTAACTCTCTCATGAAAGCATCCAGAGAATTGGCCTCCACTGCCCTCTGAGGCAGAGAATTCCACAGATTGACAACTGTCTGTGAGAAAAAGTGTTTCCTCATTTCCGTTCTAAATGGCTTACCGCTTATTCTTAAATTGTGACCCCCTGTTTCTGGACTCCCCCAACATCGGGAACATGTTTCCTGCCTCTAGCGTGTCCAAACCCTTAATAATCTTATATGTTTCTATAAGATTCCCTATCATCCTTAAAAATTCCCCTCTGATCCAACTCTACCCCATTGCGGTCATTGGACTTTGTCTCTGGAAGTGATGTGCTACAATGCTGAGAACCTCATTCTGCACTCTGTATCTTCCCCTTTGTTCTACCTATTGTACTTGAGTCGGGCTTGATTGTATTTATGCTTAGTCAGGAGCAGAAATCGCTTTAAAAACATGAGAGGGACACAATTCTTTGATGCCACCTGCGCATCGCATACACACATGCGCGTGAGGATTCAGCCGTGGGCCCTGTGGACGGCAACAAAGGAAGCTGGCCTGGTTGGTGACCGACTCCGAACTCCAGCAACAGCAGCTTCGTCCGCCCCGAATCATGGGGCTTCAATCAGCCCATTCGCGGGACCATTCATCACCCGGCACGGCTTAATATTGGCCGCGGGATCTTCAATCGCCCGGCGGGGGCTTCAACATCGGGAGCCTCAATCGCCTCGATGCAGCAATTTGACCGCAGGTCGGTGGAAGATCCTGCGGCCGGTTTTAAGCCGCGCCGGACAATGAAAGGCCCACCAGGACGTCTCCCTCCTCCAATCACCACGCTGAATTATCATGTCCAGCGCCCGCCCCACATCCGCCTCTGACCGACACCTCCCTCCTCCAATCATCGCGCTGAATCATCATGTTCCGCCCATCATTGCCTGCTGACCGACGTCTCTCTCAATCGGCGCCCTCCCTCTATCATCAGTCCCGCCCCCACAGAGATTTGTAATAGATTTATTTTTCACCGAATTTCAAAATCCAGATTACAAAACATGGGGGGATTGTCCCCCACTTCTCAAAACACGGGGTGGGGGGGGGGCAATTGGATGAGAGACGTTCGTCAGCAGGCAATGATGGGCGAGACATGATGATTCAGCGCAATGGTTGGATTTTTTTTTTAAATTGCTGGACAATTTAATCGTTGCATTGAAGTAAAACATGACTAAAAACGACTTCAACGCCTTTAACATCATGGATCGCAATATCAGGACAAAACAAAATGTATGTCGTTTATTTAACATATTATTCTGCTTTTTGGTGTGGTTTCATTTTAAACTTATGATGCGAAAATGTTATTTAGGCCCTCATACGAAACGGCCATGTCTTGCCTGCCGATATGGGCTTAAATTTATGGCAACGGCAACATTCAAATCAATCACATGCCAGAAACATCCACACCCAAGATAATCAAATTCATTATTTATTTGCACAATCATGTCATGAGAACATCTAAATCATCTATATTTTGTGTTATTGTCTATCCATGATCAATATTTTCATATTAAATATCCAGAGTACAGTTTTAGTCAGATGTATTGTGCAAAAAATAATGATTTTGATTATCTTGAGAGTGGATGTTTCTGGAATAATTTATGGGAATTAAACATCTCTTCCATTTGGCATATAAATTCATCACAAGGTGAGATTTAAAGAATTGTGAATTCTTGTGTGAATGGGATCATTGTTATTTGTTATTTGGATACTTAGGCTATTCTTAAGAATTTTAGCCTTTTCTTAAGAAATGGATAGTTTAGATCTAGTAATTGAATTTAGATGAATTTAATTGATTTGATGAAACTGATGAATATGAATTTTTTTGTTGGGTATTTACTATTTGTTTTACCGTTTAACTTTATCATTTCTACCTTTATTCTAAAATTAAAATTAATAACTTGTTTCTGTGAATGCTGTTCAGTGTTTTTTTTTTCTTTATATTTTAAACAGATGTCTCCGAAGAAGAAATGCAAAATTGTCCATCCAAATGCCCAGCAAAAGAGACTGATTTAGACAGCATTCGCAGAGATTATCCAAATTTGAACTACTCCAAATGTGATGATCTACAGGACATTCTTAATGGGAAAGTAGTGGGCAGAAAGGCAAGTCATGCGAGGATTGAAGACCAAAAACTTGTAGTCTACAATGCCAAAATTGAAAAGTTGAGGAAAAACAAGATGTACAGAGTTGCTTATTGGTTACAATCTGAGGATTGTGATGATGCTACTGATTATGATATGCCAATATACCAGCTAGCAACTGATCCTCTGCATAAAGACTTGGTCTTTTGTTTAAAATTGTAATTTCTTTACCTATCTGTTATGGACTTACAGCACATAATACAATAATATTAAAGTTCTGATCTTGACGCATGCTGTATATACAGGCGAATATCCTCTTGCGTAAAATTGGTGCGTGTGCAGATGTGGTGAAGATGTCACTATTTAGAGCATAATGCACACCCCTCTACACTGCGCACCTGTGGTCAAATTATTTAAAGACAAATATGCAGAGACTAAAGGTTGCATATAACGATGCCATGAGAACACTGCTAAGGCAACCAAGATGGTGTAGTGCCAGTAATATGTTTGTGGCTGCAGGAGTCAGTACTCTAGAAGTTATCCTAAGACAACACATGTATAAATTCATTTGCAGGATAAATGACTCTAAAAATGAGCTTATTGTGGCCTTGACAAACATAAGGGTTAGCACTACACGCTACAAATCCCAGTTGTGGAGACACTGGTATCGTTGTCTCGTTGTACGACATTGATCATTTTTTACTCTGGATTTTTAACTTAAGTATTGTGGGGCTTTTTTTTTTTTTTTAATTAATTTATTTTTTTTTTCATATTTTTTAAATATATAAATAATGATGTTTTTATGTGATTTACCATGATTTTATATATATTTATGATATTTGAGATGCAATGCATTTTTTTTAATGTAATGTTGCCCCTTGTCTGGACCTTGAGTCCGTAATAAAGTTGTTATTATTATTATTATTATTACTATTATTATTATTATTATTATTATATTATTGAGAATATCACATTTTTGAATTTTCAAGGCAGTCTGTGTGTTTATTACTATTTCCGTCACAACAGTCAATTTTGTAATTAGCTACAATTAGATAACTAACTAATTATATGCTTTAAGTTCAGGTCATCCAAGTAAAATGTTTCATGTTTGTTTCAGAATGCTTCAATCTATAATAACTGAAAATTTCATTCAGTTCTCTTAATTTTTAAGAACGTTATCGGCAAAATTTTGACTGTCCTCGATCACAGCTTTTGTGTTAAGTCAATGGAAAAGCAATAGGGAACAAGATGCTAATTTCCGAGTATGAAAATGACCATAACTTTTAAAATACTGAAGATATGGAAGTGAATTAGGTATCAAATTAAAGTTATTTTTATGCTTTATCTGATGGGATAAATTACAGGCTTGATTTTTTTAATCTCTAAATGTTGTAACATTCCTATGTGTGGTATGTCTGATCTATTTGGATAGCATTAAGATGGAGAGTGACATTGTTAATTCAGAAACAAGGGTTCTGAACTTAAAGAAAGGTAACTTTGAGGGTATGAGACGTGAATTGGCCAAGATAGACTGGCAAGTGATTCTTAAAGGGTTGACGGTGGATATGCAATGGAAGGCATTTAAAGACTTCATGGATGAACTACAACAATTGTTCATCCCAGTTTGGCAAAATAATAAATCAGGGAAGGTAGTGCATCCGTGGATAACAAGGGAAATCAAAACTAAAGATGAAGCATACAAATTAGCCAGAAAAAGCAGCCTACCAGAGGACTGGGAGAAATTCAGAGTCCAGCAGAGGAGAATTCCTAATAAAGTGCTTAATTAGAAAAGGAAAAATAGATTATGAAAGAAAACTGGCACGGAACATGAAAACGGACTGCAAACGTTTTTATAGATATGTGAAGAGAAAAAGGTTAGTTAAAACAAATGTAGGTCCCGTGCAGTCAGAAACTGGTGAATTGATCATGGGGAACAAGGACATGGCAGACCAATTGAATAATTACTTTGGTTCTGTCTTCACAAAGGAAGACATAAATAATCTGCCGGAAATAGCAGGGGACCGGGGGTCAAATGAGATGGAGGAACTGAGTGAAATCCAGGTTAGCCGGGAAGTGGTGTTAGGTAAATTGAATGGATTTTTACTTTTGTTTTTTTGTTGTTGTTGTTTATTTTTGTTAGAAGTACAATAGTGTGGTACTTGAGTACCTAATACATAAATACATATTTCCATTCTTGTACAACTTCGTATTTTTAATTTAATAATAAAAGAACAGTGAGAGAAAAAAGAAATAAAGAGTGTCGGAATTGATAGACAAGCAACTAGAAACAGATAGCAAGAGAAATAAAGGACAGAGATGAGAAGCTAAAAAGATTGAAAAAAAAAGGAGAAAGTAAAGAAAAGAGAGATTAGGAGAGATCTACCTATTTTGTATTTTTGCCCATCCGTCACCCGGTTCGAAACCATTTAATTTCTAAGGTTATGTTATGTTGCAGCATCTACTTGTAAAAAGTTGATAAAAGAAAACCAAGTCTTTAAGAATTGGTCTACTTTGCCTAGAGGAGGAATCTCATTTCTTCAAGATGTAGCGTTTCCGACATATTTGAAATCCACGTTTTGAATGTTGGCGTGGTTGCGTTTTTCCAAAATTTGAGTATAGGTTTTTTTGCTGTTATTAAACCATAATTAAGAAGGGACTGGGAACAAGAGTTATTGATTAAAATTTCGAACTAAAAAATAGATGGGAAAAAAATCTATTATATGTAAATAAATGTTCAATTAATGTAAGACACAACCTAATTCAATTTAAAATTTTACATAGATTATACTATTCGAAAACTAGGCTGAATAAAATATTTTCAAATGTTTCCCCATCTGTGATAAATGCCAAACTCAAAATGCTACTATAGCACATACTATAGAAAAGCTTCTTGGAATATAGTTAGTTTACTTCCCTCTTCCATTGATCCAAAGATAATCAGTTCTGTATTGGGGTTCAATTTTGTGTTAAATAGTTTTGTAAAAATTCAAAAAAATTATTCCAAAATTTATGCAGTTTTGTACAAGAGACAAAGGAATGTGCTATAGTAGCATTTTGAGTTTGACATTTATCAGAGATGGGGGAAACATTAATAGAATATTGACTGGCCTTGAGGGGGATACGACATATATTGCCTGAAGTAGATTCATATTGCCCGAGTCGAAGACGAGGGCAATATGGATCTAGTGAGGGCAATATATGTCGTATCTCCCGAAAGAGGACAGTCAATATTGTTATTATTACCCATATCAGACATCTAGAGGAACATTTGAACATCTCAGCTCGGCGGACTTCCACGTAAAATTTAACCAAAATGGACGCGGCAGTCTTCCTGTCTGCCGTTTGAATATTCTAAATTTCCCACGCAGCGTCACGTTGCCGTCACGTTGCCGTCACGTTGCCAAGTTCCCGGATGTGAGACCAGGGGAATAAGACTATATTCCCCGCTGTTTTAACAGGTAAAGTCCATAGGCGTTCGCAAGAAAGGGGAATACAAGAAAATATTCCCCTGTTACCCCTGCTGGCAGTAAAAACGAAGGGAATACAATTTTGTAAAAGCATACCTCAGATGTGTGATATGGGTAATAATTGAAAATATTTTATTCAGCCTAGTTTTCGAATAGTATAATCTATGTAAAATTTTAAATTGAATTAGGTTGTGTCTTACATTAATTGAACACTTATTTACATATAATAGATTTTTTTTCCCATCTATTTTTTTAGTTCGGAATTTTAATCAATAACTCTTGTTCCCAGTCCCTTCTAATTTCCTCTGTCGGTGGTGAGTCTCTGGAACTCTCTGCCACAGAGGGTAGTTGAGGCCAGTTCATTGGCTATATTTAAGAGTGAGTTGGATGTGGCCCTTGTGGCTAAGGGGATCAGAGGGTATGGAGAGAAGGCAGGTACGGGATACTGAGTTGGATGATCAGCCATGATCATATTAAATGGCGGTGCAGGCTCGAAGGGCTGAATGGCCTACTCCTGCACCTAATTTCTATGTTTCTATGTTTCTATGGTGTTTCTATATTTAGAATTATATTATATATGTAAGATATTAAATTGCTTGATTCTGCCTTTCTTTTCTTTCTATCCTCTAATAAATCTGGGGTTAAAGTTTGATATCCTTGTGTATATTTTTTCAAATAATCTTGAATTTGAAGATATTTGAAATATTGATTACTTTTCAAATTATATTTTAGTTGTAATTGTTGGAATGATAAAAGCTTTCCCATTTCATACATATCTCCTTTCATTTTAATTCCTATTCTTTCCCATTGATTAAACGTTTTATCAATAATAGATGGTTTGAATGAGGGATTATTAGTTATTGGAGAAAGAAGCGATAGTTTTCTTGATTTTAAAGTTAATTTTATTTGTTTCCAAATTCGTATTATACTGTGAATAATTGGATTTTTCTTATATATTATATCGTTCAGTTTCATCGGGGAAAGAAGGATTGCTCCTATGTTATAAGGGGAACAATCCTCTTTCTCCATTCTTATCCAATCTACCTGTTGAGCAGAACTGTCCAACCAGTAGATTATATTTTTAATATTCACTGCCCAATAGTAATACAATAAGTTAGGGAGTGTCAGCCCCCCTGATTCTTTAGATTTACACGTGTTTTCTTTGAATTCTGTGTGATTTATAATCCCATATGAAGTTTATAATATCAGAATCTAGTTTTTTAAATAATTCTTTTGGTAAAAATATTGGTATTGATTGAAATAGGTACAGTATTTGTGGTAAGAAGATCATTTTTATCGCATTTATTCTGCCTCAGAGATGCCAACCCTAAATTTAGTTCACAGTAACATTCAACCCATTTGTCCGTAACAAATGGGGGTAAATGCATTTCTCTCAGTAACATACTACTCACTTGGGGTTGTTGCCGGCAGCTATGCGCCTGCGCACTGGTGCAGATCAGCGGCTGCCGGCGGGCGGGTGCGGCACATGCGCACTTGGAAGGTTGCCGGCGGGTCTGCGCCTGCGCACTGGGTGGGGGTGGGGGTGGGGGTGAGGCCCGGTGATGGGGCTGCCGCGAGCGGCCAGCTGGCGGCAAGAAACGTCGCCGTGTCGCTGATCGTGCGGGCCGGCGCCGCCCGGGCTCTGGGCTGGGCGTGGCTGCGAGCTGCCGGGCTGGCAAACCGGGGGCACATGGCACCGGCGTTCACCACGGGAGGAACACCGGCGCGGCGGTGTTCCGTAACAACATGTTTGGCTGCCGGAACACCGTAATATGGTTATTTCGCTGGGACAAAATACGGCGAATCCGGGACACTTGGCACCTCTGCTGCCTATTAAGGACATCGGCAGTGTTTTCCAAAATGTAATCAACCCCTTTAATTTAGTTAATAAAGGCATATAGTTTGCGTTAAGTAGTGATTTGCAACTGATGTGTCGGCTCGTGAAGTTTCATCGTCATAATTTCGCTTTTGTTCCAGTTTATTCTATATCCTGAAAAACAACCAAATTCTATTAAATTTAGTATATTTGGTATGCTAATTTGCGAATTTGTAATATATAATAATATGTCGTCTGCATATAATGAGATTTTATTAGTTGAGTGTTTGGTATTATATCCATGAATAGTCGGATGACTTCTTATACTTTCTGCTAAAGGCTCTATCACTAGTGCAAATAGCAGGGGCCATAATGCGCACCCCTGCCTATTGCCCCTTGATAATTGGAATTTCGGGGATAATATATTATTAGTCAGTATTCTAGCCGTCGGCTTATCGTATAATAATTTTACCCATGAGATAAAGTTATCTCCCATGTTAAATTTTTGCAATACTTTGAATAAATATTGCCATTCTTTTTAAAAAATATATTTTTATTAGAAGCAATGCATATTGTCTAAGGTACAACAGTTCTTCAAATACAAATTAGACTTGACACAAAAATTGTTACGGAATAATTTATGTATGCTTCTGTTTTTTGTTTTTTTTTGGAAAGTAAAGGAGTGATAAAAAAGTAAAAGTATAGATCAATAATCAAGAGATGGTGATTAAATAATAATGATTATATAAGAAAATAAAAAAATAAAAAAGAATTAAAAAAATTAAAAAAAAAAAAATTATTAAAAAAACAAATTAAAATAAAACAATTATTATATAATAAAAAAATAAGGAATACATCTTAACAATGAATGGAGCAATTTCACATAACAATATCTTCACACAGAGATTGGTGAGTCTCTGGAACTCTCTGCCACAGAGGGTAGTTGAGGCCAGTTCTTCATTGGCTATATTTAAGAGTGAGTTGGATGTGGCCCTTGTGGCTAAGGGGATCAGAGGGTATGGAGAGAAGGCAGGTACGGGATACTGAGTTGGATGATCAGCCATGATCATATTGAATGGCGGTGCAGGCTCGAAGGGCTGAATGGCCTACTCCTGCACCTAATTTCTATGTTTCTATGTCTATGTTTCTATGTTTCTATGTCTATGTTTCTATGATTCAAAGTTAATAATACTAGGAATACTGGAAACAGACCAATTAATAACAACAAATCAAAGAACCTTTATTGATTATGGTTTAATAATTGGAAAAAAATTAATACTAAAATTCTGGAAAGGTCCTACATCCCCCACATTCAAAATGTGGAATACAGAAATGTCGGAGACACTCCATCTGGAGAGATTGAGGCTTGTCCTAATGGACAGGTTGGATCTCTTCAGAGGGATATGGTCTCCATATATTGCATATTTACAGGGTCAAAGTGGCTTAGTGCGAGGGCTTGACTGAGGCCTGAATAATAGAATGGATGAAGAATTATACATAATAAATCATGCTTATATCTCCAATGACGGATTATTGATTAATACTCCATTCACTTCCTTATTTTCTATATTATTTTTCTCTATTTTTTTCCTACTTTATAAAAAATTTAAAAACGTGTATAGAAGCATAAAGTCTTAA
This sequence comes from Okamejei kenojei, assembly GCA_035221665.1. NCBI lineage: Eukaryota > Metazoa > Chordata > Chondrichthyes > Rajiformes > Rajidae > Okamejei > Okamejei kenojei. The sequence continues at coordinate 49,260,137 of CM069150.1, read as the reverse complement.
ATCTTAATATTAATATTAATGATATTATGATTGTATCTAATAATGTATTTTTTATTAATATGTTTCTACAATAAAAAATATTTAACAAAGTTTTGTGCATGTTACAAAACTATGCGTTAAGTTAGCTTCTAAATTCTGACATTTATCGCAAATGGAAGAAATGTTAGGAAAAATTCTATTTAATTTCGTTTTTGAGTAGTGTAATCTATGTAATACTTTAAATTGTACCAAAGTATGTCTGGCATTTAATGAGCATCGGTGTATACATTGTAAGCTTTCTTCCCAAGTGTCTTTCATTATAGCTAGACCTATTTCATTTTCCCATATGTGTCGGAATGATTCTGTTGTTGGGACTTCCCTATCCAAAAGAGTATTATATATGTACGCTATTAGTTTTTCTGTATTTGGATGCTTATTAAGCCACTCATCCAGTAATCCTGGTTCTCTATTCTTATAGTCTTGCATGTTTGACTTGATATAGTCTCTAATTTGTAAATACCTAAACAAGTTATTTGGGAGTAATCCATAGATATCTTTTAACTCTCGAAATTAGAGAAATTTTCCTTTCCTGTAAAGGTGTTCTATCCTTATAATTCCTAAATTTTTCCAGTGTCTAAACCCCTTATCCAGTATAGAACGTTTAAATAAGGGATTATTCATAATTGGTAAACAAAGTGACATATTATGCAAATGTAAAGTCTTAACTATTTGTTTCCAAATACGTATATTGCTATAAATTATAGGGTTTTCCCCATAGGTTTTTTTTTGTACTTCACTTGGAGCAAGCAGAATCGAACTTATATCAAACGGTAAACAGTCTTCCTTTTCCAACTTTGGCCAAGCTGGTTCCTGATCCATTTTTACCAACCAAAAATTCATATTCTTAATCTGAACCGCCCAAAAATAATATAAAAAATTAGGTAACGCTAATCCTCCATTTATCTTTGATTTACATAAGTGTTTTTTACTTATTCTGTGATTTTTATAATCCCAAATAAAGCTGTTAATAATACAATCAATTAACAAAAAAAAGTTTTAGGGAGACATAAAGGGATAGCTTGAAATAAATATAATAATTGTGGTAAAAAGATCATTTTTATAGCATTTATTCTGCCAATCATTGATATTGGTAATGTTTTCCAGTATAGAATATTCTTTTTTAATTTATCCAATAACGGAGGATAATTTAATTTGAATAAAAAATTATAAGATTTGGATACATTAATTCCTAGATATTTAAATTTATCCGTAACTATTTTAAACGGAAATTGTTGTAATATGTTTAATTTTATTCCAGTTATAGGCATAATTTCACTTTTATTCCAATTAATTCTATATCCTGAAAATGTACCAAACTTAGTTATAACGTTAAGTAGATTAGGAATACAAATCTCCGGTTTTGTGATATATATTAAAACATCGTCTGCATATAAAGATATTTTATTCGTTGTGGTATTAGTATCCTATCCATATATTTCTGGGTCTGATCTAATCCTTTCGGCTAATGGCTCAATTGCAAGAGCAAATAATAAGGGTGATAACGGGCATCCTTGTCTACAACCTCTAAAGAGATTAAATTTGGCTGATAGCATTTGATTTGTAGTATTCTTGCTGTAGGGTTGGAGTATACAATTTTAACCCATTTACAAAATATATCGCCCAGTTGAAATTTCTGCATTATCTTAAATAAGTAAGGCCATTCAACCTGGTCGAATGCTTTTTCCGCATCTAGTGAAATGACAGCTAATTCAATATCATTCATTCTTTTTGAATATATGATATTGAATAATCGTCTCAAGTTATGTGGAATAATGTTTGGGAATAAAGCCTGTTTGATCATGATGTATTAGTTTATTAATCACTAAACTTAACTTTAGAGATAAAATTTTAGTTAATATTTTTTGATCAGTATTTAGAAGAGCAATTGCTCTATGTGATCCAGGATCTTCCAGATCCTTATCTACTTTAGGAATGAGTGTGATTGTAGACTCATTTAGTTTCTGGAAACTTTCCTTGTTCATAAGCATATTTATATATTGCTTGTAAACGTGGGGAAATCAAGTTGTGAAACGTCTTATAAAATTCAGCACTTAGGCCATCAGGGCCAGCAGCTTTTCCATTTTTCAACGATCTGATTGATTCGTCAATTTCATTTACTGATATTTCAGCATCTAACAAGTCTTTGCCTTCCTGATCTAAACCTTTACTATGACATTCTTGTAGGAATGTTTTCATTCCATCCGATTGTCCTGTCAGTTTAGTTGAATAAAGTTTTTGATAGTAATGCAGAAATCTGTCATTAATATCTTTTGATAAAGTTAATATTTCTCCTTGTTTTGATCTGATTTTATATATCATTTTTTCCTCATCTGATTTTCTAAGCTGGCGTGACAATAATTTTTGTGGTTTATCACCAAATTCAAAATGTATTTGTTTAGTCTGTTGAAAAAGTTTTATAACATGATTTGAGTATATTTTATTTAGCTTATATTTTAATATTGCAATTTTATTATGTATCACCTTAGATGGAGTTATTGCATTTTCAATATCTAATTGCTTTAATTCATTTTCTAAAGTTTGTTGCATCTTTCGGTTTTCCTTATTAAGGTAAGCTTGCGCAGTTATTATAGCACCACACATAAAGGCTTTAAATGTGTCCCAAAGAAGTGACGCAAAAAATCTTTGTCATTAGTCTCAAAAAACAATTTAATCTGTTTTACCAGATAATCATATCAAGCCTTTTCATTTAAAATTTGAGGGTTGAGTCTCCATTGAGAGTGTTTATTAGTTATACCATTTAATTTTATCTTAAATGTTAATGGTGCGTGATCCGAAATAATAATATTATGATATTTTGAATCATACGTAAATGGAATTCATTTTGAGTCTATTAAAAAATAATCTATCCTTGAATAGGTTCCGAATACAGGTGAGTAAAATGAATATTCCCGACCAGAAGGATTATCAATTCTCCAGACATCCTTAACATTTGCAGTATTAATACAATAATTTATAAATTCGCTTGATTTAGATGTAGCTTTTCTTTTAGTTGATGATCTATCTAGATAATTATCTAAAGTACAGTTTAAATCACCCCCAATTATTAGATTATGTTGTGTAGATACAGGAATAGTATTAAATATTTTCTTAAAAAACAATGGATTATCAAAATTAGGTTCATAAGAATGACTTTCTTTGAATATAATTCACCTGTAATTATTATATATCTACCCTCAATATCTTCTATTATTGATGTATGTTTAAATGGTATACCTTTACGTATAAGTATTGCAACCCCTCTAGACTTATGTGTAAATGAAGAATTTTACTTCGGAGTCACGTGAGTGACTACGTGAAGAGCCCGCCTCACGCTGGTAACGGCATGACGTCAACGCTGACGGCGAAAGGAGGAGCTGCGGTAAGGAGCAGCTCCTCGCAGCGGTCGGAACGGCCCCGCAGGTAAGTGAAGTTACATCGGCGCGGTTTTGAAGTTACGCTGGATGGTTCCAGCAGCGAAACTAAAAGTAAAAATTTAGACGTTAACGTGCTGATTGAGCACAAGATAAATTTTAACAAAAATGGAGAAATCGGGAAAGAAGGTTTCGCGGGTGAAGAGAGCCTCCCGGGGTGAAAGTAAATAATACGGACGCGAAGCTAGAGTGGACCCGGTTCCGATACCGTTGGCCACTGATTTACCCGATATAGAATTTCCAGATTCTCCGGAAATTATAACCACGGAGGAAAATGCTCCTAAAGAAATGCAAAAAGAAAACTGTGAGGCCCGTGGTTTCTGATGATTCTGATTTTGAAAGACCTCCAGATAATAAAAACTATGTGGGCTAAAAATGGAGCATATGGAGAAAGTTCTCCAAACTATTATGAGACAAGGTCACAGTACCCCTCATGAATCCCAAAAAATCCCTGAGGGGTTTGAATATGATGAATATGGCTGTGGGCCAAGTTGGGAATATGATACTCCAGACCCACATTTGGGCTGGAAGAAGTCTCATGGATAATATCCCGATGGAATTAGGGCTGCAGAAGCAGACCCTGCTGAATTTGAAATGGCTTTTGAAAGCACGCCACAAAGTAAAAAGAAAAGGCTTGATCTGCCTGGGATAGCACAAGGTTTTGCTATACCCGAAGGAAGTGGTGAGGCTATGGAAGAAAGCCTAGCTGCCAATATAAATTATATGGTATCTCACCAGCTTCATAATACTGTGATGAATGAATTATCAGAATTATATAAAGCACCAGGCAATTGTGCCTCATTGGAAGTGCCTACGGTGAATCCGATGGTATGGGCATCTATGACTCCAAGTATGAGAGCCCAAGAAGTGAAATTTCAAAAGGTGCTAAAATTATTTTTCGGCTGCCATCACGGCATTTGGCAGGCAAATGGAGAATCTGGAAATGGACAAGAATTCAAAAAGATACTTTGGGCTTATTGTGCAATTCGTTTTATGAGATCAATTGCATGAGGAAAATGGCGATTCGGCCCTTATTTCACCCTAGATATGCAAGCCTGTGTCAAGAAAGTGGAGTTCAAGCTCCTGGTATTTGTTTGGAGAAAATCTGCCGAAACAACTGAAACAGTTGATGAAGAAGCTAAATATTTTAGCACTATTAAGCCTTTTGTCTCTGGACAAAGAAAAGGGTTTTTCGGCCCGAAGGGTTTTGATTTTCGTTATAGAGGCAGAAATTTGTCACGAAGTATTATCGTGCTGCACAGGGCCACTGCTTCCCTGCATTCGGGAAAGAGGAGACCATCACGCTCCTATGGAGAGGTATTAAAGACTTCTATCCTTAAAGAAACTGTGGATGAATCTCCAGTTGGAGGGAGATTGCAAAAATTTTATAATGCCTGGCTTAATATTACTTCTGATCGATTTATATTACAAGCAGTTTCAGGAGCTATTATTATTTTAAAAGAAGGGGTCAATCCTCCTGTACAGAATAAACCTGCTTATGCTTATGTGTTTTCTCCAGAAGAAAGAATGGAGATTAATGTGGAAATTGACAAACTATCCGAAAAAGGGTAATTTGAAAAAACTTGTGAACATAAGCATCAATTTGTCTCTAATATATTTCGCAGAGATAAGAAAGATGGTGGTTGTAGAATTATTCTAGACCTTACAGATCTAAATAAGTTTGTAGAATACAAACATTTTAAGATGGAGACATTCAATACTGCAAAATATTTGGATTTCAGCAGTTTCTTATATGGCTAAGATTGATTTGAAAGACGCCTATTATTCTGTACCAATTCATCATTTTTTTCGGAGATACTTAAAGTTTTATTGGCAGGGGCAATTATGGCAGTTCAAAGCTTTACCAAATGATTAAGTTCGGCTCCTAGACTCTTTACAAAACTGTTGAAACCAGTTTTAGCTCAATTAAGAGCACAGAAACACTTGTAATGGCTTATCTGGATGATATTCTGATTATTAACGATAGTCAAGAGTCAGCTGAGCACTCAATTTCAGTTACTAAAGCTTTGTTTAAAGAGCTTGGATTCTTAATTCATCCAATTAAAATCCCAGCTGCAGCCAGTTCAATCAATTGATTTTCTGGGTTTGTAATTAACTCAGTGACTATGTTAGTTACTTTGCCAGCAAAGAAGACAAAATGATATTTTGCAAATGTGTAATTACCTCATTCACAAACCTTATCCCTCCATCCGAGAAGTGGCAAAAGTCATTGGTACACTGGTGGCAGCATTTCCGGCAGTGGAATTTGGGCCATTACATTATCAAAATCTTCAAAGGGACAAAATAAGGGCTCTTAAAGATAAGGCAGGTCACTTTGACAGACCTATGCAATTAACAAGGAAAGCAGTATTGGAATTGCAATGGTGGGTTGAAAATGTCCCACAAAGCTGCTAAAAAGATCAATGGTTAAACAGCCTGAAATGGTTTTACAAACAGATGCTAGTGCTCTCGGATGGGGGCCACAGATTTATCTTCCAGTTGTGGAGGTAGATGGAAAACTGAAGAGCAAGTGTTTTCTCCAAAAGTATGGTATTAAACTATTTGGAGTTATTGGGGGCCTTTTATGGCTTAAAGCATATTGTTGTGCTAAACAAGGTCTGCATGTGTTAATACAATTAGACAATAAAACGGCTGTGGTTTACATTAATCACATGGGGGGAGTTAGATCAGTATCATGTGATTGTCTGGTCAATGAGATATGGCAATGGTGTATTGGTCGGCAGATATGGATTTCAGCAAGCTATATTCCAGGTAAAAGACAATGTGGTAGCAGATGAAAGGTCCAGGATTTTTAAAGATAATACGGAATGGATGCTTAAGCCAGCAATATTTAAGAATATTGTTAGACGATTTGGGTTGCCAGAAATTGATTTGTTTGCATCCAGGCTTAATCATCAATTGCCTCATTATGTGTCTTGGGAACACGATCCGGACGCAGTTGCAGTAGATGCATTTTCATTACACTGGGGAAAAATGTTCTTTTATGCTTTTCCACCATTTGCTCTGATCCAGAGATGCTTGAAGAAAATAGAGCAAGATTCAGCTTCCGGATTGTTGGTAGTGCCAAATTGGCCAACTCAACCTTGGTTCCCAGTTATGCTGAATATGATTAAAGAACCGTATATGCAGATTCCTAACTGTAGTGATATCTTGACTAATCCAGTAACAAATGAAGGTTACCCATTATATGCATATATGAATTTGTTAATCTGCAGGTTTTGACCAGACCACTACAGGAACTGGATTGTCGGACCAAACTTTGACAGTTATTGGCGCATCAAGGCGAGATAGCACACAGAAACAATATATGACACATAATTAAGAAATGGGAAGAATTTTGCACACAGTCAAATATTTCTGATGATTCTGTGAATGTTACTCATGTTTTTGGAATTCCTTGCCAATTTGCACTTGGGCAACATTTAAGTTACAGTGCCATTAACACTGCACGCAGTGCCTTGTCGTCCTATTTAGGACTTATGACTGGTGAGAAATCAATTGGGGTCGCATCCATTAATATCACGATTCATGAAAGGAATTTTTCACATGAATCCGCCAAAACCTAGATATACAGAGATTTGGGATGTGAGCATAGTACTTGCTTTACTTAGAGAATGGACGCCAATTGAAGGGTTGCCATTGGATAGGTTAACATTGAAATTGGTCATGTAATGTCACTGGTCTCAGCCCAAAGAGTGCAAAACTTTACAAATGTTGCGTTTAGACTGTATGCATGTGACTACAGATAATGTTGTATTCTATGTTTACGATCTGATCAAACAAAGTAGACCAGGGAGATCTGGAACAAAGGTAACCTTTCAAGCTTTTCATATTGAGCCTGCTTTGTGTGTGGTTAGACATTTGAACCAATATATTAAAGTTACGGACACTTTTCGAGGAAACGAAAAGACATTGCTGCTTACGCACAAAAAGCCACACACAAAAGCTTCAGTTTCAAACTATCTCAAAATGGTTGAAACAGGTGTTGGTTTTAGCGGGAGTAGACACTGATGTCTTCAAATCTCACTCCACCAGGGCGGCAGCTACGTCCGCGGCGAAGGGGCGGGACGTACCTCTCGAGCATATTTTAAAAATCGCAGGGTGGAGTAAAGAAGAAACTTTTTCAAAGTTCTACAACAAACCTGTTTCACACTATGACAAGCTTTGGACACGCGGTGTTGGGAGCACTATAATCACCTGCTTTGTTTGCTATTAATTGCTATAATCAGTTGTGTAGTCACTGATATCTTGTCACTTGTAATCATTTTTTCCCTCAAATATAAGGAGGGTATTATATGGTCTTTTAACATTAAAAAATTTAATTGTGAAAAGATCTAACATTTGTCTGCTTTCTCATGTATGTGTTTACTTAGCCGGACTGTCGTACGGATTAATTCTACGACATAAAAAACACAGAAAGCTTTAAAACTCTTCACGTAGTCACTCACGTGACTCCGAAGTAAAATAGTAAGATTAAACGAGAACTCACCTGTTCGAAGTTTGATCGTTATTTTACGAGGAGTTACGATGAGGGATTACGTGCCCTCCACTCCCACCCTCGTAAAATAAATGATCAAATGGTGGTTCTAAGTCTTTTTATGAGCCTTACTATGTTACTCCGGCTTTGGTGTTCTGTGTTTTTCATGCCGTTGCTTTGAAGTATGCCGTTACCAGCGTGAGGCGGGCTCTTCACGTAATCCCTCATCGTAACTCCTCGTAAAATAACGATCAAACTTCGAACAGGTGAGTTCTCGTTTAATCTTACTATTATACACTTTAGAAATCCATTTTGCTGTTAGTCTATGTTGTGCATCCTTTTTAAGGTGTGTCTCTTGAAGGAAAGTTGTCTGCTTTAAGTCTATTTAAATGAGCTAAAACCTTACCTCTGTTAATTGGTTCATTAATTCCCTTTACATTCCAACTGCAGAAGGTGATTCCATCACCCCCAGTTTTCGTATTAATGTCTTGCATATTGTCGTTAAGGTGGATTATAATGGAGTAGATGTCTCAGCACATCCATCCCAACCTCATACCCGTGCTTCAGATCGATGAGTTTTAGTACTTGTAACTTTATCTTACATACATATCTCTTCAAACAAAATTCATAATACCATTCGTAACTAAAAGTATAATATAGTATATTATATAAAACATAAAAATAAAAATAGAAATAAAAAGTGTTAGTAGTGTTAGTAATGTGCAGAGAGGAAAGGGTAACTACAGCTATTTTTAGTGCAGTTAGTGTTAGCCACACTAGCGTGGCTATTAATCTAACGACTTCCGTTGTTAAAAAAGATATTAATAGTTTCAGCTCCAAATTTTCCTTAATGGAAAATTTTTAATTGCCTTAAGGGCTATTTATATAGGGGTGGGGGTGCTAAATGTGAATGATTGTAAATTATGAACACTTATTTAGATTTTTAATAATATCATAACACTATTTTGGGAGGAATAGCATACAATTTTAAGTGATAGTTAATACTAAACTATTCCTATTATATGTTATTTTTTTTAGTAATCCTTCAAACCATCCTTAACCAATGTATTTAAGAGTCCATTATTCTTCCTCCTTCTCTATGGATATTCAGTACCATCTGGTAAATGTTAAATATAGTTCAAATTCACTGTTCTTCATCTTCGTCTACTTCTTCCTCTTCATCCATCTTCTCGATGTTCCGAGCGAATTCAAGTGCCTCTGTGTGCTTGATGAAGTGATGCTCTTTGTTTTTATAGGTTACTCTTAGCGTTGCGGGATACATCTGACCATATCTCAGACCATTTATCTTCTTAAGAATGCCTCTTGTTTCTGTGACTAGAGCTCTTCTCTTGGCGACTTCCGCGGGGTAGTCTCTGAATATGCTAATCTTATCTCCATCGTAGATGAGACTTCTCTTACGAATTATTATCTTCATCATATCCTCCAAGACGTGATCATAAACCACTTTCACAATCAATTGTCTTGGCGGCGCGCCCTTCTTTGGGAGGCATCTCAGTGCCCTGTGTGTCCGACGAAGCAGGGGCTCTTGATCCAAATTCAAAACTTTTTTTAAGAGTTCTGCAGCGAATTCTCGAGGGTCTTGATCTCCCTCTCTACCTTCACGGACACCGACAATTCGTAAGTTCTGACGCCTTTGACGTCCCTCCAAGTCAATACATTTCTCAGTTATTTTGTTTAATAAATCTGATAAACGTTTGTTCTCGGAGAGATGTTTCTCATTTGCCTTAGCACTTGTATCGCCAATACTAGACAGTTCCTTTATTGCCACATGTTGTTGATCAAGTGACCGTAAAATAGGTTCTAGCTTAGTATCAACCACCGACTCCATCACAGCAAATTTAAGATTTACCTCATCCACATGTTGTTGCAAAGCTGCATCCGCCTGTGTTTTTCCATTCATCGAGCATAGTCTTTACTGTAAGTATAACTTCTTTTTTTAATTCATCTTTCACTTGCACTTGAAAATCTTCTCTAAGGATCTTTAAATCCTCTTGTGAGGGATAAAGTGATTAAACCCCACTATTGTAAGGTGCTTTAAAGAGGATTCAAACCGATAGGGGCCAGGGAGAGGGTTCTGACACAGCTGTGTATAAATGTTACCAGACCCATCCTTGAGAAAGAAGTAATAGCATTGTATAGCGGTAGAAGGGAGTGATGTAGATAGATCCCTATCAGTAGAATGCAGTGATAGATGGGACCCTTGTCACTATAGCTTAGCTTTAGTGCTGATATAGGAGAATTTAGAGAGTTTACTTGGAGGTGAGTAAAACTAGGATAGGTCATGAACAACTGAGCATGCTTAATAAAATAAATGAATATTACAACACACCCCTGCTCAAGAAACTGCTCATTACCATGAACATGCGATGTATGATGTGGGAGGTACTGGGGGGACGTACCTACAGGTTGTCCACCTCAGTGTCTGATTGGAGCGGGTCCAAGGAGAGGAGGTTCAATGTAGAATTGGGTGTATAAAGGGGGATGACTTTTCTGACTTCGGTGTGTCTCAACTTGGAGAGGCACCCGACTCTGCAGACTCGTAAATATAATAAAGAATCTCTTGCTTCCACGATTTAGTCTTTGAGTTGTGATTGTGAGCACATCGCATATCTCACACTCTTTATAATCCTTTTTCATTTTTTTCACCTCACCCATGATAGTTTTTGTTTATGCAGAAACAACATTTTTATGTTCTTCCATCTCAGATTTCCTCCTTGAGATGTTTTCCTGGGAGGCTGTCAAACTCAAGCCCGAGGCTCCAGTCGGGCCTACTTCCTTTTTCAGTGCTGGTTTTTGCGTTTTGGGGGGGGGTATGCTGCATCGACATATTGTCGGTACAGTCGCGCGCCTGATGACGTCACGCACCTTTTAAAAGCTGCCGGTGCCGTTCTCACCCGTTCTCCTCCGGTAAGTGACTTTAAATCACCCCATTTTTCCCCGTTTTTTATTCAATTTTTAAGGAGCTGATTGGCTCGAGTTCCACCTACTCCATAGTGCCACCGGAAGTCTGAAATATTGCCATTCTACTTGATCAAAAGCTTTTTCTGTATCCAATGAAATCAATTGCTAGGTCTTCTTCAGTATTATGTGAGTGCATTATATTAAACAGCCGTCTCAAATTGTTAAATGAGTATCTCTTTGATGTAAACCCTGTTTGGTCCGGGTTTATTAGTTTGCTAACATATTTACTCAATTTTCTCGCTAGAAACATAGAAACATAGAAACATAGAAATTAGGTGCAGGAGTAGGCCATTCAGCCCTTCGAGCCTGCACCGCCATTCAATATGATCATGGCTGATCATCCAACTCAGTATCCCGTACCTGCCTTCTCTCCATACCCTCTGATCCCCTTAGCCACAAGGGCCACATCCAACTCACTCTTAAATATAGCCAATGAACTGGCCTCAACTACCCTCTGTGGCAGAGAGTTCCAGAGACTCACCACTCTCTGTGTGAAAAAAGTCTTTCTCATCTCGGTCTTAAAGGATTTCCCCCTTATCCTTAAGCTGTGACCCCTTGTCCTGGACTTCCCCAACATCGGGAACAATCTTCCTGCATCTAGCTTGTCCAACCCCTTAAGAATTTTGTAAGTTTCTATAAGATCCCCTCTCAATCTCCTAAATTCCAGAGAGTATAAACCGAGTCTATCCAGTCTTTCTTCATAAGACAGTCCTGACATCCCAGGAATCAGTCTGGTGAACCTTCTCTGCACTCCCTCTATGGCAATAATGTCCTTCCTCAGATTTGGAGACCAAAACTGTACGCAATACTCCAGGTGTGGTCTCACCAAGACCCTGTACAACTGAAGTAGAACCTCCCTGCTCCTGTACTCAAATCCTTTTGCTATGAAAGCTAACATACCATTCGCTTTTTTCACTGCCTGCTGCACTTGCATGCCTACTTTCAATGACTGGTGTACCATGACACCCAGGTCTCGCTGCATCTCCCCCTTTTCCTAATCGGCCACCATTTAAATAATAGTCTGCTTTCCTGTTTTTTGCCACCAAAGTGGATAACCTCACATTTATCCACATTATACTGCATCTGCCAAACATTTGCCCACTCACCCAGCCTATCCAAGTCACCTTGCAGTCTCCTAGCATCCTCCTCACAGCGAACACTGCCCCCCAGCTTAGTGTCATCCGCAAAGTTGGAGATATTGCCTTCAATTCCCTCATCCAGATCATTAATATATATTGTAAATAGCTGGGTCCCAGCACTGAGCCCTGCGGTACCCCACTAGTTACTGCCTGCCATTGTGAAAAGGACCCGTTTACTCCTACTCTTTGCTTCCTGTTTGCCAGCCAGTTCTCTATCCACATCAATACTGAACCCCTAATACCGTATGCCTTAAGTTTGTATACTAATCTCTTATGTGGGACCTTGTCGAAAGCCTTCTGGAAGTCCAGATATACCACATCCACTGGTTCTCCCTTATCCACGCTACTAGTTACATCCTCGAAAAATTCCACAAGATTCGTCAGACATGATTTACCTTTCGTAAATCCATGCTGACTTTGTCCAATGATTTCACCACTTTCCAAATGTGCTGCTATCCCATCTTTAATAACTGACTCTAGCAGTTTCCCCACTACCGATGTTAGACTAACTGGTCTGTAATTCCCCGTTTTCTCTCTCCCTCCCTTCTTAAAAAGAGGGGTTAACATTTGCTACCCGCCAATCCTCAGGAACTACTCCAGAATCTAAAGAGTTTTGAAAGATTATCACTAATGCATCCACTATTTCCTGAGCTACTTTCTTAAGTACTCTGGGATGCAGCCTATCTGGCCCTGGGGATTTATCGGCCTTTAATCTATTCAATTTACCCAACACCACTTCCCGACTGACCTGGATTTCACTCAATTCCTCCTTTGACCCACAGTCCCCTGCTATTTCAGGCAGATTATTTATGTCTTCCTTAGTGAAGACGGAACCAAAGTAGTTATTCAATTGGTCCGCCATATCCTTGTTCCCCATGATCAACTCACCTGTTTCTGACTGCAAGGGACCTACATTTGTTTTAACTAACCTCTTTCTCTTCACATATCTATAAAAACTTTTGCAGTCAGTTTTTATGTTCCCTGCCAGTTTTCTTTCATAATCTATTTTTCCTTTCCTAATTAAGCCCTTTGTCCTCCTCTGCTGGTCTCTGAATTTCTCCCAGTCCTCTGGTATGCTGCTTTTTTCTGGCTACTTTGTACGCATCATCCTTTGCCTTGATACTATCCCTGATTTCCCTTGTTATCCACGGATGCACTACCTTCCCCGATTTATTCTTTTGCCAAACTGGGATGAACAATTTTTGTAGTTCATCCATGCAGTCTTTAAATGTCTTCCATTGTATATCCACCGTCAACCCTTTTAGAATTAATTGCCAGTCAATCTTGGCCAATTCACGTCTCATACCCTCAAAGTTACCTTTCTTTAAGTTCAGAACCATTGTTTCTGAATTAACAATGTCACTCTCCATCCTAATGAAGAACTCAACCATATTATGGTCACTCTTGCCCAAGGGGGCACGTACAACAAGACGGCTAATTACCCCTTCCTCATTACTCAACACCCAGTCTAAAATAGCCTGCTCTCTCGTTGGTTCCTCTACATGTTGATTTAGATAACTATCCCGCATACATTCCAAAAAATCCTCTTCCTCAGCACCCCTGCCAATTTGATTAACCCAATCTATATGTAGATTGAAGTCACCCATTATAACTGTTTTGCCTTTGTCGCACGCATTTCTAATTTCCTGTTTGATACCATCCCCAACTTCTCTGCTACTGTTAGGTGGCCTGTACACAACACCCACCAGCGTTTTCTGCCCCTTAGTGTCTTTGCGAATATTTTTTTATCCGTATTTAAGAGTGCTATGGCTCTATATGAGCCTGGGTCTTCTAAATCTTTATCCTTTTTAGGTATAAGTGTAATTGTTTCAGGTTAATGTTTCAGGTAATTTATTTTCTTTAAAAGCGTGTATATATAAATCTTGCAGGTATGGAGAAATTATCTTGTAGAATCTTTTATAGAATTCATTTCTAAAGCCATCTGGTCCTGGCGTTTTGCCATTCTTCAACAAATTTATTGTTTCTTCTATTTCCTGATGTGTGATCTGAGCTCCTAATCCCTCTTGTTCCACCATATTTAATTTTGGAAGGTTACAATTGTCTAAGAAATTTGTAATTTGAGTATTATTTGCAGAGGTTTTCGATGTATATAAATTTTGATAAAATTGAGCAAATCTTATATTAATATCTTTAGGTAGTGTTAGTAATTCCCCTTTGCCTGATTTAATTTTAGTAATTGTATTTTCTGTTTCCGGTTTTTTCAGTTGGTGTGCTAAGAGTTTATGTGGTTTATCACCAAATTCAAAATTTTTTTGTTTTGTCATTTGAAATAATCTTATTATTCTGGCAGATAAAATTTTATTTAATTAATATTTTAGTATTGTTATCTTATTATGTTTATCTATAGTTGGTTCTTTAGCATTTTCTAAATCTAATTGTGTAATTTCTTGTTCTAACTGCAATTGTTCAGTGTTATTCTTTTTATTTTGGATAGCTTGATATGAAATTATAGTTCCTCTAATAAATGCCTTAAAAGTTTCCCATAATAAGGAAGGTGAAGTGTCTGGTGTATCATTTGTCTCAAAGAAGAATGTCATCTGCTCTTTTAAATATGTGCAACCTTGAGAGTTGTTTAAGATTTGGGGGTTAAACCTCCAGAACGATTTTTTATCAGGCATTCCTTCTAATTTTAAAGAAAAAGTTAACGGGGAATGATCAGAAATAATACTATTATGATATTTAGAATTATATGTATATGGAATTAATTTTGTGTCCACTAAGAAATAATCAGTACGTGAATATGTTTTATGTACCGTTGAATAAAATGAATATTCCCTACCTACTGGGTTAGCGATCCTCCATACATCTGTTATGTTGGTATTTTTCATGTATGTATTTAGGAGTTCACTAGTTTTAGATTTTATGTTAATCCTTTTTTGTTTTGCTGATTTATCCAGATATGGATCTAAAACACAATTCAAATCTCCCCCTATTATCACATTTTGATAGTTAAGTTCTCAAAATTGTATCCAGAATTTTACTAAAGAATTGGGGGTTGTCAAAATTAGGAGCATAAATTTTTATCAAAGTAAGTGGAGTAGAATGAATTTCTCCCGTGACTATGACGTACCTCCCCTCTTTATTTTCTATGGTATTCTTTAATTTAAATGGTATACCTTTACGAATGATAATAGCCGTGCCTCTAGATTTAGAAGTAAATGAAGAGTAGTATGTTTGCCCAATCCAATTTGCCTTCAGTCTTATCTGTGTTTGATGTTTTAGATGAGTTTCTTGTAAGAAAATGATATAACTGTTGAGAGCTTTTAATTGGGCAAAGATCTTACCCCTTTTAATTGGTTCATTAGCGCCCCTTATATTCCAGCTACAGAACGTAATTCCTCCAGTTTTCTTTTGTTTATCATCTTGCATTATGAATCATGTTAATACCTTTACTTCATATGGTGCAACCAAGAACCTCATAACTCTAGGTGAAGAATGGTCATCCCCAGCTGTTAAGTTTTGTTGGCATCTCCCCTTCAGAATAGACCTTGAAAAAGACCAGAAAGTGTAAAGTCGTGAAAAGATAATTAACAAACAAAAAGTGATATTATAATATCCAAAAATAAAGATATTATAATTAAAAACAAACCACCAACAGGTGGTAGAAAAATTCTTGTTGACTTCCGTAGATGTTTTTATATGTTTCGCTCTGCCCCCTTGACCAATTATTATTAATTGGAAGAGAGAGCGATACAAAGTTAAAAAATATATATATAAAATAAAACACATTTCTAATCTATCTATTGGAGTGTATCTTCAGAGAGGAAAAACAGAATAAAAAAGTTTCCAACATTAAGTATATACTTAGATATAACAGTAATTATGTTAGTTATATATCCTTATCTACCAATATGCCAAGAACTATTACAATTAAGTCTCAAACTTTTGTATCAGGCAACAGCAGGTTCCAAGGGGTTAACCAGATTCAGACCCTTGGATATTTCCAAGTATCTGAGTCTCCCCCCCCCCCCCCCCCTTTACGCACAATTTACTATTTCCATAACATTTGTTAGTATATTATTAATACTTATCAATCATATTTAACTCGTTATTCTTATATTTAACAAGTAATTAACATAATGAAATAAACATCAGCCTCATTACACAGTGCCTTAATATTACACAATTTTATTAGTTATATTTTATGTTAGTATGTAATTGTGTGTTTCTTAAATCATAAATTTCCATATACAAGTTCATTGATAATATTTTTCCATATTCTCAAATTCCGTTTGTTTTTTTGTTGATTGTAAATTGAATGGATTAAAGGCCGATAAATCCCCAGGACCAGATAGGCTGCATCCCAGAGTACTTAAGGAAGTAGCCCCAGAAATAGTGGATGCATTAGTGATAATTTTTCAAAACTCTTTAGATTCTGGACTAGTTCCTGAGGATTACAGAATCTTTATGTTCCTGTTCGGTTGAAAGGAAATAGTAAAAATTGGAAAGAGCCGTGGTTTTCAAGGGAAATTGGACACTTGGTTCGGAAAAAGAGAGATATTTACAATAATTATAGGAGGCATGGAGTAAATGAGGTGCTAGATGAGTATAAAGAGTGTAAAATGAATCTTAAGAAAGAAATTAGAAAAGCTAAAAGAAGATATGAGGTTACTTTGGCAAGAAAGGTGAAAGTAAATCCAAAGGATTTCTACAGCTATATTAATAGCAAAAGGATAACAAGGGATAAAATTGGACCATTAGAGAGCCAGAATGGACAGCTATCTGCAGAGCCAAAAGAGATGGGGGAGATATTGAACAATTTATTTTCTTCGGTATTCACCAAGAAGGATATTGAATTCTGTGAGGTAAGGGAAAAAAGTAGAGTGGGTATGGAAACTATGAGATTCAAAGAGGAGGAAGTACTGACACTTTTGAAAAATATAAAAGTGGATAAGTCTCCAGGTCCTGACAGGATATTCCCTAGGACATTGAGGGAAGTTAGTGTAGAAATAGCAGGGGCTATGACAGAAATATTTCAAATGTCATTAGAAATGGGAATAGTGCCGGAGGATTGGCGTACTGCGCATGTTGTTCCATTGTTTAAAAAGGGTTCAAAGAATAAACCTAGCAATTATAGACCTGTTAGTTTAACGTCAGTGGTGGGCAAATTAATGGAAAGGATACTTAGAGATAATATATATAAGCATCTGGATAAACAGGGTCTGATCAGGAACAGTCAACTTGGATTTGTGCCTGGAAGGTCATGTTTGACAAACCTTCTTGAATTTTTTGAAGAGGTTACTAGGGAAATTGATGAGGGTAAAGCAATGGATGTTGTCTATATGGATTTCAGTAAGGCCTTTGACAAGGTTCCCCATGGAAGGTTGGTTAAGAAGGTTCAATCTTTGGGTGTTAATGGCGGAGTAGCAAGATGGATTCAACAGTGGCTGAATGGGAGATGCCAGAGAGTAATGGTGGATGGCTGTTTGTCAGGTTGGAAGCCGGTGACCAGTGGGGTGCCTCAGGGATCTGTGTTGGGTCCACTGTTGTTTGTCATGTACATCAATGATCTGGATGATGGGGTGGAAAATTGGATAAGTAAGTATGCAGATGATACTAAGATAGGTGGTGTTGTGGATAATGAAGTAGATTTTCAAAGTCTACAGAGCGATTTGGGCCATTTGGAAGAGTGGGCTGAAAGATGGCAGATGAAGTTTAATGCTGATAAGTGTGAGGTGCTACATCTTGGCAGGACAAATCAAAATACAGATACAGATACAGATAGATTTTATTTGTCACATGTGCCAATTGGCACAGTGAAATGAAGTCACCATACAGCCAAAAATAAAGAACACAACACAGAGTAGACAGAAATTCAACATAAAACATCCCCTCACAGCAGGATCAAAATTTCCCACCGTGAGGGAAGGCACCAAAGTCAGTCTCTTCCCGATGCTCCCCAATGTTCACCCATGGTCAGGGCCTCCCCGAGCCTTCCGCTGTCGCAGCTACGGGCGGCCCGATGTTCAGGCCCGCTCCCCGGGGTGATGTAAGTCCGACGTCGGGGCTGGGGGACGTCCTCAGCGGCCTGGACCTCGAGACGGCCCCCTCCTACCGGAGTCCACGGCTCCCAAAGTCCACTGGCCGCGCCGGGTGGAGATACAACGCTGTAGGCCCTCGGCAAAGGGCCCCAGGACTCCATGATGACGGTCAGCACCGCCCGCGTTGGGAACTCTCTAAACCAGAGCTCCACGATGTTGGAGCAGCGGCCCAACGCTCCGGAGCTCCAATGGCGACCCAGGTAGGCATCACCCGCTCCGCGGTGATTCCAGCGCTGCCGCCGCTGTTGCAGCTCTGGTCCGGTTCCTGGTCCTCGGCAGGAAAGGCCGCTCCGATCCAGGAGGTAGGCCGCGAGGTGGGGGGCGAGGACACGACTCGGCGAAATAGTCACGGCCCCGCCAGGAAGCGACTGGGAGTTAGTTTCCCCCTTACCCTGTCCCCCTCCCCCACATATAAAAGTTAAAGATTTCCCAAAAAACGCACTTTAAACGCACTTTAAAAAAAAGAGGAAAAACAAACGGGCTGCAGGCAGAGGCTGCTGTCAGTGCAGCGCCCCTATCGCTAAATAGCACGTACATGGTAAATGGTAGGGAATTGAGGAATGCTGTGGAACAGAGGGAGCTAGGAATAACTGTGCATAGTTCCCTGAAGGTGGAATCGCATGTAGATAGGGTGGTAAAGAAAGCTTTTGGTGTGCTGTCCTTTATAAATCAGAGCATTGAATATAGGAGTAGGGAAGTAATGTTAAAATTGTACAAGGCATTGGTGAGACCAATTCTGGGGTATGGTGTACAATTTTGGTTGCCTAATTATAGGAAGGATGTCAACAAAGTAGAGAGAATACAGAGGAGATTTACTAGAATGTTCACCCTTCACCTCCCCCCTCCACTCCTTTCAGGGACCCAAGCAGTCCTTCCAGGTCCGACAGAGGTTCACCTGCACCTCCTCCAACCTCATCTACTGCATCCGCTGCTCCAGATGCCAGACGATCTATATCGGTGAGACCAAGCGGAGGCTTGGCGATCGTTTCGCCGAACACCTCCGCTCGGTCCGCAAAAACCAACCCGACCTCCCGGTGGCTCAGCACTTCAACTCCCCCTCCCATTCCGTATCCGACCTCTCGGTCCTGGGCCTCCTCCACGGCCAGAGTGAGCAACACCGCAAGTTGGAGGAACAGCACCTCATATTCCGCTTGGGGTGTCTGCATCCTTTGGGCTTGAACATTGAATTTTCTCAATTCTGTTAGCCCTTGTTGTCTCCTCCCCTTCCCACCTCTCCCTCAGCCCTCGGGCCCTGGCATTCCCTCTATCTCTATCTCCCTCCCCCACCCTAGTCGCACTAGCTTCTCATTTTCACACCACAAACAGCTTACAATGGCTTGTTCCCTTTAGATACTTTTTTGCATATCTTTCATTCATTGTTCTTTATCTCTCCACATCACTGTCTATATCTCTCGTTTCCCTGATCCCTGACCAGTCTGAAGAAGGGTCTCGACCCGAAACGTCGCCTATCTCCTTCGCCTCTTAGATGCTGCTGCACCCGCTGAGTTTCTCCAGCTTTTTGTGTAACCCTTTACTAGAATGTTGCCTGGGTTCCAGCAACTAAGTTACAGAGAAAGGTTGAACAAGTTACTTCTTTATTCTTTGGAGCGTAGAAGGCTAAGGGGGGACTTGATTGAGGTCTTTAAAATGATGAAAGGGATAGACAGAGTTGACGTGGATAAGCTTTTCCCATTGAGGGTTGGGAAGATTCAAACAAGAGGGCATGACATGAGAATTAAGGGACAGAAGTTTAGGGGTAACATGAGGGGGAACTTCTTTACTCAGAGAGTGGTGGCTGTGTGGAATGAGCTTCCAGCAGAAGTGTTGGAGGCAGGATCGATTTTAACATTTAAAAGTAAAGTGGATAGGTATATGGACGGGAAGGGAATGGAGGGATATGGTCTGAGTGCAGGTAGATGGGACTAGGGGAAAATAAATGTTCGGCACGGATTGGAAGGGCCGAGATGGCCTGTTTCCATGCTGTAATTGTTATATGGTTATATGTTATATGGTTATATACTGGACTGGAAGGGCCGAGAGGGCCTGTTTCCGTGCTGTAATTGTTATATGGTTATATGATTGGAGGGTAGCTAATGTAACCCCACTTTTTAAAAAGGAAGGGAGAGAGAAAACGGGTAATTACAGACCCATTAGTCTAACATTGGTAGTGGGGAAAATGCTGGAGTCAGTTATTAAGGATGGGATAGCAGCACATTTGGAAAGCGGTGAAATCATTGGACAGTCAGCATGGATTTATGAAAGGTAAATCATGTCTGACGAATCTTATAGAATTTTTTCAGGATGTAACTAGTAGAGTGGATAAAGGAGAACCTGTGGATGTGTTATATCTGGACTTTCAGAAGGCTTTCGATAAGGTCGCACATAAGAGATTAACATACAAATTTAAAGCACACGGTATTGGGGGTTCAGTATTGATGTGGATAGAGAACTGGCTGGCAGACAGGAAGCAAAGAGTAGGAGTAAACGGGTCATTTTCAGAATGGCAGGCAGTGACTAGTGGGGTGCCGCTAGGCTCAGTGCTGGGACCCCAGCTATTCACAATATATATTAATGATCTGAATGAGGGAATTGAATGCAACATCTCCAAGTTTGCGGATGACACGAAGCTGGGGGGCAGTGTTAGCTGGGAGGAGGATGCTAGGAGGCTGCAAGGTGACTTGGATAGGTTGGGTGAGTGGGCAAATGCATGGCAGATGCAGTATAATGTGGATAAATGTGAGGTTATCCACTTTGGCCGCAAAAACAGGAGGGTAGATTATTATCTGAATGGTGGCCAATTAGGAAAGGAGAGATGCAACGAGATCTGGGTGTCATGGTACACCAGTCATTGAAAGTAGGCATGCAGGTGCAGCAGGCTGTGAAGAAAGCGAATGGTAGGTTGGCATTCATAGCAAAAGGATTTGAGTACAAGAGCAGGGAGGTTCTACTGCAGTTGTACAGGGTCTTGGTGAGGCCCCACCTGGAGTATTGCGTATAGTTTTGGTCTCCTAATCTGAGGAAAGACATTCTTGCCATAGAGGGAGTACAGAGAAGGTTCACCAGACTGATTCCTGGGATGGCACGACTTTCATATGAAGAAAGACTGGATAGACTCGGCTTGTTCTCACTGGAATTTAGAAGATTGAGGGGGGATCTTATAGAAACTTACAAAATTCTTAAGGGGTTGGACAGGCTAGATGCAGGAAGATTGTTCCCGATGTTGGGGAACTCCAGAACAAGGGGTCACAGTTTAAGGATAAGGGGGAAGTTTTTTAGGACCGAGATGGGAAGATCTTTTTTCACACAGAGAGTGGTGAATCTGTGGAATTCTCTGCCACAGAAGGTAGTTGAGGCCAGTTCATTGGCTATATTTAAGAGGGAGTTAGATGTGGCCCTTGTGGCTAAAGGGATCAGGGGGTATGGAGAGAAGGCAGGTACAGGATACTGAGTTGGATGATCAGCCGTGATCATATTGAATGGCGGTGCAGGCTCGAAGGGCCGAATGGCCTGCTCCTGCACATAATTTCTATGTTTCTATGAGAACAAAGCATTTCACTGCACCTCAGTACAGGTGACAATAATAAACCTAAACCTTTATCCGTGCCCCTCCTCATCTTGCACATCTTAACAGGGCCATCCTTCCACGCCATCTGACAGACGGTATAAAGACAGTTGACGGTGATATTAAAAAAAACGGACTACAAATCGTGGTTCGCGAGCCACGCTTGACGTAGAACACACAGAGCGAGACGTAATGCGCAGCAGGCGGTGACGTGACGTGACGTGACGGCTGGCGCGCTGTGGCGGGAGGAGGGCGTCCGTCCGTCCGTCCGTCGGCGCCGAGCAGCAGCAGCCGCCGCCATGCCGCGCGTCTACGTCGGGAGGCTCAGCTACCAAGTCCGCGAGAAGGACCTGGAACGGTTCTTCAAGGGCTACGGGAAGCTGCTGGAAGTGGACCTGAAGAACGGGTGAGGCCGGGGGGGGCGGTGGCGGTGGCGGTGGGGCCGGGCCGGGCCTGGCGGAGGCGGGGAGGCCCGGCGGCGGGGGGCCCAGGCCGGGCCTACTAGCGGCGGCTGGGCCGAGCCTGGCGCTCCATTGTTGCCACATGCCTGCTCCACGCGTCCGTGGGCCCGGGGGGGGAGGATGCAGGGAGCGGGGCGGCGGCGGGGAGAGAATGCCGCGTGGATCGGGGAAAATGGCGGCTCCAGGTGGAAGGGGAGAGGAAGATGGAGGATTGGGGAGGAGGCGGGTGGGCTGGGGGCGCGGGGCTGGGCTCGGGGGACGTGGCGGAGGGGGGAGACAGAAGAGGGTGGGGGCACAGGGTGGGGCAGGAGGGGGGGGGGGGGAAAGAGTCTCTTTTCTCCCTTCCCATCCCCCTCTGGCGCCGGGGGTTATTGGGGGGCGCGCCCGGCCGGGGTTGGGGGGAGCGCAGTCAGCCCCACCTGTCCTTGTTCCGTGGGTTGGTATAGATTTTCAGTGCTGTTGTCTCCCAACAATTGCCCCCTTCGCCTGGAGATCCTCGGAGCTGGAAGATAGATAGATCTCCACGTGGACGTCGGGCCGAGGGTTTCGATTCTGTTGTGGTTTGTGTGTGGATTATGTGTTTTAACCTATCGCTCATTGTGTTCGTCTGGTTGTCGAAAGCAGCAGTATTCGGACGGTTCACGCAAAACCTGGAGCTCTCGGTCAAAAGCAACCTCGAATCTGTATTTTGGAATTAAAGTTGCCTTAAATATACCTCCAAACAATAAACTGGAATATAACAAACACGAAGGAGAATAATTTGAGAGATTGTTCTTTTGGTGATCAATTTTAAATACAATGGAAAATAGCAGTTGTTTTTGGTGTGAAATGCACCAAGGATCCCAAATCTGTATTTTCTCAAAAGGGTAATAATTGGAAAATAATTGGGTTGGGGAAAGAGCAGAAAATTAGATCTGGTGATTTTCTTTCAGAGAGCTGAAGCATGTGTTTTGGAATAATGTTAATTATTTCAATGATCTAAAAAATGCTGGAGAATATTGGCGGGTCAAGCACCATTTGTGGAGGGGAATGGACAGGCGATGTTCTGGATTGGGACCCTTCTTCAAACTTGAAGCTATCTGTCCATTCCCTCCCCAGATGCTGCCTGACCCAGTGAGTTGGACAATAGATGCAGGAGTAGGCCATTCGGTCCTTCGGGCAACACCACCATTCAATGTGATCATAGCAGATCATCCCCAATGAGTACCCCGTTCCTGCCTTCTCCCCATATCCTCCAGCAGTGTTTTCTGCACAAGACCACCATCTGCAGTCTTTGTTATTTTAATGATTTATAAATGTGCTTAATTTACTTGGATTTTACAGTTTTTATCTATTTGTTCTCATCCACAGTACTCAAATTCATCATCATATCTAATGTTAACAATCAGCTGATTTAAAAGAAGACTAGTACTTTTTCCACTGTCAACGTTGTCCATGGGGATGCAGTGACACGAGCATGTTGCCTCCTTTGTGTTCTATGTTCTGTTTAACTTTAATCTTACTTTACACCGGTTTAATTTTCCTAATCTTACTGCCATACCCTTTATTGGAAGCAATTGCCAAGTATGGTCTTTTTAAGTTGGTGTATTTTTCTGGTCGCGTGGGACGTGCACAGATTAGTAATACTAGTGCGATTAGTAAAATAGATGAACCATGATTGAATGGTTGAGTAGACTTGATAGGCCGAATGCCCTACTGCCCGCTACTATGACTTATGGATATTTTTATTGAATTACCACAGATACGGATTTGTTGAGTTTGAAGACTCGCGTGATGCAGATGATGCAGTTTATGAGCAGAACGGCAAGGAGCTCTGTGGCGAGCGTATAATAGTTGAGCATGCGAGAGGACCACGGCGTGATGGCAGCTATGGTGGTGGTGGTTATGGTGGTGGTGGTGGTGGCGGAGGCGGCGGCGGCGGTCGCAGTGAGTGATTTATTCAACATGACTTTTGTTTACTTTTAAATTCGCTTAAAAAAATTCCAGTGGTGTTTTTATTATTTAAATTGTTACAATGAAAGTGTTCATCCAAACCTTGTTAATAAGACCTTGATTTTTTAATTGAAAGAATCCATTGCGGCTAAGATGTCTGCCCGTTCCGATTGACCTTGGCTTTACCTTACATTATGTAGCCTTTGGCGTTTGGCTGACCTAATGGAAGCCATGACGACAGCTGCCTTTGCCATTAGACCCTGGGTGATGAGGATGCCAAGGGTTAGACATATCTGGTTAATCTGAACTAAGTGCCTGTTACCATATGTGTGTTATACCAAACTTCTAAAATCTGCTAGAATGTAAGTACATAAATGGAATATTTAGTTTTTAATTTTTGCCAAAACATATGCAGACATGCATGGTACATAATTATAGAATATTGTGTAAAAACAAATAGAAAATGTAATTATTAACAAGATTATTTAATATTCAGATCTATTTTCTTTGTCTCATTTAAAATTTGATAGATTTTTAATTGAGTAGTTACTGATTTTCTTTCTGAACCTCAAGGCAGCAGTGGTTATGGATATCGAAGAAATGGAAGAGAAAAATATGGGCCACCTGTCCGAACTGAGTTCAGGCTCATCGTTGAAAATCTTTCAAGTCGATGCAGCTGGCAAGATCTAAAAGTAGGCTTTGAATTGTTGTTTAAACAACTTTAAAATAAATTGGCATTAAAGTTCATTCTTCTGACTAACTTGTTTTTTTTTTCCTTTGAAGGATTTCATGAGACAAGCGGGCGAAGTGACATATGCTGATGCTCATAAGCAGCGTATGAATGAAGGTGTAATTGAATTCAGATCCTACTCCGATATGAAGAGGGCTTTGGACAAGCTGGATGGCAGTGAAATCAATGCAAGAAAAATACGATTGGTTGAAGACCGGCCCCGTAATAGACGCTCTTCCTCTGGCAGTCGATCCCGGTGAGCGTGTAGTTTCAGAACTGATTTTGCAGCACACTGAGTTGTGAAGAAAAAGTGGGAAATTGACAGTTGCAGCTTATAGAGAGAATATATGATAACATTGAACTTTTGTTTTGAAGTATCACTGTCCAAAACAAAGTGTTACCATGACTTTGTCTTTGTTTCGAGTGTTTATAGTTTTCCTGGTCAAAGAAAGTTGGTGTGGAAAAAATGGATTGTGAGGGATTCCGGAAGATGGGAAGTAACCCAGTATGTAGTTGGGTGGTTTAATTGAATATAGTGGCTGAAAACTGATCATTTGGTGATTAACAAGTTTCTCGGCTGCCACAGTTAACACTTGCAATTTAGTTTTGCTTAGTCTCCTTATTATCATTTGTTTTCCATCTCTGTGGCTTTAAATATGTTTAATATCTAACTTTTCCTTGTTTTGATGAAAAGTTGATTTGAAACATCTAATTATTTTTCTCTCTGCAGATGCTGTCTGACCTTATTTTACTTTCTGGCATATTTTGTGTTAATATCACATTTTTGCCGTTTGCTTGAAAGGGGTGCAGTAGACGGAGAGGGGAATGAATTACAATACATTATTGGAGGTAGCTGCTGTAGTAGATTATCAGCAAAGGGGATGGGTGAATGTGCAGAATATATCTGTTGGAGGTTTATGTTTGTACAATGTGTAGCACAAGGATCTAACAATTTCAGTGTTGTGATAGAATGGAACATAGATTGAGGAAATGTGCTCATTGGCAGAAAAGGGAAACCTGTATTCAGCAACCAGATTCCATTCAGTTAGAAACCAGGAACAGCAGACTCTGGTTAATACACTTAAGTGCTTGAGTAACTCAACAGTGGGGTGGTATATCTGGAGAACATGGATAGGTGATGTTATGATCTTATGCGATGAGCTTTGGAACGGTCTCTCCCTGAAACATCACTGAACCATGGGACTCGGGGAAAACAAATGGTCGGCACGGACTGGAAGGGCCGAGAGGGCCTGTTTCCGTGCTGTAATTGTTATATGGTTATATGTTATATGTTCTCCAGAGATGCTCTCTGGCCCACTGAGGTTCTGTTCAGAAATGTAGAAACAACAATGTTTATTTTGAGTACTCTGGCATTAAAATAAGTTTTCTTCGCCAGGATGCTAAGGGGCTTTCACTTTGATTAATACCATTAAGTACATGCAAGTAAATTGGGATAAGTTGACATAAATGTGCTTTATTCAGGTTCTGCAGTATTGCACTCAAATATAAATCATTGTGTTGCCAAGTGGAAGATAGAAGGGGGGCAGTGGATTTGTTCTGGAACATTGAAAATTGAAGAAATGGTCCAGGTGGTGTGTTTGTATGGTGGGGTCTCCTGTTTCTAATCAAAATTAAGTGTTCCGATCCTCATTGCAGAGATTTTGCAGTTTATCAGACTGCGATGCTTCATTGGTGGTAGGGTGGAATTGCACTTGTCTGTCTTTGAATTTGTTACACCAAGGCTTTGTTTTCCCCTTTCATTGAAGCCAAGGTAGATGACTAGCAGGGTCGTGTCCATTGCAAATTGCTCCTCAAACTAACATGACCTACATCAAATTTTCCGGTCTTTTATAGTGTTTTCTGTGAGCTCTAGAATGTAGACCTAGATCATTTGGCCCATTGCATCTGAGCCAAATTAGACGCAGTTTTCTCGTATGGCAGTAGTGCTTACGCATACATAATGTTATTAAGGCCAATAAAGTTGCATTCATGCATATCTTTCTCTTAGAGTTTTAGGCAGTTTTCTTATGCGCCTATCGCATAGATATTGAGGCCCTTCCATTCCTTCTCTCCAGAGATGCTGCCTGACCCACTGAGTTACTCCAGCATTTTGTGTCTACCTTTGATTTAAACCAGCATCTGCAGTTCTTTTGTGTGCATTGACAGGTGATTGATCTCTTACAATCTTGTAGACACACTCTTGTTGCTGCTTGATATCCACACTCAATGCATTGGGGCATTCACTGTGTCATCTACTGACAAATGTAATCCCTTGAATGGAATACGAGGCCATTTACAACTAACTCCATAGCCCGTGAGAGCCCCAAATAAGCACGAGCCATTGTGGTCCACGTGTCTTAGCATCTGGTTTAGGAAATAGCTAAAAGTCTCCAGGGAATTGTTAGCCTAACCATCATCTCAACTAGATGTTGTTACTGTGAAATGGTCATCCCAATGTGCAAATCTCAATGGAAAGTATCCAAAAAATCACTTTCCAATTATTTTGATGACCATTTTTACTATTAAGTGTATCTTACTTCACAGATCCAGGTCTCGAAGTCGTCGTCATTCTCGTAGCAGAAGTCGTAGGAGTACCCGCAGCAGATCTGGCACAGCCTCAAAGAGCCGGTCACGTTCCCAGTAAGTACATTGAGTTGCTTTGTTTGGTAGACTGTGTTCTTTGAAGGCACATTATGTAACATGTGGGAATTGTTGGTTTTTAACAATGTGATTTCATGTTCCAGAAATTCCTCTTGATTGCTATTTAAACACTGAGATCTATCAAACATTGGACCTTTTTGATTTGCATGATATAACTGCTCATCTCAATATTAAACTTGAAACAACTTTTAAATTCAGGACAGCATCTGTCAATTTAAAATAGTTTGAATTGTGGTTAGGGCTACTGTTCTGCCGAGGTTACACCTTGCTTGATGCAGCTCACAAACAATAGATTCAGTTGGTCATCAGCAGCACTCGCACATTATACTGGGAGTCACTGCCAGCCACACTTTCACAATGAAAAGATTAAATGGCAATGGTACGGGTTTATTCATCCCAGTCGCAGATTATCATGGTTTACAGAGATTTTATTAAAAATCCACCATTTATAAAGTAGTCTTCTGGTGTTTGTCTTCACACTAAGCATAGTTGAATATCTGGTGGCTCGGCATAATTTCCTGCAACTGTATGAGAAGGAAAGAGGGTGTTGGTGGAGTTGGAAGAATGAACAATAGAGGGAAGTGGCTCTTGATGTTGAAAGAAGAATGATAGATATCGCTGGGTCTACCTTGTTAAGGAAGTGTGGCTCTTGATGTTGAAAGAAGAATGATAGATATCGCTGGGTCTACCTTGTTAAGGAAGTGTAAGTCGAATGATCGATCTGAATTGGGGGGGGGGGGGGGAGAGGGGGGCAGAAAATGGAATGCTATTACGAGCCATGTCGGTTATGGTGAGGGGGCCCGTGATTAAGTGAAGAGGAAGGTTGACAAATGCTGGAGAAACTCAGCGGGTGAAGCAGCATCCATGGAGCGATGGAATAGGTGACGTTTCGGGTCGAGACCCTTCAGACTGATGTGCGGGGGGGGGGGGGGAGAAGAAAGGAAGAGGCGGAGACAGTGGGCTGTGTGAGAGCTGGGGAAGAGGGAGAAAGCAAGAATGACCTGAAATTGGAGAAAACGTGATCGCCAATCCTGCGCTTGGTCTCACCGATGTAGAGCAGTTGGCACCTAGAACAGTGGATGAAATTGATGAGGTTGGAGGAGGCGCAGGTGAACCTCTGCCTCGTCTGGAAAGACTGCTTGGGTCCTTGGATGGAGTCGAGGGAAAGAGAAAGGGAGGATATCTCGTAGGCGTGGAGAGTGTCATCAGAATGGTGTTGGAGAAATTTGAGGAATCAAATGTAGCAAACAGGATTGTAGCAGTGCAGTTAGGGAAGCTGAAAATGTCTGTTTGTTTATGATATTGTTTGCTAACATATCCCTTGAGATGCAGAAAGAAATTGAGAAGGGTAAGAATCGTAGAAAGGGTAGAAACGAGAACGGTTGAAATTGGCAGCAAAAGTGGTAAAATGTTTGAGTTATGTATGGGAGCGAGAAGCTGAATCTATCTAATTATATCCACCAGAACAGAAGTGAAGGAGGTGCTCTATGCATGACTGGTACAAATATTGTTTCACAGAGATGGGCGTAGATTGTACTTGCGTGGAATCCTGTGGCTGAGAAAGAGTGGACCTCTGTTCAGGGAAGAGGCAGAGGGAATTTGCTGAGGGTTGGAGGAGGGGGATTGGACATCTATGTTAATGAGGTGGGATCAGGGAAATGGATACTACCAAAGTGGCAGCAGGCATCTTGAAATTTCATGGATGGAAGACAAAACAAGAATAATTATCAAGAAATGGGTTTTGTGAAATGGGAGCAGGTTGAGACAGTGAGTTTATCATGGATCTTGGAGGTGGTAGGTGCAGATTGTCATGTAGGTTTGGAGGACGTTGAAGCGGGAGTAGAGAACTTCCAAAGAGTTTAAATTGGTGATGTCGGAGATATGTGGTAGTGCCAGAGAGCTCTGGTCAATTGTCCCTCCATTTACACCACCTCCAAGATGTTGTTAACAATCTTAATTTCCTTCTTGTTCAACATTTCTATTTTTTGTTGGTCGTCGTCCTATCAGATTTATCTTTTCTCTTTTTTCTGTTTTCTAACTTCCTATTTCAGATGAAAGGTCCTCTTCCTAAAATGTTTACATTGTTCTATCTTGCCCTCCACGAGTGTTGCTAAATATTTCTTACATTTTCAGTTTATTTTAGAAACTGACAGCTTTTTTTACATTTTGTTAGAGGTTCAAAGCAATATCTGCACTATAACATTAATTATTTTCCATGTTATTTGCGTTTATCCTCTCACCACCATGCAGTTAATTCTTCTATTTTTAATAGGCTGAAGTTGTCATTAATTGTCAGCAGTTAACCATTAATGGTGGTGCAAGGATCAATGTCCATATATTCTTTGTGTCCTTGATTCATGTAACCACTAGTACACTAGAATTGAGAAATCTAACCAAAACTTGTGTCGGTTGTTTCATTCTGGAAAAATTACTTAATTTCACGTTATGGTCATCAATCTGTTTTGGTGCTGACACTGGTCTCCATTGATTCTTGGAAATTAACCACATTTTTAAGTACCATTCTTTAACATCTTTACTTTCTTTTAATATTGAGTGGAGTTATTTGTGCTTTTTAATTTAAATTGTAGCAGCTTATTTTGGATCATCTGGGGAGTTGAATGTGGAAATAGATTTATCTTGCCCTGATTAGCAAGGGCTCATCATGTGATTGCTTTGGGTGTGATCAGATCTCCCTAACATTAGAATATTAACCATTCATGTGGTTTAATCATTTGAAACTTAATGAAAACATTTCTCTCTTATCTACAGGTGTAGATTTTGGTTATATCAACTTCCTGAGTGTCTTTTGTCCCAGTAACTTCTTTGTCAGGATTTTATGTTGGATGTATTTTTGACAATGAGAAGCTTTTTGGAAATGTTGTTGTTTATTAAATAAAGTAATGCATGTCTGCAGTGAGCTACCAGATAGCAGTCAACTGGTGTGCTTGCAAATGGGTTTTTAAAGATGCAGCAAGCGAGAACAGGAGGTTATTTCATTTCACGGGCAGAGGTAGTTTTTCAAACTGAGAACCAGCTGAAATGTAGGTAATTGATCATTACACAGTAAACTACATTTTATATCTTAAATCTGTAAGTTGTAAGAAACTTTTAGATAGAATGACAGACTCTAATTTGGTAATTCTTGCTAAAGTGCAAAATATGAAATGGAGCACTTTTTAACATTTTCTTTGCTTTTCTAAATCTAGATCTCGGGGCAAGGGGCGTTCCAGGTCCAAATCAAAGACTCCTGAGCGGAAATCCAGGTCAAGAAGTAATTCCAAAGTCAAGTCTGATCACGGCTCTCGTTCCCCATCTCCAAGTAAATCAAAATCTGACTTGAATAATAAGTCAAAGAGCAGATCTAAGTCCCCTCAAGTTAATGGTAATGGAGAAAATAAATCGATATCTCGTTCCCGTTCAAAGTCCCGCTCGAGGTCACGGGAAGCATCTGTTCCTGTGTCACCTGTGAAATCCAAACCAAAATCTGAGAACGTGTCTCCATCCAACTCTCGTAGATCAATGTCTAGGTCCATGTCTAGATCTAGGTCTGGTTCCAAGGAGTAGCAACCTACTTCACCTGACTGAAGTCTGTTGGAAGTTCTTCCTTACTGTAGCTGTACATGTAAATGTAACTTTGAGACTCCAGACTTTTCCAAACTGGTGTTTTTCTTTCTAGTGTAGATTGCAGATTGCAGTATAGGGATAATTGTATATAAACCATCTGGTCACTAAATTGTTAAGCAATAAGTGCAAGTATAGCAGTTGTTTCCTCTCCTGCCCCCCCCCCCCCAAATACTAAAGCTAAAGAAAACAATGTGCTATTTGAGGATAGTTTTTTTTTTTTTTTTTTTTAATTTCCCCATTTTATTGCTTGAATGCTGCACAAAGTCTTGTGCATGAAGAGCTGCCACAGAACTCTGTGATAGTCACACTTTATTTTAGTGCCACAAATCTACTTTTCAAATTACAACCAATGTTATTGAACTCCTACACAAACTCAAATGACCCAGTTAACCTCCCTGGTATTACCTTTATGGGGGGAAAAAAGCAAAGGAATACTTGTATGGAGAGGGGTTGTAATTGTGTAATTATCCCTGAAATGCCCAGTCAAAATCTACTCCCATGTTGTGGTGGTTGGTGTATATATTGTGTTGCCGTACATACTAATGATGCTTCCTTGTCAAGCTTACATGCAACTGAATAGAGCTTTGTAGGCCAGTGACTTAAAATACTGCACATTTTGTATGATACGCAATCAAATATGCATGACCTTCCACATAATGAGCAAGTAATCTGTGGTGATCTAGGTTGTGCAGCCCAGCATTTACAGATGCATGGATTTTTTTACACCTGGTACATATTTGAAATATGCATGGTTTCAATAAAATATTTTATTGCAACTTTTGTAATTTTATTTCTTGACTACACTGCTTTGTCTATAATAAATGCATTACAAACATTTTGAAAATAAGACTTATCTTGTTTTAAACAAGATCACATTGTGCAAACGCTACAATTTAATTCCGTTTTATGATTTTGTACAAAAAGATTCTGCGTATGTTAGTGACATTTGAACAAAACAAAATGTAGAAAGTATCTGCTAATCTTGTGATGAGTTTCTGCACATGTTTGTCATTGCAACTGTAAAAGCAGCATGAAATGTATAACAGTTTTGTGCAGATTTAATTTCAAGTGGTGGGAAAATTATTTATTGCATAATTTGCTGAGATGTCCACTTTCCTCTGCTTCGCCAAAATACTTTCGATATCTCCACGGTAGACTAGCCTGTTCATTGAAGGGGTAGTACTTTGCTGGATTGAATTTGTCAAACTTCCACATGGCTGGTTAATCGTCAATAAATCAAGTGTAATGTAGACACAAGAAACTGCAGATGTTGGAATCTTCAGCAAAAAAAAATCAGTGCAAGAGGAACTGAGCAGGATGTGGAGGTTCAGCGTTCGTTGATGCTGCCTGACATGCTCAGTTCTTCCAGCTCTTTGGCCAGTTCCAGTGCATCCTGCAATGGGGTGCATTTGATGAAGCAGAGATTGCTGTGGGTTTCTGCCAGATTGCATCTGGCATTTCCACTCTGAACATTCACTGAGAAGCTATAGATTGCAGCAAATATAATCCAAATAAAGAAAATGTAAACATTTCTGCTCGGGATTATTTTTATTTTCCCAATTAGCTGGAGAAGCGCATTTAGTGTGCAGAAACTTTTTACTGGCAATAAACTAAACAAACAAAACCAATACTCAACGATTATCTTAATTTGTAAATGTTAGGTTGGTAACAAAAATGAACTCTTGCATTTTGTTTTGAAGTAAAATTATGTAAAGTTGCCCAGTAATCCAAGTTGACAGGGTTCTGCACAATTCTCATGGGTTTTAAGAAGATTAAGATAATACTTGGGAATGTTAAATTGCAATATGTATTAAATTTGTATGTAATCTGTTGTATTAGGTAGCAGTTATCTGCGCAGATGGGTGCAGTGCTAAATGCAGATGACTTATTAGCTGTGTATATCAGGGATTGAACCCAATCCACCGAGTTGGATAAATTTTCAGTTAGTGTGCAAGTAGCTTGTGTTAAATTCATTCCTATGCAACATTTTCTCCGCACGTTAATCGTTCAGGACCTAAAGCTGAAAGCTTGCAGTGTGAGCTTTGTTCCTATGTTGGGGGCAGAGGAGGGTGAATATTGACACTGGAGGGTGATAGTTCTAAAAATAAAGTGCTGGAGTAACAGGTCTGTCAGCATCTCTAGGATATGAACAGGTGATGTTACGGAGCAGGACCCTTCAGATTGATTGAGAAGCTGGAAGAGATGAGGTGTTGGACAAAGCCTGGCGAGTGAAGGGTGGAAGGTAGACAAAATGCTGGAATAACTCAGCAGGACAAGCAACATCTCTGGAGAGAAGGAATGGGTGATGTTTTGTGTCGAGACCCTTCAGACATCACCAAGCCATGGGTGGATACAAGCGAGGGGTTCCAAGCTTTGCTCTAACCTTAATATGCCACAAAATTGCAGACGTGAAACGTCAACCATTCCTTCTCTCCAGCGATGCTGCCTGTCCTGCTGTTAGTCCAGTATTTTATGTCTTATCTTTGATTTAAACCAGCATCTGCAGTTTTTTCCTACACATACCAAATCGAGTATTAGATAATCAAAGTATGATGCATCCACGACAAAGGATGCAAAAGTATCCTCACGCCAGGCCAAATCAAGCTTTAAAAAGCAAACACAATAATGGTGAAAGCAGTAAACTTGTCCAAAATACAGAAGTGTGTAGTAAGGGGCAGTGAGAGCGGTACACATGCGCACCGCCAGCGCCTGGTCCCGCAGGCTGGACGACAGTCAGAATTACATTGGCAAGAAACCTCATCATTTTCAGCATAACGAAGATCACATACTCGTTTATTTTATAAAGCGGGGTTTCATCGGGCTGAAGCACCTGCATCCACCCATCCAAGTCTGCAACGCCGGTCTCTTCCTCCCAATTAATGCATCTCTGCACCGCGACGTCATTATTTTAACCATAAATAAGCGTATATCTATCTGCATCTGGTCCAGAAACGGGTGCTTGCGCCGCAGGCATCTCATTCTGCGCTGTCGAATCCCCATTTGGTTTCCTTCTTCGTTGCTTGTAACTTTTCGCTTGATGCTTCTCCTGTCGTGAATTGGGGACACGGACCGATCAGAGCTTGGCTGCCGGCGCTTCGTTCATTACATGGAGTCAAGTGAAAGACATGTTACCGAGTTAATATCACTGTAGCCAGCCCCTGCCTGCCGACAGCACCGCCATTTTGGTAAGAAATTACATCTCTTGTATGCTTTTATCAGTCAATAAAGAAGAAATGACAATCCTGAATGAATGAGACAGAAATCCACCGCACGGCGAATCTTGCCTGTTATATTTCGGATCGCGCGAATGCAAGGTTGAAACCACAGACAGTTGGTTCATATTATTTTGTGTTGAATTGTTAATAACGCAGGGGTAGATATTACTCTTATCAATCGTTCTGATAAATATTTTTGGCAGCATTATTTATCGAAGAATGCTTTATATTGGCACGGTATACTTTGCACATGAAAGCCTGTATATGGTACATTTAGTACATGTCTGCAACGTGCAGTGAAAAATATGGATTAAAACATAAAATGGATAAGATTCATCAAATGAGTGGGTAATTAAATACTAGAATGTTATAATATTATTGAAAGTTGCTATTTTATAATTAAATATATTTATTAGCCTATGAAGTTCAAATTGAAGTCTTAAATTTCCCCAGAGAGTGATCGAATGTGGCAGTAATTGATTATTAAGCAATTGAGATAGGCGGAGGGAATGTCGCTTAGGTAAATAAAAAGCGTAAGTAAACCAATCAAGAGCGGGTAGTTTACTTTGAAGTATATTTTACTGAAGATTAGACAGTTATAGAGTGATACAGCACAGAAACAGGCCCTTCAGCCCAACTGGGCTAGCACTTTATTCCTTGGAATGCAGGAGCCTGAGATGTTATTGTATGGAGGGGTATTAAATCATGAGGGGATAGATAGGGTAAATGAGTCTTTTCCCAGGGTAGGGAAGTCAAGAATTAGAGGGCACAGATTTATGGTGAGAGGGAAAAGATTTAATAGAAACCTCGGGTAGACAAAAAAGCTGGAGAACTTCAGCAATTGAGCTATGGAGCGAAGGAATAGGTGGCGTTTCGGATCGAGATCCTTCAGTCAAGAAAGGTCTCGAGCCGAAACGTTGCCTATTCCTTTGCTCCATAGATGCTGCCTCACCCGCTGAGTTTCTCCAGCTTTTTTGTCTACCTTCGATTTTTCCAGCATCTGCAGTTCTTTCTTAAACATAGAAACCTCAGGTGTAACTTTTCCACACAGATGGTGGTGGGTATATGGAACGAGGTGCCAGAGGAAGCAGTTGAGACAGGTACAATAACAACGTATAAAATGTATTTGGCCAAGTACAGGGATAGAAAAGGTTTAGAGGGATATGAGGTAACATGGGCAAATGGGACTAGTATAGATGGAGCATCATGGTGAATAAAGATGTGTTGGGCCAAAGGGCCTGTTTCCATGCTACACAGTTAGGACTCTCAGAGCAAAGCAGCAGAGAAACAGGGAAATTCTTTCAAGAGAAAGGTTCAAGCAGATTAAATTTGGTGGAAGAATGGCAATTAAATGTCAGCAATGAATTGTGGTTGGTTTGGACACACTGGGTCCCAGGACACCAGGCGATGGACCATTGTCTGTGGAGTAGTCACTCACCTATTACCTGCAGCAGCTGCTCAAAGGATCAGGGACAGGACTTATGGTTTAAAGTTGATTCAAGTTTTAAATTGTTGAGTGGAAGCCAGAGGTCACAGTTGTGGATTCAATGGAAATATTTAACAAAAAAAGAACAATTCCACACAGTTTCTCCACAGTGTGCGTGGTGAGTGGCAGTGATGCTGCTGCACAGAGGGTTACGGACATGTAAACGTTGAGAATGCTGGCAGAACCCAACAGTGAAGTGGGAACCCGAGCTAATGTTTCCGGTGATCTTTCACCAGAGGTTCACTTCAGATTCTTGCATCTAGGGCATTTAGACAATAGACAATAGGTGCAGAAGTAGGCCCTTCGAGCCAGCACCGCCATTCTCTGTGGTCATGGCTGATCATCCGCATTCAGTACCCTGTTCCTGCCTTCTCACCATTTCCCCTTTAAGAGCTCAATCTAACTCTCTTGAAAGCATCCAGAGAAATGGCCTCCACTGCCTTCTGAGGCAGCGAATTCCTCAGATTCACAACTCTCTGGGTGAAAATGTTTTTCCTCATCTTCGTTCTAAATGGCCTACCCCTTATTCTTAAACTGTGCCCCTGGTTCTGGATTCCCCCAACATCAGGAACATGTTTTCTGCCTTTAGCATGTCCAATCCCTTAATAATCTTATATGTTTCAATAAGATCCCCTCTCATCCTTCTAAACTCCAGAATGTTCAAGCCCAGCCGCTCCATTCTATCAACATATGTTCAAGCCCAGCTGCTCTATTCTGACAGTCCCGCCATCCTGGGAATTAACCTCGTGAACCTACGCTGCACTCCCTCAATAGCAAGAATGTCCTTCCTCAAATTAGGAGACCAAAACTGCACACAATACTCCAGGTGTGGTCTCACTAAGGCCCCGTACAACTGCAGAAGGACCTCTTTGCTCCTATACTCGACTCCGCTTGTTATGAAGGCCAACATGCCATTTGCTTTCTTCACTGCCTGCTGTACCTGCATGCTGATTTTCAGTGACTGATGAACAAGGACCCCCCAGATCTCATTGTGCTCCCCCCTTTCCCAACTTGACACCTGTTACGACTCCCGGATGCAGGTACTTCAGAGTTAGGACTCTCAGAGCAAAGCAGCAGAGAAACAGGGAAATTCTTTCAAGAGAAAGGTTCAAGCAGATGAAATTTGGTGGAAGAATGGCAATTAAATGTCAGCAATGAATTGTGGTTGGTTTAGACACACTGGGTCCCAGGACACCAGGCGGTGGACCATTGTCTGTGGAGTAGTCACTCACCTATTACCTGCAGCAGCTGCTCAAAGGAATCAGGGACAGGACTTATGGTTTAAAGTTGATTCAAGTTTTAAATTGTTGAGTGGAAGCCAGAGGTCACAGTTGTGGATTAAATGGAAATATTTAACAAAAAAAGAACAATTCCACACAGTTTCTCCACAGTGTGCGTGGTGAGTGGCAGTGATGCTGCTGCACAGAGGGTTACGGACATGTAAACGTTGAGAATGCTGGCAGAACCCAACAGTGAAGTGGGAACCCGAGCTAATGTTTCCGGTGATCTTTCACCAGAGGTTCACCAGATTCTTGCATCTAGGGCATTTAGACAATAGACAATAGGTGCAGAAGTAGGCCCTTCGAGCCAGCACCGCCATTCTCTGTGGTCATGGCTGATCATCCGCATTCAGTACCCTGTTCCTGCCTTCTCACCATTTCCCCTTTAAGAGCTCAATCTAACTCTCTTGAAAGCATCCAGAGAAATGGCCTCCACTGCCTTCTGAGGCAGCGAATTCCTCAGATTCACAACTCTCTGGGTGAAAATGTTTTTCCTCATCTTCGTTCTAAATGGCCTACCCCTTATTCTTAAACTGTGCCCCCTGGTTCTGGATTCCCCCAACATCAGGAACATGTTTTCTGCCTTTAGCATGTCCAATCCCTTAATAATCTTATATGTTTCAATAAGATCCCCTCTCATCCTTCTAAACTCCAGAATGTTCAAGCCCAGCCGCTCCATTCTATCAACATATGTTCAAGCCCAGCTGCTCTATTCTGACAGTCCCGCCATCCTGGGAATTAACCTCGTGAACCTACGCTGCACTCCCTCAATAGCAAGAATGTCCTTCCTCAAATTAGGAGACCAAAACTGCACACAATACTCCAGGTGTGGTCTCACTAAGGCCCCGTACAACTGCAGAAGGACCTCTTTGCTCCTATACTCGACTCCGCTTGTTATGAAGGCCAACATGCCATTTGCTTTCTTCACTGCCTGCTGTACCTGCATGCTGATTTTCAGTGACTGATGAACAAGGACCCCCCAGATCTCATTGTGCTCCCCCCTTTCCCAACTTGACACCTGTTACGACTCCCGGATGCAGGTACTTCAGAGCCGCATAACATAGTCAAATACCAGGCTCAAGTTCAAGAAAATAGTATTTTATTTAGTTAAAACCCAAACCTGATTCAAACAACCCAGTCAAGGACAAGAATAAACTAATAAACAAAGATAACAGTGCTCCAGCCAGCCTCGCAATGGGCCGTCGAACTAGAGTCTCTAACCTGCCTAAATGGAAATAACCCTGAAACAAAATACACGAAAACCCTCAGGTCAGCCCTTATCCGTCCCAATTCAATATTAATTTACAAATGTAGGTAATAATACACAAAGTTCTATGCCATGTGGCCAGGCCTCCTGCAGTTCAAACCACTGTCTGTTCATGAGGCAGGGTGGACGAAGAGAGAGAGAGAGTTCTGGGAGCCTCCTGGTATTTAAGCTTTCGATGAGTCACCCGTCACCTGACGCAGCTTGGCCAATTGGGTACAGGAGCCCTTAACCCCTTGATTCCTGACTCCCAGCCACGGGGCCTGCACTCAGGAGAGAAACAGAAGAGTTAAGTACATAGCATTCACCAGAGGGGGAGGGGGGCGGGAGTATCTAACAACACCATTCAGATAATAATCTGCCTTCCTGTTTTTGCCACAAAGTGGATAACTCACATTTGTATTAATATGTGCAGGATGCTAGGGCGGAAGATGTACGAGAAAATTGCTGGTATATTACAAATACACTGATTCACTTTGAAATACTGGAAGAGCATTGTATAGATGAGAAAGATGAAGCTCCTGTGGTGAACCAGCCCACTAGAAAGAGGCAAGGCAGTGAGTTAGGAAGGAATGATAGAATGATTTACCTTTATTGTGGTGGAAAAGTCCAGCAGATGAACTCAGGGCATGGATTGGTACATGGTGAAGGGGCAGCTCAGTGTTCTGGGGTCCAGATACGGCATGCATGATTGAGGTGGAGATAGGAGAGGAGGGGGAGTTGTGTTTCTGATTCGGGAGAACATTTGGGCACTGCTAAAAGCGCATATTCTTGAGGAATTGTCCTGTGAAGCTATGTGGCTGGAACTTAGAAATAAGAAGGGTTTGTCCACTTTGATTGAATGATATTATATCATTTGACTGCAGCGGAGGGTAAGGAAATGGAATAATTGACCTTGGTGGGAAGGGTTTGATAATAAAGATAGATATGGTTGAGGGCTCCATCAACGACAGTGCAGGGGACTACCAGCCAAAGGGAAGGAGCATGTGACAGAAGTTCCAATGTGGTACGAGACATCCTTGGAAACACTTCAGCTCACTTTTATGTAGCGTTTTCTTGCAAAAGGAAAGGTAAGAAATTCTGAATATATTCTCACATTGTTTTACTCCTCATTAGTGTTGAACAGTCAACAATCAAAATGTAGTTACATTCCCCCTAACCTTTACATGAAGGCGGGATATATACAGAGAGGCACGGCACTTGCCACGCTTGTACTTTGGAACTTTGAAATCTATTGACGCAATACCTTTATAAACCTGAAACTCACATTTGAGTAAACTTTAAATGAAGTCACACGGACAGCTGTGGAGACCTAGCCAATGGATATTTATAAGGCAGAGATTGACAGATTCTTGATTAGTAAGGGTGTCAGGGGTTATGGGGAGAAGGCAGGAGAATGGCGATTGAGAGGGAAAGATAGATAGAGGATAGATCAGCCATGACTGAATGGTGGGGTAGATTTGATGGGCCGAATGGCCCAATTCTGCTCCTAGAACTTAGGAACGTATAAATTCTTACTTTGCGACTCTATGAGTGGGATTAACTATTGAATATACCAAACTTCGCACTTAGGTTTAGTCGCAGTCAGAGGTAATCGTTTTTAGAATGAACAGCGGAGTGGGATTGGAAGACCCGATGCCCAGCGATGCGAGACCACCCAGTCAAGGTAGTCTACACGAGGTAACCAGCAATAGTCTCTCTCAGACCGCCCACCTGTCAACCAAAGCCTTCATTATTCCAGGTACGTCCAATGGTCTCCTGTATGTGTATGTGGCTGGGTCATCAGTGCAGGGCATAGGCTGGTCCAGTGAAGGGTTTTATCTCCACCTGGAACATCAACCATCCTGCCTCCACAGATGCTGTGGGACCCGCTGAGTTTCAGCAGTTTGGTTCTTCCTCCAGTAAGTTGACCAATTTGTAACTGGATCCTTACTGTTTGTGAGACCCAACTCACAGAGTCATTCAGCAGCGAAACAGTCCCTTTGACCCAACTCATCCATGCCGTCTAAGATGCCCCATCCACGCTGGTCCCAGTTGTCTACACTTGGCACGTATCCCTCTAAACCTTTCTTATCCATGTATCTGACAATGGACTGTTACAAATATAGATACAATGAGAAATGTAAAGTACATCTCATGGAGAGTGTAGACAAAAATGCTGGAGAAACTCCGCGGGTGAGGCAGCATCTATGAAGAACATGGATAGGTGACGTTTCACAAAATGCTGGAGAAACTCAACGGGTGATGCAGCATCTATGGAGAACATGGACTGGTGGCGTTTCACAAAATGCTGGAGAAACTCAGCGGGTGAGGCAACATCTGTGGAGCGAACGACATGGGCAACATTTCGGGTTGAGACCCTTCTTCATAGTTGTTGAGATAATGTTGACTTTTAACAGTTTAGTCCTGACACCCCATATGTTCAATCTACCGGTCACATCAATATTGGAATCCAAGGGTCAAGGCAAAAAATATCTAGGCATTGGGTGAGGGAACTATTTTAATTTGTTTTGTTAGCAAAATGACAATGAATACTCTACACCGAACCATTGTCGTAACTGTAATGGGAAGTTGACCACTCATGTTATGAATTGACGTCTATAATATCTTTATAACTAATTAATTGTCATGATTGTAGCAGTTTTGATTTATAAATTGGAAACAATGTAAACTTGCAGTCAGTAGGATACATTAATCAGCATGTTGAGAGATTTTATTTTTCTTCCAATATTAATGCAGCAACGAATCTTCGAAAACCTCGGAGTTTCTCCAGGGAAAGCCAGACCATTTCTCTGCCGGTCAAAGTCGAGCCGTCAGACAGCCCAGTGCCGGCGACTGCAACCATCAGCCCTCAGATCAGCGGCGCGCACAACTGTGACGTGGTCAGTGTCCTGGAGTGGAAAGATGGCATTGCCACCTTGCCTGGGAGCAACCTGAAGGTCAGCGCTTACTTCTGAATGTCCACAACTTCTGTCCCGTTCCCAGTACAGCACGGGAACAGGCCCTTCGGCCCACAATGTCCATGCTGAACACAATGCCAAGTTAAAATTATCTCATTTTCCTGCAGGTGATCCATATCCCTCCATTCCCTGCACTTCCATGAGCCTATCTCAAAGCCTCTTAGACACCACTATCATACCTGCCTCCTTTACCACCCCTGGCAGCACACTCGTGGCAGCAGAATCACTCATTCTGAAGAAGGGTCTCAACCCAAAACATCACCCATTCCTTCTCTGCAGAGATGCTGCCTGTCCCGCTGACTTACTCCAACATTTTATGTCTATCTTTGAATCAATCATGAACTTATGAACGCCCAGGCCGATGAAAGCAAAGAATTTAATATAAGAATATTACTCCACCATTAACTTACTTAATTAGTTCCTCCTGTGTCGGTGATTGTTTCCTCTTTGGTGCTTTAATTATTTTCACAGATGCTTTGTTTTTCCCTAAAGTTCCGACTGAATGAGTTTGGAGTTCTGGAAGTTGTCGGCACAGAAGGTATCGTGACGAAATCAGTGACCAGAATCTCCCGGGTGACCACAGTGGAGGCTGTGAGTGACACTTGCAGTGAGGAGGCAGGATGGAATGCCACCTCTGCTCATCAATGTAAGACATTTCCACAAAGATCCACAGCACATCAGGCCAAAGCCTACACTTTTAGGTGGGTGTCAGGGGCAATAGGGAGAAGGCAGGAGAATGCGGTTAGGAGGGAGAGATAGATCAACCATGACTGAGTAGATTTGATGGGCTGAATGGTCTAATTCTGCTCCAATTCCTTATGACCTTACACTGCATTCACTGTACTGCATGCACTGTATACAATGCACACAGTAAAACAATCTCTGGTGCAGTTTCATAAGTTCATGGCGCAGAATTAAAGCATCAAGTCTACTCTGCCAGACAGTCATGGCTGATCTATCTTTCCCTCTCAGCCCCATTCTCCTGCCTTCTCCCCATAACCCCTGACGCCTGCACTAATCAAGAATCAGTCAATCTCCTCCTTAAAAATATCCATTGACTTTGCCTCCACATTCAGCGGGGAAGGCAGCATCTCTTTGTCTGTGGCAATGAATTCCACAGATTCACCACCCTCTAGCTAAATAAATGATTATATCAAAGTCTACAGTGAGTTTTGAGTTGCACCCCATATTTTGGCGGATAATTTTCAGTTAGCGTTTCAGATAATTGTTCAATTTATTTATTACTTGATGAAAGGAATGCCCTGGAGATTTTTTTGTTCTGAGTGAGCTGTTGATGAGCGAGTCCTGGGGGTGGTTTCCGTGGAGACAGCAGCAATGCGTTAAGTTATTGTTGGTCGTATTCTGTACGTTTCGTTGTTTAAACTCATTACACTTGCACTGTGCTTAAGATTCCAGCTATCAACTTTTCATTTTGCCATCACTATGGTTTTAAGGCAGAGATAGATCGATTCTTCATTAGTATGGGTGACAGAGGTTAAGGGGAGAAGGCAGGAGAATGGGGTTAGGAGGGAGACATAGATCAGCCATAATTGAATGGTGGAGTAGAGCTGATGGACCAAATGGCCTCATTCTGCGCCTATTCCTTATGACCTTATGTTTCATGTGATCTGTCAGTGATCAAAACATTATTTTTCAGGTCAATTAATAAGTATTTTAACATTTTTTTAAAATGACCTTTTAACCATTTTTCTTGACTTCACAGTCATACAGCTTCGACCCACCTCATCCATGCTGACCAAATTGCCCCATCTCTGCTAGTCCCATTTGGCTGCATTAGGTCCACATCCCTCTAAACTGTTCCCCACCATTGTATTTGTCTGAACTGTTCACAGGTCAGCTTGTGACCTTGGGTTGATGGTGTGGAACGGCATTGTGAAGAGGAGAGGCAACCTTGTACCTCTGCTACATGCTATGATCATTGGTTCTGATGCACCACGTGATGATGTCTGGCACAATTTCTGTGTCTTGAATCTAAGTGGAAAGTTTTATCCTGTCATTGCATGCTGTTCCAGCCATCACAAAGATCGGTGAATGTCAGACAGATAACTATCCAAATCATCCCACACACCCATAAATGTTCAGGTGATGATGATGACAATGTCCATGGAACAGGAGTAAATCCAGCATTTGAGCACCAGTGCCCAGTGTCAGACCTAGAACATAGAACAGTACAGCAGAGCAACAGGCCCTTCAGCCCACAATGCCTGTGCCAAACATGACGCCGTTAATCTCATCAGCCTGCACATGATCCATATCCCTCCATTCCCTGCATATCCATCTACCTATCTAAAAGCCCCTCTATGGTATCTGCCTCCACCACTACCCCACCCACGCTGTGCGTTCAAGGCACCCGCCACCTTCTGAATCAAACTTGCTCCACATGTCTCCTTTAAACTTTACTGCTCTCACCCTTTAGTCTTGGGCATTTTTACCCTTGGAATAAGGTTCTGATGATATGAATGGACATCCAATGTGTGTTATAGACAATAGGTGCAGGAGTACGCCATTTGGCCCTTCGAGCCAGCACTACCATTCACTGTGATCATGGCTGATCATCCACATTCAGTAGCCTGTTCCTGCCTCTCTGACAGAGAAAGGTTGTCTACAAGGGAGGGAAATTAAACATGTGTAGGAAGGAACTGCAGATGCTGGTTTAAACCGAAGATAGGCACAAAACGCAGGAGTAACTCAGCGGGACAGGCAGCATCTCTGGAGAGAAGGAATGGGTGACATTTCGGGTCGGGACCCTTCTGAAGAAGAAACATCACCCATTCCTTCTCGCCAGGGAAATTGAAACAAACTGAAGAGGATTTTGCAGAGATTTTTTTTTGTATATATCAGCTCATTAATTATTCAGAAATTGCCTGCAACTAATTGGAATCATGTTTTAATGAGATATCACAACATTTCTAAGTAATTAGAAAAACTTAGCTAATTACTTACAGTATAAATGTAACATTAGCTTCATGTATTTCAAGTTAATTAGCCAACTGATGCTAATTAAAATAATATTATATACTGATTCTAGAAAATGATAATTAAATTCCCATTTGTAGTTATATAATTATTT
Source organism: Okamejei kenojei (assembly GCA_035221665.1). Classification (NCBI taxonomy): domain Eukaryota; kingdom Metazoa; phylum Chordata; class Chondrichthyes; order Rajiformes; family Rajidae; genus Okamejei; species Okamejei kenojei. The sequence goes on along the minus strand of CM069150.1, from coordinate 49,215,720 downwards.
TTGAAGGGCTACGACAGTCGTTATTCTTATTTGTGGGGGAAGGGTTACAGAGTCCAGAGTCTTTGTCCCAGAGTAGTGGAATCAAGAACTAGAGGGCGTTGTTTAAGGCGAGAGGGGGGAAAATTTAATAGGAAGCTGAGGGGCAACGTTATTCACACAGTTGGGTGTACGGAACAAGCGCTTTGTTACTTTCAGTTCGCCTGTCTTCTCGTGTTCCACGAGGTGGGATTCCGAAACGGTTCATCTGAGATAACGAGCTCAGTGAAGTAGAATTATATCCCACAAAATTACACGCTGGTACGTTTTTGTACAATTGTATTTTTGAGTCTGAAAAAGGGTCTCAGTCCGAAATGTCATCTATTCCTTCTCTGCAGATATGCTGCCTGTCCTGCTGAGTTACTCCAGCTTTTTAACCATATAACCATATAACAATTACAGCACGGAAACAGGCCCTCTCGGCCCTTCCAGTCCGTGCCGACCATTTGTTTTCCCCTAGTCCCATCTACCTGCACTCAGACCATACCTCTCCATTCCCTTCACGTCCATATACCTAGCCACTTTACTCTTAAATGTTAAAATCGATCCTGCCTCCACCACTTCTGCTGGAAGCTCATTCCACACAGCCACCACCCTCTGAGTAAAGAAGTTCCCCCTCACGTTACCCCGAAACCTCTGTCCCTTAATTCTCATGTCATGCCCTCTTGTTTTGAATCTTCCCTACCCTCAATGGGAAAAACGTATCCACGTCAACTCTGTCTATCCCTTTCATCATTTTAAAGACCTCAATCAAGTCCCCCCTTAACCTTCTGCGCTCCAAAGAATAAAGACCTAACTTGTTCAACCTTTCTCTGTAACATAGTTGCTGGAACCCTGGCAACATTCTAGTAAATCTCCTCTGTACTCTCTCTATTTTGTTGACATCCTTCCTATAACTAGGCGACCAAAATTGTACACCATACTCCAGAATTGGTCTTACCAATGCCTTGTACAATTTTAACATTACTTCCCTACTCCTATATTCAATGCTCTGATTTATAAAGGCCAGCACACCAAGGCTTTCTTTACCACCCTATCTACATGCGATTCCACCTTCAGGGAACTATGCACAGTTATTCCTAGATCCCTCTGTTCCACAGCATTCCTCAATTCCCTACCATTTACCATGTACGTCCTATTTTGATTTGTCCTGCCAAGATGTAGCACTTCACACTTAACAGCATTAAACTCCATCTGCCATCTTTCAGCCCACTTTTCCAAATGGCCCAAATCTCTCTGTAGACTTTGAAAATCTACTTCATTATCCACAACACCACCTATCTTAGTATCATCTGCATACTTACTTATCCAATTTTCCACCCCATCATCCAGAATCATTGATGTACATGACAAACAACAGTGGACCCGACACAGATCCTGAGGCACCCCACTGGTCACCGGCTTCCAACCTGACAAACAGCCATCCACCATTACTCGCTGACATCTCCCATTCAGCCACTGTTGAATCCATCTTGCTACTCCGCCATTAACACCCAAAGATTGAACCTTCTTAACCAACCTTCCATGGGGAACCTTGTCAAAGGCCTTACTGAAATCCATATAGACAACATCCACTGCTTTACCCTCATCAATTTCCATAGTAACTGCTTCAAAAAATTCAAGAAGGTTTGTCAAACATGACCTTCCAGACACAAATCCATGTTGACTGTTCCTGATCAGACCCTGTTTATCCAGATGCTTATATATATTATCTCTAAGTATCCTTTCCATTAATTTGCCCACCATTGACGTCAAACTAATAGGTCTATAATTGCTAGGTTTATTCTTTGAACCCTTTTTAAACAAAGGAACAACATGCGCAGTACGCCAATCTTCCGGCACTATTCCCGTTTCTAATGACATTTGAAATATTTCTGTCATAGCTCCTGCTATTTCTACACTAACTTCCCTCAATGTCCTAGGGAATATCCTGTCAGGACCTGGAGACTTATCCACTTTTATATTTTTCAAAAGTGTCAGTACTTCCCCCTCTTTGAATCTCATAGTTTCCATAGCTACTCTACTTTTTCCCCTTAACTCACAGAGTTCAATATCCTTCTCCTTGGTGAATACCGAAGAAAACATTTTTTTGTGTCTATCTTCGGTTTAAACCAGCATTTGCAGTTCTGTCTTACTACATATTTTTGTACATTGTTGTACACTCTCCATTGTACCAACTCACTTCCTATCTTTCCAGATAGGCTGCTTATTAAATAGCTAGCAAAGGTTTCTCAGAAAAATAATCAAATATTGTATGAATTGAATGACATACATTACTTTTATTAAATTTTCAGATTCATATAATGTTTCAATACAGCATAGTGGTTGGAAAAAAAGAAAATAATTACAGATAATACTGCCATACAAATTAATATAACAGGTTGTATCCACAATAGCAACAATATCACTCACCAACGACATTTTTTCACCTTGTGTCATCTTAAAGATGAATGCACAACATTTAAAAAGTGAACTAAATTGTGTTTGTTGCCAAAAATACATGGGTTTGAATAAGCATCTAAATGGAAATGTATTGCCTGCTGTCAGTGGAGTGTCAGTACAAGCCTGTTGACAGTCTATGTATGTGATCCAACTTTCCTTTTAATAGCATTTTAGAAGTCGTTAATAATTAAACAAAGTTCAAGTGTGTATTCAAACCGATTGATAGTCGAGTAATTTTTCGAGGGGATATTAATTGTATTTACGTTGTGCTATTCTGGCAGTGAAGCAGATGACGGTGTCGTACAGGAGGGAGGCTATGGGGCGTTGCCGCTGCTGCGTGAACTGTGGCCACACCTACATGGCAAGCGAGGTCAGAGGCAGCAGCAGGTTCTGCAGTGACCATTGTCTGCACCAGTTCAAAGACAAGTATGAGCTTACATTCAACGTTACATATCCGTGATACAGGCGCGTAAACTCCTGCATGTACACCATCATGACGGGAATGTGCTTGTGGGGTGACAGAGTCATAGAGTCACGAGAGTTTTATTGTCATGTGTCGCAGACAGAACAATGACATTCTGACTTGCTGCAGCACGACACACTACGTAAACATAGTGCACTGTAAGCAACATAATAAACGAGAAACAAAAGTTCAGTATATTTATTCATATACTCACATAAGATAGACACAAAAAGCTGGAGTAACTCAGCGGGACAGGCAGCATCTCTGGAGAGAAGGAATGGGTGACGTTTTGGGTCGAGACCCTTCTTCAGACCGAAACGTCACCCATTCCTTCTCTGCAGAGATGCTGCCTGTCCTGCTGAGTTACTCCAGCTTTTTGTGTCTATTTTCAGTTTAAACCAGCATTTGCAGTTCCGTCTTACTATATATTTTGTGTGTGTAGCATGTATATATACACAGACACACACACACGCACGCACGCACACACATATATATACATACATAGGCACACATAAAAAACAAACAATAATAGCGCAAAAAGACAAAACCAATGCCCCCAAGTCTATGTAGTTCAGAGCTTATTGGAGGTTGTAATCATACAACACGGAAACCGGCCCTTTGGCCCGACTGATCCATGCTGAGTGAGATGCCCCATCTAAGCTGCTCCCGTTTGTCCCAACTCCTCTAAACCATTCCCATCCATCAACCTGGCCAAATGTTATTGTACCTGCCTCAACTGCCACTCAACAAAGCAGGTAGAGGAGGCAGGCAGGTGGGACTAGTGTAGGTGGGACATGTCAGTCGGTCTGGGCAATTTGGGCTGAAGGGCCTGTTTCCACACTATATTACTCTATGGTTCTGAGATTACTCAAGTACTCTTGAAATTGCAGATTGCTGCCATATAGACCCTGTATCCTTGACACAATCTGTCCTGTGCAATTAGAGCACAATATTTTTCAAAAAAACATGCTGGATTTATTCTCTCATTGCACCAAGATTTTCCCCAGACTGAAGATGTGTCTAGCACAGGTTTGCTTCATTGGTTAATCTCAAAATATAACGATGCAGGTCACAACAAGACACAATAAACATATCCATGTGTAAAACCTGGTTAATTGGGCAGACGTTTAGCGCTTCCTACAATGGACGTGTTACAAGACGGGTGTGTGCAGCCCGGCAGGTTTTGCACTGAGATCAGAGCACAGGCATTCACAGTTTGCAGCAAGCTGCTGGAAACGGAGAAACAAATCAAACAGCTGTCACACGTGCTGCATTGATGAATGTGGCTGTAACCATAACAACCCTAACGATAGCATTTGGACCCGCAACCAAAGTCCCATTGGACAAAAGAAAATTCCACGCCACTAATCATAGAAACGTGGAAAAATAGGTGCAGGAGTAGGCCATTAGGCCATTCGGCCCTTCGAGCCACCACCGCCATTCAATATGATCATCTAAAATCAGTACCCCGTTCCTGCCTTTTCCCCATATCCCTTGATTCCTTTAGCCCTAAGAGCTAAATCTAACTCTTGAAAATATCCAGTGAATTGGCCTCCACTGCCTTCTGTGGCAGAGAATTCCACAGATTCACAACTCTGTGGGTGAAAAAGTTTTTCCTCATTTCAGTCCTAAATGGCCTACCCCTTATTCTTAAGCTGGGACCGCTGGTTCTGGACTCCCCCAACATGGGGAACATTTTTCCTGCATCTAGCCTGTCCAATCCTTTAAGAATTGTATATGTTTCTATCAGATCCCCTCTCATCCTTCTAAATTTCAGTCTATACAAGCCCAGGCGCTCCATTCTCTCAACATATGTCAGTCCCGCCATCTCGGGAATTAACCTGATGAACCTATGCTGCATTCCCTCAATAGCATGAATCTCCTTCCTCAAATTAGGAGACCAAAATTGCACACAATACTCCAGGTGCGGTCTCATCAGGGCCCTGTACAACTGGTAGGACCTCCTTGCCCCTAAACTCAAATCCTCTCGCAATGAAGGCCCACATGCCATTCGCTTTCTTCACTGCCTGCTGTACCTGCACGCTTACTTTCAGTGACTGATGTAACAAGCACACCCAGGTCTTATTTCACCTCCCCTTTTCCTAATCTGACACCATTCAGATAATAATCTGCCTTCCTGGTCTTGCCACCAAAGTGGATAACCTCACATTTATCCACACTATACTGCATCTGCCATGCATCTGCCCACTCACCCAACCTATCCTAGTCACCCTGCAGCCTCATAGCATCCTCATCACAGCTCACACTGCCACCCAGCTTTGTGTCATCTGCAAACTTGGAGATGTCACATTTAATTCCCTCGCCTAAATCGTTCATGTACATTGTAAATAACTGGGGTCCCAGCACCGAGCCTTGCGGCACCCCACTAGTCACTACCTGCCATTCTGAAAAGGACCCGTTAATTCCTACACTTTGCTTCCTGTCTGCCAACCAGTTCTCTATTCATGTCAATACACTACCGTCAATACATGTGCTCTAATTTTGCACACTAATCTCTTGTGTGGGACCTTGTCAAAGGCTTTTTGAAATACCAGATACACCACATCCACTGGCTCTGCCTTATTCATTCTACTTGTTACATCCTCAAAAAACAAGAATGTTGCTTCATAAATGTCACCATCATATCTGTGTCCACTGACCTGTGTGGCAGCGCGTTCCAGGCACCCACCACGCTCCCTGTAGCAAACTTGCCCCTCTCACCTTAAAGCTATGCCCTCCAGTCTTCGACATTTCCATCCGACTGTCTACTCTTCTGATGCCTTGCATCATTTTATAAACCTTTGTCAGGTCTCTCCTCCACCTCTGATGCTCCTGAGGAAACAATCCAATCTTTCCTTATACTTTAGTTTAGAGACACAGCGCGGAATCAGGCCCTTCGGCCCACTGAGTCCGCGCCGACCAGCGATCCCCGCACACTAACACTTCCCTACACACACTAGGGACAATTTTTACATTCACACCAAGGCAATTAACCAACCAACCTATATGGGAGAAAGCCGACGCAGATCACGGGGAGAACGTACAAACTCCGTACAGACAGCACCCTTAGTCAGGATCGAACCCGGGTCTCTGGCGTTGTAAGGCAGCAACTCTACAGCTGCGCCACCGTGCCGCCCTCATGCCCTTTAATCCAGGCAGCTTTCTGGCAAAATTCCACCCTCTACAAAGTTCCACGGCCTTGCTGGAATGGAGTGACCAGAAATGCACACAATACTTCAAATGCAGCCTGACAAATGGATATTTTTAAGGCAGAGATAGCTAGATTCTTGATTAGTACGGATGTCAGAGGTTATGGGGAGAAGGCAGGAGAATGGGGTTAGGAGGGAGAGATCGATCAGCCGTGATTGAATGGTGGAGTAGACTTGATGGCAAAGGGCGTATAAGATGTCTTCCTAACTGTGATACTCAATGCCCTGTCTGAAAATTAAGAGGCTCAGAAGATTCTCCTCCTGCCGTTACAACTGGAAACTGATTTAATGATTGCCCGTTAGACTGATATTGGTGGGATTTTTTAGGGGGGGGTTTGATTTCCGGGAAAAAACATCTTGAAGCTGTACAGTCCTGAGTAAAACTCGAACTTATGTGCTTGAATCTATTTGTTATTCTAGAAATCAATCGGTTTTATGAAGGAAATTGAAGACATTTTACACTCTTTGTTGTATAATCTGCCGAATCTCTCTCTTTTTACTGGAGTAATGTAATAATCCATTATCCATTCAAGGCCCTGACCACGGAGGAAGATGACTGAACTTTATCGCCTTCCATCTCAGTGAGGAATGTTGATTCCACTGTGGTGGATTTTTATGTTATACTTTAAACAAGGTTAATTCCCGGGATGGCGGGACTGTCATATGCTGAGGGAATGGAGTGGATGGGCTTGTATACTCTGGAGTTTAGAAGGATGAGAGGGGACCTTATTGAAACATGTAAGATTATTAAACGTTTGGACACGCTGGAGGCAGGAAATATGTTCCCGATGTTGAGGGAGTCCAGAACCAGGGGCCATTGTTTAAGAATAACGGGTAGGCCATTTAGAACGGAGATGAGGAATCACTTTTTCACACAGAGAGTTGTGAGTCTGTGGAATTCTCTGCCTCAGAGGGCGGTGGAGGCAGGTTCTCTGGATACTTTCAGGAGGGAGCTAGATAGGGCTCTTAAAGATAGCGGAGTCAGGGGAGAAGGCAGGAACGGGGTACTGATTGTGAATGATCAGCCATGATCACATTGAATGGTGGCGCTGGCTCGAAGGGCCGAATAGTCTATTGTCTATTTATTTTATGTGCTGTGTGTATTTTTGCCTTTTTACTTAGTATGGTATGGTAACTCAAAAGTTACTGTACCTTAATTGGTACATGTGACAATTAAATTGAATCTTGATCTTGAATCTTTTAGTGGATATAAAATTCTAAAGGCAATCTGTCCTCCACACCCACATTCCTGACATACACGCAACTGTTGCTGAGGCACGCATGCATCAAATATTCAGCTCTAAAATGTAATGAAATGCAATTATTTTTCTCCTGACAAGCAGGTCGCTGCGGATGGGGAGTGTAGCGGTGAAGAGGAGTGCGGGGGCCATACTGAAACGGGTGAAGAAACGGAAGAGGAAAGTGTGCCTGAGTCCCAGTTCAGAATCCAATGAGGAATACGGTTATGAATCGACCGAACTGGAGCAAGCGGTATGTATACATTTCGTAATACCTCACTGGCACGGTGTAACAGTCGAGAGTTCTGACGTGGAGCATTCAAATAAAGAAACACCGTCAGAAATTTACACGTTAAATTTAAATTTGAGAAGTTCTGCACGCGCCTTCTCTTTTGGAGTTGACTAGTTAGTGCTATGTTTCTTGTGCTTTCTCTTCACACACAATTAGTTTATGTTGACTGCATTAGGGAAGACACATGAAACTGCAGATGCTGGAATCATGAGCAAAACACAAAGTGCTGGAGGAACTCCGGCAGCATCTGTTTGTGGAGGGAATGGGCAGATGACGTTGGGCTGAGACCTTTCTTCAATGCTTAATTTGAGGAAGTTCTCTTCCTCTCCCTGTTGTTTGCCCATTCTCTCACCAGATACTGCCTGCTAAGTTCCTCTGGCAATTTGTTTTTTGACTATTAGTGGAGATTTGACAATTTGGGCCCAGAGAGCACATGTCCATGGGTCTGTTTATCCATTCATTTTAGTGGATATAAAATTCTACAACCAATCAGTCATCCACATCCAATTTCCTGATGTGCGCATATCTGTGGTTGGGGCACACATGCATCAAATATTCCGTTCTAAACACACTGACTGGAAGGCTGTCTTGCTAGTCTGAGCCGAAATGTCACCCGTTCCTTCTCTCCAGAGATGCTGCCTGTCCCGCTGAGTCACTCCAGCATTTTGTATCTATATTCGGTTTAAACCAGGGTCAGCAGTTCCTTCCTACACGGTCATCTTGCTGATGTGCAGTTAGTCAGTTAGTTTAGTTTATTGTCACGTGTACCGAGGTACAGTGAAAAGCTTTTGTTGCGTGCTATCTAGTCAGGGGAAAGACAACACATGATTACAATCAAGCCATTTACAGTGTACAGAGATACATGATCAGGGAATAATGTTTAGTGCAAGGTAAAGGCAGCAACATCCGATCAAGGATAGTCCGAGGGTCACCAATGAGGTAGATAGTAGTTCAGCACTGCTCTCTGGTTGTGGTAGGATGGTTCAGTTGCCTGATAACAGCTGGGAAGAAACTGTCCCTGAATCTGGAGCTGTGTGTTTTCACACTTCTGGCCCTTTAATTTATATAATTATGGTTAGGGTTAGATCATTTATAGCCGTAATTTTGACTCCCATCTGACTTCTGTTAAACAAAGTGAGGCAACGTTTTTCTCTGTTAAAGTTTGATGACTCAGCCTTCATTTTGAGATCTGTCTCCCAGTAACCGTGAGCCATATCGTAGCATTCCAACATATAACTTATCAGAGGGTACTGTCCGATCCACCTCTACCCCATTGCGGACTTTGGACTTTGTCTGTGGAGCTGATGCGCTACAATGCTGAGAACTATATTCTGCACTCTGTATCTTCCCGTTTGCTCCACCTGTTGGACTGGAGTTGGGCTTGATTGTGTTTATTTGTGGTAGATCTGTTCAACAAAGAACTGCAGATGCTGGAAAAATCGAAGGCCGGCAAAATTGCTGGAGAAACTCAGCGGGTGAGGCAGCATCTATGGAGCGAAGGAAATTGGTGACGTTTCGGGGCGCGACCATTCTTCAGTGTGTTATATCTGATCTGATTGGACAGCATGCCTAACAGAGCTTTTCACTGTACCTTGGTACACGGGACAATGAACCTAAACCTATTACTGAACTCTTAAATTAAATGGGAAATAATACCAATTATAAATAATCGACTCATTGATGCCTGCCTTAAATACACTGCTAATGCTGCCTGTTCTTGGTTCATGACTATCTATTGTAGGAGGAGAGGAACAAAGACTCTACAAGTGTCAGGGGACATCTGATGGATGACAACAGTTATACAGACTTCAGGCAGCGTCACCCGGATCAACACAGCCTCACTTTCCCTGGACAGGGTACGTCTCAGCCTCTCTTCTGTCATTTTATAACAGAAAATAATCTAAGAAACATGAAATAAAGTTTACAAACAAGGAACTGCAAATGCTGATTTACACAAATGGACACAGAGTGCTGGAGTAACTCAGCAGGTCAGGCAGTATCTCTGGAGAACATGGATAGACAATAGACAATAGGTGCAGGAGTAGGCCATTCGGCCATTTCCGCGCTGTATCTCTAAACTAAACATATATATGTCTACATACATATTAGATGTTTATGCTAGTTTACAAGTTTGTTTAAATTATTTTGAGATAGAGAACATTTTATTTTGAATAATAGAAATGTGTGCTTCTAAAGTGTCTCGCACATACCTGAGTTTCTGACAACCAGGGTCGCACTTTGAAGTTTAGCCACTGGTTTTCATTTCATTACCGCTTGAAATTTCTAAAACCTTCTCTGTGATAATCCAGGGTGCTACCACTCAATGATCGACTAACCTCTTTTGCTCAAGACTTGGAGGATGCCAAATGAAGTCATGGAACGTTTATAAGAGGGGGATTTGAAACTGGCAATGGACGATCCCAGGAGAGGCAGGATGTTTATGGGTTGGTGCTTCAGTACTGATGCACCAAGTTGCTAAGTCACGATGGCTGTGGAGACACAACCTCACACTCAAGTTTCCAATGTGATGATGAGATTTTAAATTGGCGACTGAACTAATGTAGCCTGCTTGTGAAGAGTTTGAATATTATTACTTGTTAACCCGATCCTCTTTGGCTGTGCCTTGTGTCGGAGTCAGAAATATCCTGGATGTACTTTACTGGAGTCATAAATGAGGACAGGTGCGCAGGAGGAAGGAATTACATGTGACCATACATACTCTGTGATGAAGCTTGCGAGAAATCACTCACGTGCCCCGGTTGTACCAGAGATCTAATACTACATGATCTGCTGATGATATGGTTTTGGTAGCATTTCTGCCGAGCAGCAAATGCCAGGACAATTTCCCGTTGCTCGATTGTCACAGCTATCTTCATAAGAAGGCTGTGGAGGCCAAGTCAGTGGATAGATTCTTGAATAGTACGGGTGTTCAGAGGTTACGGGGAGAAGGCAGGAGAATGGGGTTAGGAGGGAGAGATAGATCAGCCATGATTGAATGGCAGAGTAGACTTGATGGGCCGAATGGTCTAATTCTACTCCTATCACTTATAACCTTATGACGATGTGGTGAAAAGTGGCATTGAATCTCGATTCCTTGTGGTTTTCTATGCTATTATCATGCAAGCATATTCTTCCTGGTGTTTTTTTAAACCGTATTTATTCTGTCTAATGATTCTCTGCAATAGGTGCATTGTTTGAGTAATGCTTGATAATATTAAATGCCATTTTCCAGGCTGTTCTGGAGAGTAGTCAAAAAGGCACAACAGAGGATGTACTTCCTGCTGCAGCTGAGGAAGCACAATCTGTCACAGGCAATGATGGTCCAATTCTACACGGCCATCGCAGAGTCTGTCCTCACCTTCTCCATCATGGTCTGGTTTGGCTCAGCCACCAAGCACGACACCCGGAGGCTGCAGCGAATCGTCCGATCAGCAGAGAAGATTATTGGCTGCAACCTTCCCTCCATTGATGAACTGTACACTGCAAGGGGCAGGAAGCAAGCAGGCACGATCATCTCTGACCCCTCTCACCCTGGCCACAAACTCTTTGAATCACTTCCCTCTGGAAGGCGACTCCGGACTGTCAAAGCTGCCACAGCTAGACATAAAAACAGTTTTTATCCACGAATAGTTGCTCCACTCAACAGCCAAAAATCTGTAGCCTCCTTTTGATCTGGTATTTTGTTGGTTCACATGCTTGATTAATGGTGTTTTATCATTAATGTTCTATTATTATCAATGTTTAGTGTTTTCTGAGTCATTCGTAACTGTCACTGTATGTCATGTTCCTTGTGGGCGGAGCGCCAAGGCAAATTCCTTGTATGTGAATACTTGGCCAATAAACTTACTTACTTTCTTAGATCAGAGAATTTTGATTCCTGGTGACAGAAAGCGAGTTTGCTCTTTAGCTGAAACTAAGTTCATGTTAAAACTGATCTCCTGCAGATTGGGTGCTAAACAAAAGATGTCCAACTCAGCACCTCGATTAGTTGAGTATTCGGTATTCTGCAAGAATATACAATGTTTCCATACTTAAAAAATATAAAAAATATGATGTATTTTATTTCAGCTGTTTCTGTGATTGGAAAGAATAAACTTTCGTCGTGGGCTTTGTACCTAGAAGAGGAAAAGTCTCTTGCTGCTCCCGTCAAACTGTTCCGAGAGGTAATAATCATCAGTTTTATTGTGTTTTCTGAAATACTAAATCTGAGACAAATGTCTTTGGGTGACTACTCACAACCATACAGGAGTCACCCCGCGACATGTCACGCACACACACAGCCTGTATGGTCGTGAGTAGTCGCCCAAAGAGTCGTACCTTTTTCTGGTCGCCGCTGGATTTTCAACATGTTGAAAATCTTCGGCGACATTCTGCGACTATGACGGGTGCCGGCAAGTTGCCAAAAAAGTTGCATAAGTGGGACAGGCCCTTTAGGATAATCTTTAAAAACAAATTTAACAAAATTGCTTTAAAAACAAAATAGATTGCTCCTGAATCTCTGACACCCAGTGTTATTTAACAAATATTAGTTGCAATCAATGTGTATCGTTCTTTGTGTAACATCAATTCTGTGCCACAGAAATTTATAGCACACTGTAAACGGCACTTTAGCTCATGATGTCCCTGAATAATCATTAAATATACAAAGGCCGAGGCAGAGGAGAGATTATTGAAGATGGTTATAGATATTTCAATTAATTGCAGTCACGGTGATGAATTGCGTTATTTTATAATGTGACCACAGTTTTCTTCCCTTGGACAGTACCAGTCGTATCCGCTGACTAGGAATGCGTTCAAAGTGGGCATGAAGTTGGAGGGCATCGATCCTACTCACCCATCCATGTACTTTGTTCTCACCGTGTTTGAGGTACTCCAAGCCTGCTTTACATTTCATGGTCACGGTTTATTTTCCCGGCAGAGATAAGCAGCTGGAACATTGATTATATATTCAACTTATAATAAGCGAGGAGACAAAAATGCAGAAAAAATAATAATCTCCTAAAAGATCCTATGCAGGACAAATATATATTTAAATATGTAAATTGTTTTGAGCTTCATGTATTTGTTTGCATTACTTCAATACACGAGCATCCTGTCAATGAGCCACTGTTTGCACTGGGATTATAAGCAATATCAGACGGGGGGGGGGGGGGGGGGGGGGGGGGGGGGATTTGTCTGCAACAAACATAATATGTTCGTCATGTATCGCCAACCACATCTACCTCATTAATATTTGAATGTTGCTCTCTTGCTGACATATGCAAATAAATGTCTTACAGAGAACTATTGTGTGACACCAATAGACCAATAAACTGAGGTCTATCTAACTTCAAAGGTAGACAAAAATGCTGGAGAAACTCAGCGGGTGAGGCAGCATCTATGGAGCGAAGGAAATAGGCGACGTTTCGGGTCGAGACCCTTCTTCTATCTCACATCAAATAGCCCTTGCTTTCCCTCTCTCTCCATCTCCTCCCCTTCCTAGTTCTCCCACCAGTCTTACTGTCCGACTACGTTCTATCTCTGTCCCACCCACTCCCCTGACATGAACAAGGGTCTTGACCTGAAACGTCGCCCATTCCTTCGCTCCAGAGATGCTGCCTGTCCCGCTGAGTTACTCCAGCATTTTGTGTCTATCTTCCAATAAGCAGAGGGTTGGGTATGGACATGGGAAGGTGTAGGGAGTGGGGTATTTACAAGGGAAGAAAGATACAAAAAGCTGGAATAGCTCAGTGGGACAGGCAGCATCTCTGGAGAGAAGGAATGGGTGATGTTTCGGGTCGAGATCCCTGGGGTATTGGCAAGGGAAGGTTTATAGAGTGGGCCATTGTCATGGGAAGGTGTGTGTAGAGTGGGGTATTCATGATTGAATGGTGACTAGACACGCTGGGCTGAATGGCCTAATTCTGCTCCTATCACCTCTGAATGTATGAACTGGTCCTTCTTCTCGGAAGGTCTGTGGTTATCGGATGCGGCTCCACTTCGATGGTTACTCTGAAGGTCACGATTTCTGGGTGAATGCTGATTGTCCAGACATCCATCCTGCAGGCTGGTGTGAGAAGACAGGTCACCGCTTGTATCTGCCCAGAGGTGAGGAACTCCTTGGTCCACCTGCTTTAGGGTAACACAATTGTCCAACCCGCCCCCGTATAGAGATATGTTAAAAAGGCCACCCCTCCACAGAACAGAGTGATTTGTTGTCAAATATGCCATTCAGAATTAAACATGTGCCAGAACTTTATACCATCTGTGACAAGATGTATGCAGGTTAAGATTGCACTTGTTTAGTTTCGAGATACAGCACGGAAACAGGCCCTTTGGCCCACCATATCCGCGCCGACCAGCGATCCCCGCACATTAGCACCATCCTACATCCAGGTCACGGGGCGAATGTACAAACTCCGCACAGACAGCACCCGTAGTCGGGATGGAACCCGGGTCTCCGGCGCGGTGAGGCAGCAGCTCTACCCGCTGCACCACCGCGACGCCCCATCGGCAAAAAATAATTGCACCAATAATTTCATCAGATTTTCCTTGATAAATGTGTTTGCTGTTCTGTTCTATATAATTACTATTTTGCTGTGCTTCATAATGAATATTCTAAAGCTTTAGAACATGTCGAGGATTATTCCCTTGCAGTCTGGCAGTAATTGAGGGCCAACACTAATGAAACAAGACTGTGTGCTGCCACCAGATGGCAATAACCATCACAGATCAGCACTTCAGAATCACATAAACTCAAGGGATGTGCTCCCGTTACAGGCTACAAGGATGAAGAATTCAGCTGGCCAAGTTACCTGCGGGTCACCAAGTCACAGGCTGCTGCCAAACATCTCTTCATCAGTCAAAACACAGTGAGTACCCGCTCCATCCGAACGCTCTCTCCCAGACTGGGCTCTCCAAACTAGCAGGCCCTCTCCCAAACTAGCAGGCCCTCTCCCAAACTAGCAGGCCCTCTCCCAAACTAGCAGGCCCTCTCCCAAACTAGCAGACCTTTTTCCCAGCAGGCCCTCTCCCAAACTAGCAGGCCTTCTCCCAAACTAGCAGGCCCTCTCCCAAACTAGCAGGCCCTTCTCCCAAACTAGCAGGCCTCTCCCAAACTAGCAGGCCTTCTCCCAAACTAGCAGGCCCTCTCCCAAACTAGCAGGCCCTCTCCCAAACTAGCAGGCCTTCTCCCAAACTAGCAGGCCTTCTCCCAAACTAGCAGGCCCTCTCCCAAACTAGCAGGCCTTCTCCCAAACTAGCAGGCCCTCTCCCAAACTAGCAGGCCCTCTCCCAAACTAGCAGGCCCTCTCCCAAACTAGCAGGCCCTCTCCCAAACTAGCAGGCCCTCTCCCAAACTAGCAGGCCTTCTCCAAAACTAGCAGGCCTTCTCCTAATCTAGGAGACCTTCTCCCAAACTAGCAGGCCTTCTCCCAAACTAGCAGGCCTTCTCCTAATCTAGGAGACCTTCTCCCAAACTAGCAGGCCTTCTCCCAAACTAGCAGGCCCTCTCCCAAACTAGCAGGCCCTCTCCCAAACTAGCAGGCCTTCTCCCAAACTAGCAGGCCCTCTCAGGGGTTATGGGGAGAAAGCAGGAGAATGTGGTTAGGAGGGAGAGATAGATCAGCCATGATTGAATGGCGGAGTAGACTTGATGGGACGAATGGTCTAATTCTGCTCCTATCACATGAACTTTTATTTAAAACGGTGGCATTCTACGTTTGTCTTGACTTATTATGTGATCTCCAAGCGGAGCCATTTTGTCAACAGAGTTCAGGCATGTTACTTGGCGACGTGGTTGAAGGTACGGTGTTGATGATGTTCTTTGTCAGGCGGTCCTGCCGCTGGGATTCCGTGTTGGGATGAAGCTGGAGGCAGTGGACCGGATGAACCCGTCGCTGATCTGTGTGGCCACGGTGACAGACATCGTGGACAGCAGGTTTCTGGTGCACTTCGACAACTGGGACGACACCTACGATTACTGGTAGGCTTCTCGATTGGTCGCCGATTCTGGCAGGTGAACAAATGCGCAAAGAGGCAGGAGAGGATCAAATGAAAGAGAAATAATGAGATATAAAGAGAAAACACAACGAATTTAGACTAACTAACTAGATCTGAAGAAGGTCCTGACCCGAAACGTCACCTATCCATGGTCTCCACAGATGCTTCCTGACCCGCTGAGTTACTCCAGGCAGCATCTCTGGAGAGAAGAAATGGGTGACGTTTCGGGTCGAGACCCTTCTTCAGGCGTAATGAATGGCGTATTCCATCAACTTGTGACATTTTTAATTAATTATAATATTACTGCATCATATGGTTTCAGTTTTCTCATTCTAAATCAATGTGTTTTATGAGATTTGCATGGTGAATGATTTGTTTAAAGAGCAGGATTGTGTGTGTCGGAGTCTGCCTCACTGTGTGAGGGGGAGCAGCTGAGACAAGCCAGCAGTGCTGGGGCTGCGTTGAAAATGGTCTACTCCAGTTGTCTGGCCTCTCCATGAGTCAAATAACCCGCTGATTATCCCACTCTCCTCTCAAAACACGCAAGAAATATGAAGTTTGATGCAGGTGCTTGATAACTCGCATCCTGTCGCAGTTCAGTTCAGTTCATAGGTTCTAGGAACAGAATTAGGCCATTCGGCCCATTGAGTCTACTCCGCCATTCAATCATGGCAGATCTATCGTTCCCTCCCAACCCCATTCTATGTCCCCAGATTATGGGCCCTAGGTCTGTCAGCTCTAAATCTGAGCTACTCCCTTGAACCCATCCTGCAACTCGAACTGTGTTTTATCCTTGGTTGCGAATTGTAATTCTAATGACATTGCAGCAATTAGTTTAGTTTAGTTTAGAGATACAGCGCGGAAACAGGCCCTTCGGCCTACCAACCAGCGATCCCTGCACATTAACACTATACACAATAGACAATAGGTGCAGGTGTAGGCCATTCAGCCCTTCGAGCCAGCACCGCCATTCAATGTGATCATGGCTGATCATCCCCAATCTGTACCCCGTTCCTGCCTTCTCCCCATATCCCCTGACTCCGCTATCTTTAAGAGCCCTATCTAGCTCTCTCTTGAACGTATCCAGAGAACTGAGGCAGAGAATTCCACAGACTCACAGCTCTGTGTGTGAAGAAGTGTTTCCTTGTCTCCATTCTAAATGGCTTACCCCTTATTCTTAAACTGTGGCCCCTGGTTCTGAACTATCCCACACACACTAGGGACAATTTACATCAAGCCAATTACCCAACAAACCTGTACGTCTTTGGAGTGTGGGAGGAAACTGAAGATCTCGGAGAAAACCCACGCGGTCACGGGGAGAACGTACAAACTCTGTACGGACAGCACCCGTAGTCGGGATGGAAGCCGGGTCTCCGGCGCGGTGAGGCAGCAACTCTACCGCTGGGTCACCGTGCCGCCCCCAGCATTGTAGCGTGGTTACAACACTCTGTCATTGGCCGTGTTTTGGTGTTGGTTTAGTATTGTCACGTATGCCGAGATACAGTCAGAAGCTTTTGTTTGTGTTGTGTCCGATTAAATCAGATCACACTGTACATGAGAACAATCTAGCCACACACACGAGTACACAGGCAGTGCAAAGGGAAAAGTACCAATGTGCGGAATATAATGTTACAGCGTATGGAGAAAAAAGTGCAGGTGTGCAATGAGGTTGGAAGATCGGGATGCATCCTAGCTTATAGCAGCAACATTCAGTAGTTGACACGTAACGCCCACATTCCTTCTCCTCCAATCAGGCCTCAGAATAAATGCACGGTGGCACAGCAGTAGAGCTTGCTGCCTCACCGCGCCGGAGACCCGGGTTCCATCCCGACTACGGGTGCTGTCTGTTCAGAGTTTGTACGCTCTCCCCGTGACCTGCGGGAGTTTTCTCCGAGACATTCGGTTTCCTCCCACACTCCAAAGACGTACAAGTTTGTAGGTTAAATGTCTTGGTATAAATGAGTCTGAAGAAGGGTTACGTCCCGAAACATTGCTTATTTCCTTCGCTCCATAGATGCTGCCTCACCCGCTGAGTTTCTCCAGCATTTTTGTCTACCTGGTATAAATGTAAATTGTCCCTAGTGTGTGTAGGATAGTGTTAGTGTGAGGGGATCGCTGGTCAGTGCGGACTCGGTGGGCCAAAGGGGCTGTCTAACCTAACCTAAACTAAACTGAAGCACCTCATCTATCAACTCATCCTATTCAGAAGTTAGAATTATCTAAAATGGACTGCACAGTGGCTCAGCTAATAATAAACCACTGCCCCACAGCACCAGAGATCCAGATTCAGTTGAGACCTGAGGTGCTGTCTGTGTGGAGTTTGCACGTTCTCCCTTTGAGAATGTAGTTGCTATCTTTGTGCTTTTGTGCTCAGGGCTATGTGCCACTCTAAGGCAGGTGATGGTTGGGCCAGCCACCTGTAACAAGGTATTTCTGTGCCAGGTGTGACGCTAGCAGCCCCTACATCCATCCTGTGGGCTGGTGCCAGCAACATGGAAAACCCCTGACTCCTCCGCAAGGTAAGAGGAGAATAAGGCTCTCAATGAAGCAAACTCAATGCTAGCATTTATTTCAAGAGGGCTTGTGTACCAAAACAGGGATGTAATGTTGAGGCTCTATAAGGCGCTGGTCAGGCCGCATTTGGAATATTGTGAACAATTTTGGGCACCATATCTGAGGAAGGATGTGCTGGCTCTGGAGAGGGTCCCGAGGAGGTTTACAAGAATGAGTGGGTTAACCTATGATGAGCGTTTAACGGCACTGGGCCTGTACTCGCTGGAGTTTAGAAGGACGAGGAGGAACCTCATCGGAACGTACCGAATAGTGAAAGGCCTGGATAGAGTGGATGTGGAGAGGATGTTTCCACTAGTGGGAGAGTCTAGGACTAGAGGTCACAGCGTCAGAATTAAAGGACATTCTTTTAAGAAGAACATAAGGAGGAATTTCTTTAGTCAGAGGGTGGTGAATCTTTGGAATTCTTTGCCATAGAAGGCTGTGGAGGCCGTCAATGGATCGATATAAGGCAGAGTTTGATAGATGCTTGATTAGTACGGGTGTCAGACGTTATGGGAAGAAGGCAGGAGAATGGGGTTAGGAGGGAGAGATGGATCAGCTCTTGGGGCTAAAGGAATCAAAGGATATGGGGAAAAACAAGAACGGGGTACTGATTGGGGATGATCAGCCATGATCATATTGAATGGCGGTGCTGGCTCGAAGGGCGGAATGGCCTCCTCCTGCACCTGTTGTCTATGTTTGTATCTGAGTAAAGTCAGGTTTTGGGCTACGGGTAAAGTGCAACATCCCCTCCTACAGGGACTAACGGAAGCTCTGACCCACCAGGTTACCTCCAGCCCGAGCAGTTCGCCTGGGACAGATACCTGGAAGAGACTGGATCCACTGCTGCTCCTGCTCGTGCATTTAAAACAGTGAGCAACATGCTTTTCATATTTACTTTGTGGATTCTTCTGGTGAAATGAAGATTCCAGCGTTCACTGACTTTATTTCCTTCTGTTTCAGCGGCCACCGCACACCTTCCAGGTGAACATGAAGCTGGAAGCTGTGGACCGGCGTAATCCTAGGCTGGTGCGTGTGGCCACCGTTGTGGATGTTGATGATCACCGGTTAAAGGTAATCAGTGACGTTTCTCCACTGCAATAGTCTGTACCTTGAACTGTCGCAAAGTATATTGTCACAGTCATGGAAAACAAGCTCCTAGCATCCACCCAGCCAACTGAGTCAAAAGCACACTGGATAGCCACCAAGCGGTCACAGGAGTGGAAGGCAACATCACCTCCATTACACAGCTACATCTCTTCACCAGATAAAAGCTGTCCCGGGTCTGACCTCCCCAGAGGAGCATGGGTGAAGCTCAACAGACTCCGTACTGGAGTTGGGCGTTTCAATGCCAGCGTGTGGAGATGGGGGCTCCCTCCGCCAGAGCCCAGCCTGTGAATGTGGAGCAGAACAACAGACAGCCAACCATGTCATCTCTGGGTGCCCGCTCTTCACCCACCAAATGGAGCTCAGGGCCTGGCAGACATTGACACCAACAGAGACAACAACCTGGCTGCTCAACACCCGGCTTGAGATCTAACTGTTCCTTTGGTTTATGTTTCATTCGCAACAAGAAGACCCAGCATGGAAACAGGCCCTTCGGACCAACATGCCCCATCTACACTAGTCCCACCTGCTCAACCTACACTAGTCCTAGCCTGCTCAACCTCTCCCCATAGCTCAGGCCCTTGGGTCCTGGCAACATCCTCGTAAATCTTTTCCAGCTTACCAACATCTTTCCTATACTCTAAATGTGGCCTCACAAATGTCTTGTACAACTGACCTCCCAACTTCTATACTCGATACTCTGACTGATAAATGCCAATGTGGTGAAAGACAACTTGACCAGCCGAAGTGGCCAATTTCAGGGAACTATGTACCTGCACTCCTAGAGCTCTCTGCTCCACAACACTCCCTAGAGTCTGGCCATTCAGTGTGAAGGTCCTGGTTTTACTTTCCGAGATGCAACACCTCACACTTCTCTGTATTAAACTCAATACAGTGGCTATGGGCTGTCATTGTCAATGGTTCATTGACTAGCATTGAAGGGACATGTTGGTCAGTGTGGACAAGTTGGGCCAAAGGGCCTGTCTCTTTATTGTATTTCATGTAAATCATTTCACAGCAAATAACAATTGTTTTGGGACTATTGTCACTTCTACAGTGTTGGGAGTAAAGTGTGGTCTTGATTAGGTAATGGAGGCAGCAGATTGTATAAATCTATGTGCGGGCAGACAAGAGATGGTCATTTAAAACTTGTTTTTGCCCATTGGTGTTTTTCTACGAATGATGTGTTTGCAGCTGGGGGTGAGGATGTAATTGTTCCCTTGTCAGCAGATGTGACAATTAACCGCTCGCCACTCTCACCACAGATCAGCTTTGACGGATGCAACCATGCGTACAGTTACTGGGTGGACACTGATGATGCCGATCTACACCCAGCAGGCTGGTGTCACAGGACGGGACATGTAGTCCACCACCCAGCGAGTGAGTCTGGTGCCCCCCCCCGTCCCCTCCCCTCCCTCTCTCCACCCCCTCCCCTGACCTCTCCTTCACTCCCCCTCCCATCCACACCCCCTCCCGTCCCCTACCCCCTCCCCTCCCCCCCCCCCCCCCACCTCTCCTCCACTCCCCCCCTCATTTACACTCCCCGTCCCCCTCCCCTCCTCCCTCCTCACATGGATAGGTGATGTTTCACAGAGTGCTGGAGTAACTCAGCGGATCAGGCAGCATCTGTGGAGAACATGGATAGGTGACGTTTCACAGAGTGCTGGAGTAACTCAGCGGGTCAGGGAGCATCTGTGGAGAACATGGATAGGTGACGTTTTGGGTCGCGACCCTTCTCAGACTCATTTGTTTGAACAATCACAGCCTTCATTAAAAATCAAAAGAGCATGGAGTGAGAATAAGTTTAATATTTGTCAGTGTTTCACCTCTAATCCAATCCAGACTGAGTGGATTGGGGGGTGATATTGATCGGCTGTGGCGCTGGGAAAGGCATTAACGGGAGCAGGGCTTTAACATGCGGCTTTCTGTTGCAGAATCTGCAGATTCCGTAGCCGATGCCGGGCTGAAGCGTTGCCCACCGCCGGTGTGGAAGAGTATCGGTCACGGCAAAGGGTCAAAGTACACCACACATCACCGGTAGGTGCCGGTCACTCAGTAACGTCTCTGAGGGTCAGGCTTGGTCTAGCCTGCCCTCAACACCCAACCCAACAGTGTAGCACAGTGAATGAGTAAATGAATGTAACGTTTCACCACCGTTGTATGAGGGTGTAACGTTCCACCACCGTTGTGTCAGGGTGTAACGTTCCACCACCGTTGTATCAGGGTGTAACGTTTCACCACCATTGTGTCAGGGTGTAACGTTTCACCACCGTTGTATCAGGGTGTAACGTTCCACCATCGTTGTATCAGGGTGTAACGTTCCACCACCATTGTGTCAGGGTGTAACGTTTCACCACCGTTGTATCAGGGTGTAGCGTTCCACCACCGTTGTGTCAGGGTGTAACGTTCCACCATCGTTGTGTCAGGGTGTAACGTTCCACCTTCGTTGTATCAGGGTGTAACGTTCCATCAGTGTTGGGCATGGTCACCAGGGAGATCTCCGTTCACTAATATCCGTGGGTTTTGCCGATTTGTCTTGCGCTCTCTCACGGCAGGAAGTGCCCAACACCGGGCTGCGACGGCTCAGGCCACGTCACTGGGAAATTCATTGGCCATCACCGGTTGTCAGGCTGCCCACTGGCCGAGAAGAATCAAGCCAAGATGAAGTTGGATCTGTCGAACGCTGAGGGGTCATCTCGAAAAAGAAATTTTTTGTCATTTGGACGAAGAAAGAAATCAAGACATCGCGGGAGGTAATAGTGATAAATGCCAGTGTACACTGGGGACAGACTGCAAGATACAGCAAAGGAGGCTCCTGCATGTTTGATGGTTCCACCCCCTCAGCCCCATTTAGTTATGTGATAGGAGCAGAATGAGTCCATTTGGCCCATTAAGTCTACTCCGCCATTCAGTCGTGGCTGATCTAACTCTCCCTCCTAACCCCATTCTCCTGCCTTCTCCCCACAACCTCTGACACCCATACTAATCAAGAATCTATCGATCTCTGCCTTAAAAAAATCCACTGACTTGGCCTCCCCCGCCATCTATGGCAAAGAATCCCACAGACAAGGGGAGTGTAATTTATCATTTTAACAAGTGAATCTCAAGGTCATTGACATTTTATTCATCAAAAAACCAAAAATTAGCACAAAGCTGTAATTGCCTCAATACCAGAGAGTCGTGGAGCTGTACAATGCGGAAACTGGCCTTTCAGCCCATCTTGTCCATGCCAACCATACTAGGCTTGTTCTATTTGACTCGTAGCCATCTAAACCCTTCCCATTATCTGTCCAAATGTCTATTAAAAGTCTCAATAAATGCACACAGACACACACAAACTTGTACACACAAACACTTGTACACACACACTTTCTCTACTCTCTCACAATCTACTCTCGGCTCGGGTAGATCTATCCCGGGTGGAGGGGGAAGAGAGGAGTGGAGGGAGAGTAGAGGGGTGGAGGGGGAAGAAAGGGGTAGACGGGGAGGGGGGTGTGAGGAGGAATGGAGAAGGGGGAAAGGGTAGGTGGGTCGTCCCCTCACGGTCCCGGGGCAGCGCTCCCGCCCCTCCAGTCGCCGTGCTTCACGCACACAGCCCCGGCTCCACCCCTCTCTCTCCCCGGGAAGACGCGGTGAACAATACAGGGACGGCTGGGCCGGGGGTTGGAGCAACGTTTACAAACCTCAGCCTCAGCTCGCACCCATCCGCCCAGACCCCGGCATCCGCTCCTGCCGCCGGCCCTCTCCCTCCCTTCTCTCCTTCCCTCCATCCCTTCTTTCCCTTCTTCCCTCCCTCCCTTCTCTCCTTCCCTCCCTCCTTCCTCTCTCTCTTTTCCCTTCTCTCCTTCCCTCCATCCCTTCTTTCTCTCCTTCCCTCCCACACACACACACACACACAGCTAACACACACACACAGCTAACACACACACACAGCTCACACACACACACACACACACACACACACACACACACACTCACACTCACACTCACACTCACACTCACACTCACACACACACACACACACACACACACACACACACACACACCCTAAGATAGGAGGGGTAGAATGGGGCGGAGACCAAAATGTAATGCCTGGATGGTTTTTCATGGTGTTAAAGAAGGAACTGCAGATGCTGGAGAATCGAGGGTACACAAAAGGCTGGAGAAACTCAGCGGGTGCAGCAGCATCTAAGGAGCGAAGGAGATAGGCGACGTTTCGGGTCGAGACCCTTCTTCAGACTGGTCAGGGATCAGGGAAGCGAGAGATATAGACGGTGATGTGGAGAGATAAGGAACAATGAATGAAAGATATGCAAAAAAGTATCGATGATAAAGGGAACAAGCCATTGTAAGCTGTTTGTGGTGTGAAAATGAGAAGCTAGTGCGACAAGGGTGGGGGAGAGAGATAGAGAGAGAGGGAATGCTAGGGCCCGAGGGCTGAGGGAGAGGTGGGAAGGGGAGGAGACAGCAAGGGTTAACAGAATTGAGAAAATTCAATGTTCAAGCCCAAAGGATGCAGACTCCCCAAGCGGAATATGAGGTGCTGTTCCTCCAACTTGCGGTGTTGCTCACTCTGGCCGTGGAGGAGGCCCAGGACCGAGAGGTCGGATACGGAATGGGAGGGGGAGTTGAAGTGCTGAGCCACCGGGAGGTCGGGTTAGTTATTGCGGACCGAGCGGAGGTGTTCGGCGAAACGATCGCCAAGCCTCCGCTTGGTCTCACCGATATAGATCATCTGGCATCTGGAACAGCGGATGCAGTAGATGAGGTTGGAGGAGGTGCTGGTGAACCTCTGTCGGACCTGGAAGAACTGCTTGGGTCCCTGAAAGGAGTGGAGGGGGGAGGTGAAGGGACAAGTGTAGCATTTCTTGCGGTTGCAAGGGAAAGTGCCCGGGGAAGGGGTAGAGCAGGGGAGGGAAGGGAAGAATTGACAAGGGAGTTGCGGAGGGAGCGGTCTTTGCGGAAGGCAGACAGGGGGGGAGATGGGAAGATGTGGCGGGTGGAGGGGTCACGTTGGAGGTGGCGAAACTGGCAGAGGACTATGTGTTGTATTTGCCGGCTGGTGGGGTGAAAGGTGAGGACCAGGGGGACTCTGTCCTTGTTGCGAGTGCGGGAATGGGGAGAGAGGGCAGTGTTGCGGGGTATGGAGGAGACCTTGGTGTGAGCCTCATCTATAGTGGGGGAGGGGAATCCCCGTTCTCTGAAGAATGAGGCCATTTGTGATGACCTGGTGTGGAACACCTCATCCTGGGAGCAGATGCGGCGTAGACGGAGGAACTGGGAATAGGGGATGAAGTCCTTACAGGAAGCAGGGTGGGAGGAAGAGTAGTCCAGGTAGCTGTGGGAGTCGGTTGGTTTGTAGTGGATGTCGGTCAGGAGTGTATCACCTGCAATAGAGATGGTGAGGTCAAGGAATGGTAGGGAAATGTCGGAAATGGTCCAAGTGTATTTGAGTGCCGGATGGAAGTTGGTGGTGAAATGAATGAAGTCAGTCAGTTGTGTGTGGGTGCAGGAGGTGACACCAAAGCAGTCGTCGATGTAACGGAGGTAGAGGTCGGGGATGGGGCCCTGGTACGCCGAGAACAAGGATTGTTCGACGTACCCAACAAAGAGGCAAGCGTAGCTGGGGCCCATGCGTGTGCCCATAGCTACGCCTTGTGTTTGGAGGAAATGGGAGGAATCGAAAGAGAAGTTATTGAGGGTAAGGACCAACTCCGCTAGGCGGAGGAGGGTGTCAGTGGACGGGTATGGGTTGCTCCTCTGGTCGAGGAAGAACCGGAGGGCTTTGAGACCGTCCTGGTGGGGGATGGAGGTGTAGAGTGACTGGACGTCCATTGTGAAGATGAGAGGATGGGGGCCTGGAGAATGGAATGCACGGAGCCGACAGAGAGTGTCTGAGGTGTCTTGAACATAGGTGGGGAGGGATTTAACAAAGGGGGATAGGATGGCGTCAAGGTATGTGGAAATGTGTTCGGTGGGGCACGAACAGGCAGAGACAATGGGTCTGCCAGGGCAGTCGGGTTTGTGGATTTTGGGGAGAAGGTAAAATCGGGCCGTGCGGGGCTGGGAAACGATGAGGTTGGAGGTTCGGGGGGGTAGGGAGCCGGAGCTGATGAAGTCGGTTATGGTGCTCAAGATGGTGGCCTGGTGTTCGTCAGTGGGGTCATGGTCCAGGGGTAAGTAGGAGGAGGTGTCCGAGAGTTGGCGCGCGGCCTCCACTTTGTAGAGATCGACGCGCCAGACTACCACGGCACCTCCCTTGTCGGCGGGTTTGATAACCGAGTCTGGGTTGTTACGGAGTGAGTCGATGGCAGTACGTTCGGGAAGGGAGAGATTGGAGTGAGACAGGGGAGTGGAGAAGTCGAGGCGGTTGATGTCCCGACGGCAGTTGTGGATAAATAGTTCTAGAGCCGGAAGGCTTCGAGGGGGGGTCAAAGTGGATGGGGTACGTTGGAGACAGGAAAAGGGATCATCAACCATAGGCACTAAGGTTACTGGGGCTGGGGAGACGGGCACTAGGACCCAGTGCTGTTAAAGACAGAGTGGTGGGAGGTGTTAGCAACGTGGAGGCTTCAGGCCCACTGTAGAGTCCAGTCTGCAGGTGAGGCGACGGCTGCGGGCTGCTGGAGGGCGGTGGAGTGTCGTGGGTCGGCGGACCCGAAGGTAGGAGTCCGCGGGCAGTGGAGTCGGGGTTGGCGGGCGATGTGTTGGAGGTCCCGGTGGGCGGGTGGGCGGTCCGACCGGTGAGGCGGCCACGTTCGGGGAGCCCCGGTCCGGCGGCGATGCAAGGTGAGGCGGGTGCAGCTGTGGTCTCCGGCGGGCCCAGTACAACGGCGATGCTGGATGGGCCCGGTGCGGCGGCTGTGGTCTTCGGCGGGCCCAACCCTGGTTTTTCATGGTTATTGGTTTTCTATTATCTATTAATTAAATCACTTTATTTTTCATTTCACAGTCACTAAAGCTAGTGGTATTGTAACTATGTACTTTTCAGAGGTGATCTACACATTTTGTTTGTTACTTGTAGGCTTACATGTTTCCAATGTTATGTTGAAATGTAGCTTAGATCTGTTTGTCCATTAACTTGCATGCACCTTTTAAGCGCAAATTTTGATTACTTTCCATAGAGATATAAAGTCTATAATAGACCTTATTTATATTTCTATGATTATACATACCTTGGCTGGGTAGCTGGGACTCACCAAAATTGTTTCCAATTGGGCCCCGCACCTCTCAAGGCTGGCCCTGCACACTTGTACACACACACACACACGTGTACGCACACACACGTACACACACACACGTGTATGCACACACACGTACACACACACACTTGTACACACACACACGTGTAAGCACACACACGTGTAAGCACACACACGTACACACACACAGGTGTACGCACACACACGTATACAAACACACACACACACGTACACACACACATGTACACACACACATCAGGCACGTGCCGTGAGTAATCAGCCAGGGTAGGCAGTGGCTTTTAAAAATCTTGAAAACCGTGCGTGCGCACATTGTTCCCTCCCCGGTAAACTGTCATTCGGCTATTTTTAAATCGTGGAAACCGCGCATGCACAGATTGTTCTCTCGACTTTTATCATGTAATTTGTTTTCAATAGGTCCTATCTCTTAATAAAGTATTTAAAAACATATAGCTCAAAAAAAATTACTTACCATATTATTTGTGAACAAAATCTATTCTGCAGCAAAAATATCCATGAGGTTGCTTCGTGAAACTCTTCAGGTAATCACTATCCACTGTTGAAAATCCCGCTCAGAAACTTGCGCAGTAGGCTGGTGCGCAGTAGGCTGGTGCGCAGTGCGCAACGCAGCACATGCACACAGTCCGCGGTGTAACGGCAGAGTTTCAGCTGCCTTTACGGACCGTTCCCACTGATGGCTTGAAGCAGCGTCGACGGCACGTGAGTAGCACATGCTTCCGCGTTTAAAACGTACTGTTGATGAAAGGCACGGGAGAATTATGCCTCACTAAGAGATTGATCGTGACTTTACTATTTATGACCATTTTATATATGTTTTATATATATTATATTTATATATAAAATAATTACTATTTTATAATTTTAGTCAGGATAGGCACTGCCTACCTTGCCTACCCTGACAGCACGTGCCTGACACACACGTACACACACGCACACACACACACGTATACACACACACGTACACACACACACACACACACACACGTACACACACACACTTGTACCTCTGTGGCAACTCTTTTGTATACTGTGTATGCAAATACCAAAGAATTTCACTGTACCTTCATGGTATATGTGACAAAAATATATCTATCTAAAGTTTCTATCTAAATGCACGTGTTTCTTTAATTTCCTGATTTTTGGGAGTACAGATGTATTTTTGACTAGTATCATAAAGTGAACACATAGAAACATAAAAAATAGGGGCAAGAGTAGGCCATTCGGCCCATCCGCCATTCAATATGATCATGGCTGATCATCCAAAATCAGTGCCCCGTTCCTGCTTTCTCCCCATATCCCTTGATTCCGTTAGCCCTAAGAGCTAAATCTAACTCTCTCTTGGAAACATCCAGTGAGTCAGCCATGATCATATTGAATGGCGGTGCAGGCTCGAAGGGCCGAATGGCCCACTCCTGCACCTATTTTCTATGTTTCTGTGGCAGAGAATTCCACAGATTCACATCTCTCAGGGTGAAAATGTTTTTCACTCATCTCAGTCCTAAATAGCCGACCTCTTATTCTTAAACCTGGTTCTGGACCTCCCCGACATGGGGAACAAACTTTCTGCATCTAGCCTGTCCAATCCTTTCAGAATGTTATATGTTTCTATAAGATCCCCTCTGATCGTTCTAAATTCCAGTGAATACAAGCTTAGTCGACCCATTCTGTCATCAACATCTTCCACAACATTGGAAGTGTGTTAACTTGACCCTTACGTCCCTCTGCTCTAGTCCCTTTGCTGTTCCACTGTTTGTTGGCCCTCTGTATATCGCCAACACACACATTATGTGCACTCATGCATTATGATACATTGCTGCATTTATTTATTTAAAAATAAAAATAAACTTATTCTGCATTGGCTTATAGACAAACTCAGCAAAAGAAAACTAAATAAATATTAAAACATGTCAAAGCAATAAAGTAATTGAGAGAAACAGTAACCAGTTTATTCACTACTATTGCGTCAGCTTCTTGTGCAGACAGTGTTGGATACAAAATTAAGATGAAAAACCATCTAACTCAAAAATTTGCTGTTTGGTGATCAGCACAGCAACTTAAAGGTCTTCACTGGCGAGAACAGCTAACCTCGAGGGTCAGGGGGGAACAGAGGGCTCTCTGTCATCTCTGTCATCCTTAGCTAGGACTCTGATCTTCACCCGTTCGTGCATCATCGAGCCCCATATAGTTTGCTCTGCTTCAACTGGTCAACAGGATGTTAACTATTTGTTCCTATCGCCACACAGATTACATGCACTGCTTTTAATATATTTATGCACAGGCACTGAATCAAATTGCTTTAGCAAAACACAAAGTGTTGGAGGAACTCAGCAGGGTCAGGCAGCATCTGTGGAGGGAATGATGGACAGGCGATGGTTCGGGTTGGTTCCTTTTAATTTGTCAAATTTGTAGGAAATAAATTTTGGAGACAAAAGGAACGAGCAAGTCCGCACCCCAGCTTTGAAGCTCAGGGTGTTAAAGCATCGGGTGACTCAAGCGTAGAGATGACCAGTGAGATCAATACAGATGAGTACAGGCATAGAAAAATAGTGGACCATTCAGCCCTTCGAGCCAGTACCACCATTCAATATGATCATGGCTGATCATCAGTACCCCGTTCCTGCATTTTTCCCCATAACCCTTTCCATTAGCCCTAAGCTAAATCTAACTCTCTCTTGAAAACATTCAGTGAATTGGCCTCCACTGCCTTCCGTAGCAGAGAATTCCACAGATTCACAACTCTGGGTGAAGAGGTTTTTCCTCATCTCAGTCCTAAATGGCCAACCCCTTATTCTTAAACTGTGACTCCTGGTTCTGGACTCTCCCAACATCAGGACATTTTTTCCTGCATCTAGCCTGTCCAATCCTTTAAGAATTTTACCTGTTTCTATAAGATCATATAACCATATAACCATATAACAATTACAGCACGGAAACAGGCCCTCTCGGCCCTTCCAGTCCGTGCCGAACATTTATTTTCCCCTAGTCCCATCTACCTGCACTCAGACCATACCCCTCCATTCCCTTCACGTCCATATACCTATCCACTTTACTTTTAAATGTTAAAATTGATCCTGCCTCCACCACCTCTGCTGGAAGCTCATTCCACACAGCCACCACCCTCTGAGTAAAGAAGTTCCCCCTCACGTTACCCCTAAACTTCTGTCCCTTAATTCTCATGTCATGCCCTCTTGTTTGAATCTTCCCTACCCTCAATGGGAAAAGCTTATCCACGTCAACTCTGTCTATCCCTTTCATCATTTTAAAGACCTCAATCAAGTCCCCCCTTAACCTTCTGCGCTACAAAGAATAAAGACCTAACTTGTTCAACCTTTCTCTGTAACATAGTTGCTGGAACCCTGGCAACATTCTAGTAAATCTCCTCTGTACTCTCTCTATTTTGTTGACATCCTTCCTATAACTAGGCGACCAAAATTGTACACCATACTCCAGAATTGCTCTTACCAATGCCTTGTACAATTTTAACATTACTTCCCTACTCCTATATTCAATGCTCTGATTTATAAAGGCCAGCACACCAAAGGCTTTCTTTACCACCCTATCTACATGCGATTCCACCTTCAGGGAACTATGCACAGTTATTCCTAGATCCCTCTGTTCCACAGCATTCCTCAATTCGCTACCATTTACCATGTACGTCCTATTTTGATTTGTCCTGCCCAGATGTAGCACTTCACACTTATCAGCATTAAACTCCATCTGCCATCTTTCAGCCCACTTTTCCAAATGGCCCAAATCTCTCTGTAGACTTTGAGAATCTACTTCATTATCCACAATACCACCTATCTTAGTATCATCTGCATACTTACTTATCCAATTTTCCACCCCATCATCCAGATCATTGATGTACATGACAAACAACAGTGGACCCAACACAGATCCCTGAGGCACCCCACTGGTCACCGGCTTCCAACCTGACAAACAGCCATCCACCATTACTCTCTGACATCTCCCATTCAGCCACTGTTGAATCCATCTTGCTACTCCGCCATTAACACCCAAAGATTGAACCTTCTGAACCAACCTTCCATGAAGAGAGTAGGAATAATAAGATCCCCTCTCATCCTTCTAAATTCCAGTGAATACAAGCCAAGACGACCCATTCTTTCATCATATGTCAGTCCCGCCATCCCGGGAATTAACCTGGTGAACCTACGCTGCACTCCCTCAATAGAAGAATGTTCTTCCTCAAATTAGGAAACCAAAATTGCACACAATACTCCAGGTGCAGTCTCACCAGGGCCCTGTACAACTGCAGTAGGACCTCTTTCCTCCTAAACTCAAATCCTCTCGCAATGAAGGCCCACATGACATTAGCTTTCTTCGCTGCCTGCTGTACCTGCATGCTTACTTTCAGTGACTGATGTACAAGCACACCCTGGTCTCGTTGCACCTCCCCTTTTCCAAATCTGACATCATTCAGTTAATAATCTGCCTTCCTGTTCTTGCCACCAAAGTGGATAACCTCACATTTATCCACATTATACTGCATCTGCCCACTCACCCAACCTGTCCAAGTTACCCTACAGCCTCATAGCATCCTCATCGCAGCTCACACTGCCACCCAGCTTTGTGTCATCCACAAACTCGGAGATGGGGGGGGGGGGGGGGGGGGGGGGGGGGGGGGGGGGGGGGGGGTTCGGGGCTGCAGGTAGAGAGAGTCCTGTGGGTCCCAGGGCTGAGACCCAAGGCCTAAACCAACCCTGAGCATCCAAGTTGGGGGGCAGATTTACTAGTTCCCTTTTGCCTCCAAAATTCATTCTGAATAAATTTGACAAATTCAGAGGAAGTTTGGTGCGTCTCCAACTATGTGTACACACGTCTACCGATGCTCCGCTGAATGAATGTATCCCATTGGGTTGCTTCACACCTGGGTTTGGGAGCAGCTCTGCCCAAGACTGCAAGAGATTGAGAGGGTTGTGGATGTAGCCCAGTCCATCACACAAACCGGTCCACATTGTACTGAGATCTGGGGTCTCGCAGTTGAACTTGTGCAGGGTCTGAGCGATGGTTCACAAGGTCATAAGTGACAGGAGCAGAATTAGGCCATTCTTCCCATCATGCCTACTCCGCCATTCAATTATAGCTGATCTATTCTCCCTCCTAACCCCATTCTCCTGCCTTCTCCCCTTAACCTCTGACACCCGTATTAATCAAGAATCTATTTATCTCTGCCTTAAAACTATCCACTGACTTGGCCTCCACAACCATGTGTGGCAAAGAATTCCACAGATTCACCACCCTCTGACTAAAGAAATGTCTCCTCATCTCCTTCCTGAAAGATCGTCCTTTAATTCTGAAGAACGTCCTTCAGTTCCCGTGTGATCTCATCTTCAGAACCGTCCTACCATGCAGGACCTTGTCAAAAGCCTTGGCCAAAGTCCACGTGGACAATACCAGTGTGGGAATGTGAGGGGGCGTTAAAGTGTTTTGCAACCGGGAGATCAGGTGGGCCAAGGCGAACTGAGCGGAGGTGTTCTTACTTCAGACATTAGTACTTGGATCAGCAATACGGGTTTGTAAACATATCTTCGCTCTACAGGACATGTAGAAGCCTGGCTACTTGGAAGTCCAATATTCAAATCAACATGAAAAGCTGATCCAGCTGGGATCTGATAGGGAGTCGTGGCGTACATCAATGTGATACGGCCCACACAGTCAGAAAGAAACTAGCTTGGGGTGATTTAATCTGCCTTCCTTAAACCTTCTGCTGTTTGTCTTTTGAACAGAATTGGCCGGCCTCCCAAGTACCACAAACTCCAGCAGGACGAGTTGAAAGTCAGCTTTCAAAGTGAGTTGAAACACAAGGCCCGCTGCTGGCGGTGTTATTTAATTTATTTATTATTCCACTGGGCTGCACACTAGCGTGTGTCGGGTTTCACCACATCTATTCAGAAGGGTATAGATTTCAGTGTACAAACGTCACAGCCAGTAAGCCTGCTTTCCTTCAGTTCATGCAGAGAATATTCACCCATTTAAAGTGTGGTCCGGGGCGAGCTGGCAGCTATTGTAGGAATTCTCTGCCTCAGAGGGCGGTGGAGGCCGGTTCTCTGGATACTTTCAAGAGAGAGCTAGATAGGGCTCTTAAAGATAGCGGAGAATAAAGATATGGGGAGAAGGCAGGAACGGGGTACTGATTGTGGATGATCAGCCATGATCACATTGAATGGCGGTGCTGGCTCGAATGGCCTACTCCTGCACCTAATGTCTATTGTCTATTGACTATTATATGAGCATGAACATACACTCACAGAGTTTGCCATTTCCAGTTTCACCTCACAGTTACCTGAGCACTAAGGTAGTTAGTTCCAGAAACTTCCAGAAGTTGGTACCTTTTGTGGAAGCCATGGATGAAAAGTAGATGTCGTCCAGCTTTCTTAATTGAAGTGTCCTGGGAATGAACGCACACAAGACCTGACAAAACATTCCCACCTTATTCCTTGAGCTCTTTCAGTTTGGATTTAATTTCCCCTCTTCCCTTTCAGAGTCAATTAAAGTTGTTAATTTAGTTTATACATTAATGCAATTATCAGCAATTTATCATGTTACAAATGCAAGATCGACACAAAAAACTGGAGTAATTCAGCGGGTCAGGCAGCATGTCTGGTGAAAAGGAATGGGTGACCTTTTGGGTAGGGGCCCTTCTTCAGACCCGAAACGCTACCTATTTCTTTTCTCCAGAGTTGCTGTCTGACCCACTGAGTTATTCCAGATTTTTGTGTCTATCTTCGGTTTAAACCAGTATCTGCAGTTCCTACATGTCTCAAATACAGTTGGATCTTCCTCCTATCTAAAAAAAAGCCTTTCAACCTAAGTCCAGAAAATAAAATAAATGTTTATGATAATTAAAAGTGACGAAATGCTTAGGATGTTCAGCAGGGTCCGAATTATCCTATCTTGGTGTTCTCTATGTTATTAGACATGGCACAAGGTGGGATGCTTCAAGTCTTGCATCGATCATCAATGGTTCATGGTGAAGGGGAAAAGATTCAATAGGAATC
The DNA here is from genome assembly GCA_035221665.1 of Okamejei kenojei. Taxonomy (NCBI): domain Eukaryota; kingdom Metazoa; phylum Chordata; class Chondrichthyes; order Rajiformes; family Rajidae; genus Okamejei; species Okamejei kenojei. Next base: position 49,182,140 of record CM069150.1, on the reverse strand, counting down.
TGAGGGGTCACTTTTTCACACAAAGGGTGGTCTACTTCTTCTTGCGTATGGCGTGCACAGCCTAAAGTTGTAGGACAAATTGTTCTATTTGATCATATTTGATTGTGCACGCCAGGTTGATTGCATTCGTCGAAACAGAAGGTGAAGGTTGCAATCATAAAGGGTGGTGGGTGTATGGAACACGCTGCCAGATGAGGTAGTTGAGGCAGGGACTATCCCATCATTTAAAAAACAGTCAAACAAGTACATGGATATGACAGGTTTGGAGGGATATGGGCCAAGCGCAGGCAGGTGGGACTAGTGTAGATGGGACATGTTGGCCGGTGTGGGCAAGTTGGGCTGAAGGGCCTGTTTCCACACTATCATTCTATGACTCTGTGACTGTAATCAGCGTTTGTGTCTGTCCTGTTGCCCACATCCAGCTCGTTCACTGTCCTTGTGTTGGGAACAACACTGCAAGCTGCTTCCGGGGGTCGTTGGGATCAGCGCCAACATGGTGGCCAAATGGACCATCGAGGAGGTAAGAAAACTGAAGGGAAAGCCACGGGAATGTCACCGTTTAAATAAAAACTCACGCGGGCTAGGAGCAAAATTAAGCCAATCGGCCCATTGAGTCGGCCCATTGGACGTGGCGCCAACAGACAAGAAGTCGAAGCCAAAGCCAAAACAAGGCCAAAACGCCAATGAGCCGAAAAGCTGCGTCGCCTGAAAGCAAACTTACCGAATGGCCGCTCAGTAGAAACGCCACCTACCCGAAAGGCAGAGCCGCCGACAGGCCAAAGGACAGAAAAGTCCAATAACGGACTTGACGTTGCCGGGGGGCGGGACCTGTCAGCGATTGGTCCAGAGCCCCGCGTCCATCACATCACCGTGAAGGCGTGAACATTGCCCCAAACCTCCGCTGCACCCGACCCGCAGCCCGCGGAGGGTGGCCGTGGGAGTGTGGGGGCTGTCCCGAGGGATGCGCACCTTCGGCCACTTTCAACTTGGTGCTTGAGTTCAGGTTGCCCAGTCACCTATGGCTTGTGTGGGAAAATGGGATGCTACCTCACCCACTGAGTTTCTACAACATTTTTATCTGCCTGATTGTACAATCGGTTATTCCAGTTCCATACCTGGGCCTCTATAGGTTGTCTTTGTTTAAATTCATAGTTCTCTGAACTGTGCCTGGATGGGTCATGAGTCCAGAGGAAGGATCTCGACCCGAAACATTGTCTGTCCATTCCCTTCATAGATGCTGCCTGACCTGCTGAGTTCCTCCAGCACTTTGCATATGCTCCAGGTTCCAGCATCTGCGGTTCCTTGTGCCTCCGACAGTTCTCTCCTTGGCACTTTGTTGTTTCTTGATCAGTACGGGTGGCAGGGGTTATGGGGAGAAGGCAGGAGAATGGGGTTAGGAGGGAGAGGTAGATCAGCCATGATTGAATGGCGGAGTAGACTTGATGGGCCGAATGGCCTAATCTACCTCTATTCCTTATGACCTGATGGTTCACTTTTAATTAACTTTGTTCAGAGTGATTTAAAATATTTAACTGCAACTAACTATAAAATAAGAATCCAAGCACTTGCCCCCGCCTGTTTATTCACAGATAGATATTTAAAGGCAGAACCGAGTTTGTTTCAGTGATTCACTGCACAAATCACCTGGAGGATGGACGTACAATTTTGCTTGTCTGTTGCAGGTGGGAAACTTTGTTCAGAAACTTACTGGTTGTGAACAGCAGGCAAAGCACTTCAAAGAGGAGGTAAGGCCAGCGTTAGTGACCCCATTCAATCCTGACCTCAGCTGCTTTCTGTGTGGAGTTTGCACGTTCTTTAGGATGTGGGAGGAAACCGGAGCACCCGGAAGAATCCCACGCTGTCACAAGGAGAACCTGCAAACTCCACACAAACAGCAGCAGAGGATTGAACCTGTTGGAAGTAGGAGTGAGCAATGGCATTAGCTGCACCCGTTCACACACAGTCCGGGCAGCCTGCACTCTGGTGTCATCCATTCAAGTTCTAAAGGACACTTTACATCATACTCTATCCACTGTATATTTCGCTGAAGAAGGGTCTCGACCCATTCCTTCTCTCCAGAGATGCTGCCTGTCCCGCTGAGTTACTCCAGCTTTTTGTGTCTATCTTTGGTTTAAACCAGCATCTGCAGTTCCTTCCTACATATTTAGTTGAAATTCCTCTTCTAGCTATTTAATGGCCTTTTGTAAACAATTTTTCTATTCACATCCTATGACATCACATCAAAATACTTATCTTCTTAATCACCCTGAACATGGATCATTGTTCAAACTAATTCTTCATAACACTTTTTAAAAAAAAAAATCAATAGACAACAGGTGCAGGAGTAGGCCATTCGGCCCTTCGAGCCAGCACTGCCATTCACTGTGATCATGGCTGATCATCCACAATCAGTACCCCGTTCCTGCCTTCTCTCCATATCCCCTGACTCCGCTATCTTTAAGAGCCCTATCTAGCTCTCTGTTGAAAGTATCCAGAGAACCGGCCTCCACCGCCCTCTGACGCAGAGAATTCCACAGACTCACAACTCTCTATGTGAAAAGGTATTTCCTCATCTCCATTCTAAATGACTTAACCCTTATTCTTAAACTGTGGCCTCTGGCTCTGGACACCCCCAACATCGGGAACATGTTTCCTGCCTCTAATGTGTCCAATCGCTCCACAGATGCTTCCTGACCTGCAGAGTTCCTCCAGCACTTTGTGTTTTGTCCCTGGCCTGTGTTAAAATGCTGCTCTTTCTCTTTACAGTCGATCGATGGGGAGGCTTTTCTTCTGTTAACGCAAGTAGATATAGTGAAGATTATGAGCATTAAACTTGGCCCAGCTTTGAAGATTTATAACTCTATACTTATGTTCAAAAACACAGATGACAGCAGTGTGAATTCAAGTTCTACATAATCTTATCAAGTAAAACTGCCTTGGAAACGCAGAAAACTCTATTATTATTGTTATTGTTTTTGCATGGCAAGAAAGTTGGATGACACGCGTTGTATTAGTAATCTTCACGATGAACGGGAAGTTACAGATTCTGAGCCATTTATCTCAACGTTACTGATTAGATTATATTCCCATTCGTGGAATGCACTGCGAGTTTTTGTGAGTTTTACTGTGACATTTTAAATGTAATTCAATGACACGAGTATTAATAGCTTTTATAAAAGTTATCAAAGTATTACTGGACAGTAAATAACATTCAAATAATATATGGTGCAGTACTATTTTAAATTATTTAATAAATTATTGAGAAGTGTAGTCACAGGTGAAAACTCTAAAGAGAATGTGATGTATTTTGTACATGTTTAATAGTTATACAATCTTACATAATCCTCAGATTGCAAGTTTTCTAACTGTTTGTGAGTTTACGTTAGGATCGAGTGAAACTATCTTGCCTCACTGACATGAGTGGAGTTTCACTCAAACCTCCAATGCTCACCTGCCCAAGTTGTATGTATGTCAGTATTATTGGGCAGTTACTCGCTCCTCTAACGTCCACACTGAGTTTCAGAAAGCGGTGATGGCAGGGTTGTTTTAGTAAGAGTGTCGTGTGATGCTGGCACTCACTCTCTGCCACACCGGGGAAAACATTCCAGGGAAGCTTCATTCGTGGGCAAAGAAACTTCCAGATTGGTCTGAGAATTTAAATATGATTGTCAATAATCAGTCCATATGATGTTCCCTCTCCTGCTGTTTTTGCATGTGTTTACATAATTATTATTAGTTAATATTAATGCCTCCACTAAAGTAGGGGTTACAGAAATGTCATATCATGGTGCCAAGAAGTTTCTGCTCACACTGCCGTCAGCTATTTGTGAACTGCACTGTATTTTCTAAGTATGAGCTGATGTGAATCGCACCCAAGTCGTGCCCCTGTGTTTCTACCGGAGTTCTGTGCACACATCATGCCTGGTTTGAGCATCACAGTGATATCACGGATCTGTATTGACTGTTACTTCATCTCTTCCGTAAAGGTCCATAAATAGGATAAAGAATTATGAATAAATTACTTTGTTTAAATAATTTGATTTTGTGTTTACTTTCTGAAGCCTCCCTTCTCATTTCGGAATATTTGTTATAACATTGGGTGGCACAGCGGTAGAGCCGGATTCGATCCTGACCTCAGGTGCTGTCTGTGTGGAGTTTGCACGTTCTCCCTGTGAGCGCATGGGTTTCCTCCCACATCCCAAAGACGTGCGGGTTTGTAGGTTAATTGGCCCTCTGAATTGCCCCTGGCGTGTAGACAGGACGCAATAGTGACAACATAGAACTACTGTGAAAGGATGGTTGATGATATTGGACTCAATATCTTTCAATCAAACTGCTTTTATAACATAAATGAAGAAACATTATTCCACGTAGGAAATCATGTGTCACAAAATCAGATCAGTGGCGCAATAAAATCACATAAGAATAGTTTTCATTGTAAATGTGCCCATTGTAGATGTGTTCAGAATTGTGCAATGTCTGGGGTAAAGGTACTAAACACTGCGCGCTCAGTGAGAATATGCAGGGAACCTTTACAATGTGAACTGGAGCTTACACACAAGAATGTGGATCAATAGAAAGACTTTTATTTAAGTGACTTTTGGATCGGCATAAGGAGATGCAGGAAATGGATGGATATGGAGCGAGCAATCATCTATTCTACATTTTTACCTTGATCTTCATTCCCATTTTCACACCTATTTTCACACCTTACACTTCCTTATCTATGTATCTCCCTCTCCCCTGACATCAGTCTGAAGAAGGGTCTCGACCCGAAACGTCACCCATTCCTTCTCTCTAGAGATGCTGCCTGTCCCGCTGAGTTACTCCAGTTTTTTGTGTCTATCTTCGGAGGGATATGGGTTATGTGCAGGTAGATAGGAGATGGCATCATGTTCGACACAGTCATTGTGGGCCAAAAGGTCTGTTCTTGTTGTATTGTTCTATGTGCACGTAATTAACTTAAAAAAAATTCCTTTGCATTGATCAAAGTTCTCCCGGTAAATGTTCTCATGCCGCTGTGATAATCCATGACCATTGTGGCCCAGGTCAGGATCGATGTCACACAGAGGGTGGTGGGTGTATGGAACGAGCTGCCAGAGGAGGTAGTTGAGGCTGGCACTATCCCAACGTTTAAGAAAGTTAAACAGGTACATGGATAGGACAGGTTTAGAGGGATATGGACCAAATGCAGGCAGGTGAGACTAGTGTAGCTGGGACACGTTGACCGATGTGGGCAAGTTGGGCCGAAGGGCCTGTTTCCACACATTCACTCTATGACTCTATGTCCATTGTGCAGGTGAGATGACGGCAGTCGACCCCATGGCACCCGCTCCTCCAGTTGCCCATAACAACCTGTGGCATTTAATATCATATGACCATGTTCAATATGTGTGTTTTTTTCCTTCAGAAATAATAAGTGATTCTGTGCATATTTTCTTGTTACCACCTGGGTGGTGCAGCAGTAGAGTTGCTGCCTCACAGCCCCAGAGACCCTGGTTTGATCCTGACTACAGTTGCTGTCTTTACGGAGTTTGTACGTTCTCCCCGTGACCGCGTGGGTTTTCCCCGGGTGCTCCGGTTTCCACCTACACCACAAAGACGTGCAGGTTTGTAGGTTCATTGGCTTTGGTAAAGATTGCAAATTGCCTCTAGTGTGTAAGATAATTCTCGTGTACGGGGATCGCTGGTTGACGCAGTGGGCTAATGGACCTGTTTCGGCGCTGTATCTCTAAACAAAACTAATGAACTTTTGTTTGCATGCTATCCAATCATATCTGATAACACTGCATATGAATACAATAAAATCAAACTCAAATACAGCAGAGATAAGAACACAAAGCTGGAGTAACTCAGCGGGTCAGGCAGCAGCTCTGGAGAACATGGATAGGTGACGTTTCGGGTTGAGACCCTTCTTCAGACAACAGGTAGAGCAAAGAGGAAAAATACCAGTGCAGAATATAGTTTCTCAGCGTTGTGGTGTTACAGTTATAAAGAAAGAGTCCAATGTCCACAATGAGGTAGATTGGAATATCAGGACCCGGGCTTACGGGAGGACCACTCAGAGACCTGATAATAGGGGGCAAAGCTTTCCTCATTTACCCCACTCATCTTCCCACGAACGTCACATCCTTCAATCCACTTAAAATCTAAACGCTGTCAATCTCTGAAATAAAATTGCAATTCTGAAACTGGTGTGCCTAGCCCTTGAAAATAAATAGGGACTATTTACACTCTGAACATTAAGGCATGCACCAGTTCATTTGTAAATACTCCATCGCTTGTTTCAAGACACAAAATAGCTTCAAAGTGGAATTGACACCTCAGTAAATAACACACAGCAAGAAAATACATCTCTGAATCAGCACTTGGAACTTATCTCTGTGAGTTTTATCTTAGCTCGCTAAAGATAAATACTTCCTGTGGAGAAATTAAACTGAATGTTCAGATATAGAAATGTACAAAAATGTTCTCTGTTCTGGATTTCTATGATCAATTGTCATCATAACAAAGGAGATTGAGGGATCCCGACCCGAAACGTCTCCAGAGACTTGAAGTTTTTTTTAATGTAAACCAGCATCTGCAGTTCCTTCTCTCTCCAATCTACTGGGTTATAGTGCTGGGTCAAAATAAAGACAGATGGGCCTCGACCCGAAACATCACCCATTCCTTCTCTCCAGAGATGCTGCCTGTCCCACTGAGTTACTCCAGCATTTTGTGCCTATGGTGTAAACCAGCATTTGCAGTTCCTTCCAACACAAGACATTTCATCGTTGTGGCTCATGATAGCATTACATTCCTGGCCATTCCCAGCAATCCTCTGTTCACGTGTACACTTTAGTTTACTTCAGTGGAACAGATATGTAATGTGGCCATTGGGTCAGTCTGTTGTGTGTATAGACGTGTCAATACACACGTATAGACATGGCTGATCATCCTCAGTCAGTACCCCGTTCCTGCCTTCTCCCCATATCCCCTGACTCCGCTATCTTTAAAAACCCTACCTTCCTCTCTCTTGAAAGTATCCAGAGAACCGGCCTCCACCGCCCTCTGAGGCAGAGAATTCCACAGACTCGCAACTCTCTGTGTGAAAAGGTTTTTCCTCATCTCCGTTCTAAATGGCTTACCCCTTATTCTTAAACTGTGGCCCCTGGTTCTGGACTGGTTTGGACTGGACTGTGGCCCCTGGTTTAAGCTGCTGGTTTCTAGAGTTGAAGTGTCGCAGTGAATGGTTCAAGTGAAGTGGATATCAGGGCATTGACACGCTTGCATTGGTTGCTCAAATCTCCAGACAGTAGAGTCGGAGAGTGATACAGGATGGAAACAGGCCCTTCAGCCAAACTTGCCACGCCGGCCAACATGTCCCAGCTACACTAGTGCCACTTGCCCGCGTTTGGTCCATATCCCTCCATACCTGTCCTATCCAGGTACCTGTCTAATTGTTACTTAAATTATGGGATAGTCCCAGCCTCAACTACCTCATCTGGCAGCTTGTTCCATACACCCACCACCCTTTGTGTGAAAAAGTTACCCCTCAGATTCCCATCATATCTTTTCACCTTCACCTTGAACCTATGCCCTCTGGTCCTTGATTCACCTACTCTGGGCAAGAGACTGTGCATCTACCTAATCTATTCCTCTCATGATTTTATTCACCTCCATAAGATTCTTCCTGAACTTGATCACAAAAGATAAATAAAACTAAAATAACGCAGATCAAATTGTGCTGGCTTAATGATTAATGCAAATGGTTAAAAAAGCATTAGCATAACTTAACATTTTCATTGGTTTCATCAAAATTGATATCTTGTGAATCGTCACGTGACATGGATGAGGTGAGGACATTGGGTTAACTTGGCATCATATTCTGCATTGGCCACAGTGGGCCAAGGTCCCTGTTTCTGTTCTATGTTCTATGTTACCCAAAATTAAATTGTAGAATGTCATATTAATAAGAACCAGCTTCACCAGCTTCAAGAACAGCTTCTTCCCGGCAGCTATCAGGCTGTTGAACAGCACAACACAAACCCCAGCAACTGGGATCTTTCAGCCACGGCGTGGGAGGTAGCTCTGCGGACTTCCGTTTTTTGTACTATTCTGACTGCATTCTTCTTCAGCCCCCGTGGGTGACCACGGGTGTCTCCAGGGTTGGAGGACGCCTGTGCGTGACTTTGTTTAACGCGGGGAGACTGGTGCACAGACAGCCACCCCACGGTCCGTGACAGATCTGGGTCAGGATCCAGTGGCATGGAGTCCAAGACGACCGGAGACCCTTTTCTGCTGCAGCCTTCATCCGCCTTCCCAGCCGTTGTGACGCTCCACTAAGGTCAGCCATCGTCCTCCGCCTGTTCCACCTTTGAGGTCTCGGTTGGATTGCTCTTTGTCAGAGACCTCCCCCTCGACCTTACCGCCATGGGTGGCCCTACCAGGAGCGCAGCTCCAGACGGCATCGCTCTCAGGATCTCAGGTCCACACGAGCTTCTCCACCACGACAAGGTGACAATCCACGGAGAAGTCTGACTGCAGACTAATGGGGTTATTAATTGCTTGTATTTTGATTACATCTGGGTGCTGGTCCATTTACAGGCCTGCTGAGCAGCAGCAGGTAGGAATGTCATTTAAACGCTGGTACATATGACAATTAAACGCTTCTGACCCGTGAAAACAACATATGCTTTCAGGGCCATGGTTTTGAATTTTAAAGACTTTATCCTATTTGGCACCGTTCAGATATCTGCTGGGAAATGTTCGCAAAGGCTGGGAACTGTGATTGATTTTCAGAAAAGATAATAGTTGAAATGGCACAAAGTGAAAGCAGCTGTGCAAATATCTTTAGGGCACCTCGACATTTCGAGCAAAACTCCATGGACAAGCGGTCGTTCTGGAGACTCTGGAGAACAGTTCTGGAGATATAATGTTATCTTCATTCACATTTGCATGATGCTGCCTGTCCCACTGAGTTACTCCAGCATTTTGTGTCTGAACCGGCATCTGCAGTTCCTTCTTACACATTTCATCTTTAACACCAGTCAGCGGGTTCAATGTGTTAGTTGTGGAGAGTTTCAATCGATGAAGAAAGAGAGTTACTGATGAGGCCAATGAGGAAATAGAAACACATTTGGTCTTGGAGACAGGCGGTAGTTGGACAAATAGCTGAAATGTTTTTGTGCTGAATGACGCTGGATAAATTACTGCGATTGGTTTATTCTTGTCACGTGTGTCGAGATAAAGTAAAAAACTTTGTTTGCATGTTGTCCATTGTAAGCATACTGTACATGATTACAGGACAGGCAGCGCAGGGACAGAAATACCAGAGTGCAGAGTATAGTGTTACAACAATATCCTGTTACAGTTCCAGAGAAAGTGGAGATAAAGTGGTGCAGGTGTGTGCCAGGAACACTGCACCAACCCACACCCACGGTACCTGCTATAGTATCGGGAGCTCGGAGTGGGTGGCCTGATCTGCATTGCTGTTGGTGTCGAGTCTGTGGCTTGAACCTGGACCTTGGGTGGAGTGCTGCATGGAGCCATGGGTGGGATCTGGTCCACCCTGAATCGCCTGGACCTCAACATTGCCTCCTGCTGGTCGTGACTGAAGCTGCCTTCTCCCCACTCGTCTTTCCGTGATTGAGAATGGAATGGTATTTGAGGGATGATCGTAGTTTAGTTTAGCGCGGAAACAGGCCCTTCAGCCCACCGAGTCTGCGCCGACCAGCGATCCCCGCACACTAACACACACGCGGGACAATTTACACTTATACCAAGCCAATTAACCTACTAACCTGTACGTCTTTGGAATGTGGGGGGGAACTGAAGATCTCGGAGAAAACCGACGCGGTCACGGGGAGAACGTACAAACTGTGTACGGACAGCGCCCGCAGTCAGAATCAAACTCAGGTCTCTGGCGCTGCAACTCTACCGCTGCGCCACCGTGCCGCCCAGTAATAGAGGTGTACAAAAACATGAGGGGAATAGATCAGAAAAACGCAGTTTAAGAAAGAACTGCAGATGCTGGAAAAATCGAGGTTAGACAAAATTGCTGGAGAAACTCAGAGGGTGAGGCAGCATCTATGGAGCGAATGAATAGGCGACGTTTCGGGTTGTGACTGAAGAAGGGGTTCGTATACATTTTTGCCTCAACGTTTTAAGGTGAGGGGGGGGGGGGGATTTAACAACTTCTTCACACATATGGAATGAGCGTATTGAGGCATATTGCAACGTTTATTTTGGATTGGATTTTATATGGACTAGTGTAGATAGTTTGGTCAGCCAAGTTGGACACCCTGGTTGCCACAATGACTCTGTGACCAACCAAAAAAATAACCATACAACAAGCTGACTTTGTGCCTTCAGACTTAATTGCATGAAGAAGATATAAGTGAAGGAAAATTTTGTCACGTTACAACCACAAACGTGGTTTCCAACATTGCATAATTGTGAAGTGGAAGGAAAATGATACAAAATTTTATTACAAATAAAAACTGAAAAGTGTGGCATGCAAAAGTATTCAGCCCCCCTGCGTCAATACTTTGTAGAACTACCTTTCGCTGCAATTACAGCTGCAAGTCTTTTGGGGGTATGTCTCTACCAGCTTTGCACATCTAGAGACTGAATGTTTTTCCCATTCTTCTTTGCAAAATAGCTCAAGCTCAGTCAGATTGGATGGAGAGCGTCTGTGAACAGCAGTTTTCAAGTCTTGCCAGAGATTCTCAATTGGATTTAGGTCTGGACTTTGACTGGGCCATTCTAAACACATGAATATGCTTTGATCTAAACCATTCCATTGTAGCTCTGGCTGTATGTTTAGGGTCGTTGTCCTGCTGGAAGGTGAACCTCCGCCCCAGTCTCAAGTCTTTTGCAGACTCTAACAGGTTTTCTTCCAAGATTTCCCTGTATTTGGCTCCATCCATCTTCCCATCAACTCTGACCAGCTTCCCTGTCCCTGCTGAAGAAAAGCATCCCCGCAGCATGATGCTGCCACCACCATGTTTCACAGTGGGGATGGTGTGTTCAGGGTGATGTGCAGTGTTAGTTTTCTGCCACACATTGCGTTTTGCATTTAGGCCAAAATTTAAGTCAATTTTGGTCTCATCAGACCAGAGCACCTTCCTCCACATGTTTGCTGTGTCCCCCACATGGCTTGTGGCAAACTGCAAACAGGAGTTCTTATGGCTTAGTTTCAACAATGGCTTTCTTCTTGCCACTCTTCCATAAAGGCCCGATTTGAGGAGTGCACGACTAATAGTTGTCCTGTGGACAGATTCTCTCACCTGAGCTGTGGATCTCTGCAGCTCCTCCAGAGTTACCATGGGCCTCTTGGCTGCTTCTCTGATCAATGCTCTCCTTGCCCGGCCTGTCAGTTTAGGTGGACGGCCATGTCTTGGCAGGTTAGCAGTTGTGCCATACTCTTTCCATTTTCGGATGATGGATTGAACAGTGCTCCATGAGATGTTCAAAGCTTGGGATATTTTTGTACACCTAACCCTGCTTTAAACTTCTCCACAACTTTATCCCTGACCTGTCTGGTGTGTTCCTTGGGCTTCATGTTACTGCTTGTTCACTAATGTTCTCTAACAAACCTCTGAGGCCTTCACAGAACAGCTGTATTTATACTGAGATTAGATTACACACAAGTGGACTCTATTTACTAATTAGGTGACTTCTGAAGGCAATTGGTTGCACTGGATTTTATTTAGGGGTATCAGTAAAGGGGGCTGAGTACTTTTGCACGCCACACTTTTCAGTTTTTTATTTGTAAAAAAATTTGAAAACCATGTATCATTTTTCTTCCACTTCACAATTATGCGCCACTTTGTGTTGGTCTATCACATAAAATCCCAATAAAAAACATTTACATTTGGGGTTGTAACGTGACAAAATGTGGAAAAGTTCAAGGGATATGAAAACTTTTGCAAGCCACTGTATTTTATGCATTTCATAGTTTCCTGATTGTCTTTTCTTTGAGTGAAGGAACAATAAACACTTGGTGTCACTGAATTCACCACAGCTTCGACATCTGGGAACTGCAAAATTAAAACATGAACAGAAAATGCTGGAAAGTACAGCAGGTCGGGCAGCATCTGTGGAAAGAGGAGCAACCGTAGAGTCCAAGAGCCACACAGCACCGAAGCAGGCCCTTCGGCCCAACTCGTTCATGCTGACCCAGATACCTCATCCATGCCAATCATATTGTCCACATTTGACCCACATCCCTCCAAACAAGTTCACAAGTTATAGGAGTGGAAAGCGTTCCTATTGTTCAATGAGTCATGAAGTGAATCCAACTTCTAATCCTCATGACGTGAATACATAAAACTGGAGATTGTTGTACAAAAATAAAATCAAGGTTTGCCTTGAGAAATCCTGTTGACATTGTTGCCAGCCCCAGTATTCCTGGCTCCGTGACTCAGCGCCAATCTCAATATTTTATCATGCATCAGTGGCTCTGGTGACATTCAATGTAAATTGTGGACTCTCAACCTTAATTCTCACATCCGAGAAACTATGTGTGAGGCTCAAAGAGAGCTGTACTTTTTCATCGGAAAGGTTAAACGTAGAAACATAGATAGTAGGTGCAGGAGTAGGTCATTCGGCCCTTCGAGCCAGCCCCGCCATTCAATGTGATCGTGGCTGATCGTCCAGAATCAGTACCCCATAACTGCCTTCTCCCCAGATTCCTTTAGCCCTAAGATCTGAATCTAAGTCTCTCTTGAAAATATTGTTGTGTTCCTGGTGGCAAAACTCAAAGCATGGATTTCTTTTAGTTGATTATTACATTTACAATATCGATGCTGCCTCGCCCGCTGAGTTTCTCCAGCATTTGTCTACCTTCGATTTCTCCAGCATCTGCAGTTCTTTCTGAAAGTTTCCTTTATCACGCTCATCACAGAATAAAGTTAATCATTTACAAATGAAATATTGTACATCGTTAGGTCAGTGTTTACTCATGGATTTGATGGGCTCTATTTATTGAAAAGTTCAGCACTCAATCATCTTTAGACATGAGGAGATCACTCTCCAGAGACCATAAATATATTCTGGCCCAAAAAAATAGGATGTACTTAGCACAGTAAACTTAGTTTCTTTGCTTGGCTTTCTTGACATATTTAATCTATCAAACAAACTTTCAAGACGTCATAAGGTCATAAGTGACAGGAGCAGAATTAGGCCATTCGGCCCATCAAGTCTACTCCACCATTCAATGATGGCTGATCTATCTCTCCCTCCTAACCCCATTCTCCTGCCTTCTCCCCATAACTCCTGACACCCGCACTAATCTGGGGTCTATCTACCTCTGCCTTAAATATATCCACTGACTTGGCCTCCACAGCCTTCTGTGGCAAAGAATTCCACAGATTCACCACCCTCTGACTAAAGAAAATTTTCCTCATCTCCTTCCTAAAAGAACGTCCAAATGCAATTTACAATTAATTAAATTGGTTTATGAACTGCAGGAAATGTTTCGATGACATTATTAATTTGTTCTTGGAATCAGACCGGCACAGAAACACAAGGAACTGGAGGACCTGTAGTTTAATGATTCCATTGCAACTTATCTGCTCTTCAAAAGATTCTGGCCGATCCAATCTTTTCTCAACAAAACCTGTCCCACTTTCTTCCATTCTCTTGCACGCCACCTGATTCAGGGACACTTGTTATCAGGCAACTGGCCGTCCCCACATCAGCTGGAGAGCGCTCCTGAATCAAAACAACCCTATCAACACGCAACATACACACATAACACAGGCAAATACACACACGTGTGTACATACACACATATATATATACACACACTCATGTGTACACACACACATATATATATACACACTCATGCACACTCACACACCACGCAAATACACACACCTGTACACACACACATAACACAGGCAAATACACACACATGTGTACATACACACATAACACAGGCAAATACACAGAAATATACACACACAATATACATATATATACACACACACATATATATATATATATATATGCACACTCACATACCACGCAAATACCCACCCATGTGTACACACACATAACACAGACAAATACACACATGTGTAAATACACACACATGTACACACACACACACACACACACACACACACACCAGTGCGGACGCGCATTTAGGGGAGCGCACCCTGGGCCGGGGCAGTGACGTCAGGGCGCCGCTGGGTCCTGCCGCCCGCCCGCCCGCTCCCCTCGGATCCGGCTCAGTCTCTCCCCGTCACTCTCCGGCTCCGGCTCCGGCGCCGCCTGGTAAGCGCTGCTATATTCCACACGCGGTTACTAACGGCAACGTTGCCATGGAGGAGGCGACTCACAGCCCGGGGAGAGACAGAGGGGGAGGGAGAGGGAGAGGGGAGAGAGGGGAGAGAGGGGGAGAGAGAGTGGCGGGCGCGCTCCGCTCAGTGTGAGTGTGTGTGTGTCTCTGTGTGTGTGTGAGTGAGAGCAGATTAGATTGTCCACCCACCGCCCACTGGCCGTGTTGTCCACAGAGCAGATGCCGTGTGGGCGCTGGACTTGCTCCGGCACTGTCTGGTCTATTTGACGGACCGTGTGTGATTCACCACCTCGGTCCCCGCTCCACAGATGCTGGGCATTTGCTCTGGACAGATGTGGCCGCTGCTGTGCCAGTAATTGGTTGTCAGGGTTAATGCTGGCGACTCTTCACCCATCCATTATAGTACACCACCTTATTGGAGGCACGTTCTCACCGAGATCTGCCTTAAATGGGGGGAAAACTCGGGAATATAAATCCAAGTCGTTGACCAACTTGTCACTCAGGATGTCATTACGCTGGAGAGATTCACCTGGATGTTACCTGGGCTTGAGTTACAGGGAGGGGTGGATAGGCTGGGACTGTCTTTCTTTAGAGCGCAGGAGGGTGACCTTATTGAGGTGTACAAGATCATGAGGGGCACGGATAAAGTCTTTGCCCCAGGTAGAGGAGTCTAAAACTAGAGGACACAGGCGTGAGGGGAGAGATTGAAGACGGACCAGTCAGGGACAACTTTTTCACTCCGAGGGTGGTCGGTGTCTGGAATGAGCTGCCAGAGCAAGCAGTAGAGGCGGATGCAATTATTGTGACTTTTAAAATACTCTTGGACAGATATATGGATGGCGAGGATGTTGTATTTCAGTGCAAAAACCTGAATGGAATTTAGTCTCAAATGGGTTGTTTAGTCAATCTTGTGAAAGTTAAAGAATTCTTCTTTGTTGGAATGTAATGAAATTACAGACTTGTTACTCAAGCATTGAGGAGAGATGCGTGGACAGGGCAAGTTTAGCGGGACATGGGCCAAACGCAGGCAAATGGGACGAGGTTAGATGGGGCATCTTGGTCGGCATGGATGAGTTGGGCCGAAGGGCCTGTTTCTGTGCTGCATGACTAAGTGACTTGTTTATTAGAAACACAAACCTGTGTGGTTTTATATTTGGTTACCTTTTGTAAGCGACAGTTACACTCTGATTCTTATAGCGGGAACACACACGGTTGCACATTCTCATCCGCCGAGCCTACAAATGGCCACCGCAGGGCTGCGGCAAGCAGCATTGCTTCTGGAGACATTGTTTGATGGGATTTGAATTTCATTTTGATACACTATATGGATGGCGAAACAATGTATTAAGAAGTTTGAATCCCATTAACTTTTTCATTTGTTCTGTAGTTTCTTTACGATCTATAGTTTAATTCAAACCAAATACCAGTTATGAGTTTTTCTCGTGGTTTGTTTTGCTCGGGATTCTGCCCCTGCCCCTCATGTCCCCGCCAGTTATGGCTGCTTTATAGATCTTACTCACGGCAATAACAGACAAGAATTAATATGCCGCTGGCTCCAAATGTGATCAAATCAACTCTATTGAACTTGAACGGAATATGTTCAAGAGAGCGCTAGATAGGGCTCTTAAAAACAGCGGAGTCAGGGGATATGGGGAAAAGGCAGCAACGGGTACTGAATTGGGGATGATCAGCCATGATCACATTGAATGGCGGTGCTGGCTCGAAGGGCCGAATGGCCTACTCCTGCACCTATTGTCTAAAGTGTTTCACGTGCATCTGCTTTGGAAGGCACTTCATAAGTTATAAGAGCAGAATTCAATCATGGCTGATCTATCATTCCCTCCCAACCCCATTCTCCTGCCTTCTCCCTATACACAACCCCAGACACTCTTACTAATCAAGAATCTGTTCATCTCCACTTTAAAAATACCCAATGACTTGGCCTCCACCGTGGCTGTGGCAGTGAATTCCACAGTTCTTTAAATTATAAAATGTTTTCCATCCACACGCATGCGCTGGCTATTGTGGGGCTGGTACCATGGCGCAGACGGGAAATGCGTTTTAGAGAGTCGTGGAGTCATATTGTGATACAGTGTGGAAACCTCGGCCCAACTTGGCCACACCGGCCAACATGTCCCAGCTACACTAGTCCCACCTGCCCGCTTTTGACCAATAACCATTTTCATGAATGGATCTAATTAGAGATGTAATTATTGATGTTTGAGGCCATGTTTAGTTTAGAGATACAGCGCGGAAACTGGCTGCCCCACACATTATCACTACCCTACACACTAGGGACAATTTACATTTATACCCATATTAGGCTGATTAACCTACACCTGTATGTCTGTGGAATGCGGGAGGAAACTGAAGAGAGAAACGGAGTTCCGTACAAACAGCCCCCGTAGTCAGGATCGACCCCGGGTCCCTGGCGCTGTGTAAGCGCTGTAAGGCGGTAACTCCCGCTGCCACACCGTGCCTGCCCCAATATGTACTGATGCTGAAGTTGTGGATGTAAGTTTGGAGCTGATCGTGGAGTCGATGGTGGGGAGTTCCCACAGTGAGGTTTCTAACCGCAACGTCAACCTGCTGTGACAACCAATGGTTTAAATCTGCCTCAGACGCTGTTGAATTTTACAAGTCGTTGTTAATATGAGAGAGCTGGTGAAGAGGTTTTAAGATCGGTTACCTGATAACTAGTCAGGAGTGCTGAGATTCCAACTGCGTCAAGGAGGGACAAGAGGGACACAGCGATGAAGCTGACCATGGGTGCTGTCTGTGTGGAGTTTGTACGTTCTCCCTGTGACTGTGTGGGTTTCCCCCAGATACTCCGGTTTCCTCCCATATCCCAAAGATGTGCGGGTTTGTAGATTTATTTGCCCTCTGATATCCCCAGGTGGATGAGAAAGTGGGATAACATAGAGCTAGTGTGAAGGGTGATTGATGGTAAACATAAAAACATAGAAAATAGGTGCAGGAGGAGGCCATTCGGCCCTTCGAGCCTGCACCGCCATTCAAGATGATCATGGCTGATCATCCAACTCAGTATCCTGTACCTACCTTCTCTCCATACCCCCTGATCCCTTTAGCCACAAGGGCCACATCTAACTCCCGCTTAAATATAGCCAATGAACTGGCCTCAACTACCTTCTGTGGCAGAGAATTCCACAGATTCACCACTCTGTGTGAAAAAAGATTTTGTCATCTCGGTCCTAAAAGACTTCCCCCTTATCTTTAAGCTGTGACCCCTTGTTCTGGAGTTCCCCAACATCGGGAACAATCTTCCTGCATCTAGCCTGTCCAACCCCTTAAGAATTTTGTAAGTTTCTGTAAGATCTGCCCTCAATCTTATAAATTCTAGCGAGTACAAGCCGAGTCTATCCAGTCTTTCTTCATATGGAATTCCTGCCATCCCAGGAATCAGTCTGGTGAACCTTCTCTGTACCCCCTCTATGGCAAGAATGTCTTTCCTCAGATTAGGAGACCAAAACTGTACGCAATACTCCAGGTGTGGCCTCACCAAGACCCTGTACAACTGCAGTAGAACCTCCCTGTTCCTATACTCAAATCCTTTTGCTATGAATGCTAACATACCATTCGCTTTCTTCACAGCCTGCTGCACCTGCATGCCTACTTTCAATGACTGGTGCACCATGACACCCAGGTCTTGTTGCATCTCCCCTTTTCCTAATCGGCCTTCATTCAGATAATAGTCCACTTTCCTGTTTTTGCCACCAAGGTGGATAACCTCACATTTATCCACATTATACTGCATCTGCCATGCATTTCCCCACTCACCCTGCCTATCCAAATCACCTTGCAGCCTCCTAGCATCCTCCTCACAGCTAACACTGCCCCCCAGCTTCATATCATCCGCAAACTTGGAGATGTTGCATTCAATCCCTCATCCAGATCATTAATATATATTGTAAATAGCTGGGGTCCCAGCACTGAGCCTTGCGGTACCCCACTAGTCACTGCCTGCCATTCTGAAAATGACCCGTTTACTCCTACTCTTTGCTTCCTGTCTGCCAGCCAGTTCTCTATCCACATCAATACTGAGCCCCGAATACCGTGTGCTTTAAGTTTGTATACTAATCTCTTAAGTGGGACCTTGTTGAAAGCCTTCTGAAAGTCCAGATATAACACATCCACTGATTCTACCTTATCCACTCTACTAGTTACATCCTCGAAAAATTCTATAAGATTCGTCAGACATGATTTACCTTTTGTAAATCTAAGCTGACTTTGACCAATGATTTCACCACTTTCCAAATGTGCTGCTATCCCATCTTTAATAACTGACTCTAGCAGTTTCCCCACTACCGATGTTAGACTAACTGGTCTGTAATTCCCCGTTTTCTCTCTCCCTCCCTTTTTAAAAAGTGGGGTTACATTAGCTACTCTCCAATCCTCAGGAACTACTCCAGAATCTAAAGAGTTTTGAAAAATTATCACTAAGGCATCCACTATTTCTGTGGCTACTTCCTTAAGTACTCTAGGATGCAGCCTATCTGGCCCTGGGGATTTATCGGCCTTTAATCCATTCAATTTACCTAACACCACCTCCTGGCTAACCTGGATTTCACTCAGTTCCTCCATCTCATTTGCTCCCCGGTCCCCTGCTATTTCCCGCAGATTATTTATGTCTTCCTTAGTGAAGACAGAACCAAAGTGGTTATTCAATTGGTCTGCCATGTCCTTGTTCCCCATGATCAATTCACTAGTTTTTGACAGCAAGGGACCTACATTTGTTGGTTTAGAAAACTATCCTGCATACATTCCAAGAAATCCTCTTCCTCAGCACCCCTGCCAATTTGATTCACCCAATCTATATGTAGACTGTAGTCACCCATTATAACTGTTTTACCTTGGTTGCACGCATTTCTAATTTCCTGTTTGATGCCATCCCTAACTCCACTACTACTGTTAGGGGCCTGTACACAACTCCCACTAGCGTTTTCTGCCCCTTAGTGTTTCGCAGCTCTACCAATATCGATTCCACATCCTCCAAGCTAATGTCCTTCCTTTCTATTGCGTTAATCTCCTCTCTAACCAGCAACGCTACTCCACCTCATTTTCCTTTCTATCTATCCCTCCTTAATATTGAATATCCCTGGATGTTCAGCTCCCAGCCTTGGTCACCCTGGAGCCATGTCTCCGTGATCCCAACTATATCATATTCATTAATAACTATCTGCACATTCAACTCATCCACAAGCCAGCCTGTCCTGGTGGGATGAAGGGCTCATGCTGTTGTTCTAAACACGGTGGCACAGCGGTAGAGTTCTAGGCTTTCAAGAGAGAGTTCAATAGACTTCTTAAAGATAGCAGAGTCAGGGGATATGGGGAGAAGGCAGGAACGGGGTACTGATTGTGGATGATCAGCATGGTCACAATGAATGGCGGTGCAGGCTCGAAGGGCCGAATGGCCTACTCCTGCACCTATTGTCTACTTTATTGGTATAACTAGATTGCCCCTAATGCGTGTGGATAGTGTTAATGTGCGGGGATCGCTGGTTGGTGCCCACTAGGTGGACGAAGGGTCTGTTTCTGTGCTGTATCTCTAAACTAAACTAAACTAAACTAAACTAAACCTTTGCTGCAGCCTTGGTCTTGGATCAGTGCAAACAATCTGTATGATGCAGTCGCCCAACACAACCTGCTCAACCTGTGCAGCAGCTCAACTGAAGGTAGAATCAAGGGTTCAAATTACCAGTGACTGCGTTACACATGAGTCATAGACCACAGAGGCAGACCCTTCAGCCCAACTTGGCCATGCTGCCCATATTTCACCCCTCTTCCTCTGAACCTCATGTATCCATGTTCCAAATGGCAGCTTGTTCCAGATTGCTGAATGACTGTGGCCAATTATGTGCGTGTGTGTGCGTGCGCGCGTGTGTGTGCTTGTGCGTGCGTGTGTGCTTGTGCGTGCGTGTGTGCGTGTGTGTGCTTTCAACATGTGCAGCAGTTGTACATGTCACATCCTGCCATTACTTGTATCTCTCTGTCGACTGACTCAACGCTCTGAGTCAGATTCCTTCCCTATGGTCAAAGAAAGTTAAAGATAGGATTCTTATTGCAAACATTTCCTCTAATAGCGAACACTAAACCACAATTGTTCAGGAAGTGCTTACTGAGGAAAATGAATGTTGATGATCTCATCACATGCACGCTGGAGATGCAGTCTCTGATCTGGGTTTCCTATTGGGGTCTTGGTATCAGCTTTTGCAGGCAGCTTCCAACCGGAGCAGAATAGCATTCAATAACCCCGTACCATCCTAAAATAAAAGGAGAGGTATCAGCTTGGCATTCAAAAAACAATCTATATGTTCTTAAGTTAAATATTTTGAGAGCGCACTCAACAAAGGTCTGATGGTAGACACTACACACTGGAGTAACTCAGCGGGACAGGCAGCATCTCTGGAGAGAAGGAATGGGTGACGATTCACGACGAGACCTTTCTTCAGACGGACATCAGAACATCGGTCTGAAGAAGGGCCTTGACCCTAAACGCCACCCATTCCTTCTCTCCAGAGATGCTGCCTGTCCTGCTGAGTTACTCCAGCATGTTGTGTCTATCTTCAGTTTAAACCGGCACCTGCAGTTCCTTCCTACACAAAGGTCTGATGGCGTTGAGGCATTGAAGATGGATATATCGCTGGTGCCTGCCTGGGTGCAGGCTAGCACATTGCAGGAGCCTTGCAGAGGGTCTTGTAGCCGCCATGAGCGAGGGACTGGATGACTGATGAGCCTGACGTCTGTGGTGGGGAAAGTTACTGGAGAGAACGGCTGGAGACAGGATAGCTGTGGATTTGGACAGGCAAGAACTGATGCGGGATGGTCTTCTTCTTCTTGCGAATGAAACATAAACCAAAGGAATAGTTAGATCTCAAGCCGGGTGTTGAGCAGCCAGGTTGTTGTCTGTTGGTGTCAATGTCTGCCAGGCCCTGAGCTCCATTTGGTGGGTGGTAGAGCGGGCACCCAGAGATGACATGGTTGGCTGTCTGTTGTTCTGCTCCACATTCACAGGCTGAATGATAGTCAGCATGGCCTTGGGAAATCGTGTCTCACAAATTAGATATGGATTTTTCTAGAAGTGACCATGAGGATCGCAAGGCAGGCGATATTTTCCACGTGGACTTTGGCCAAGGCTTTTGACAAGGTCCTGCATGGTAGGACGGTTCTGAAGATGAGATCACATGGGAACTGGATGTGGAGAGGGTGTTTCCATTAGTGGGAGAGTCTAGAACTGGAGCTTAGAGCCTCAGGATTTCTGGAACGGGGTACTGATTGTGGATGATCAGCCATGATCACATTGAATGGCGGTTCTGGCTCTAAGGGCCATATGGCCTACTCCTGCACTTATTGTCTATTGTCAGGATTAAAGGATGTTCTTTTAGAAAGAAAGTGAGGATACATTTCTTTAATCAGAAGGTGGTGAATCTGTGGAATTCTTTGCCGCAGACGGCTGTGGAGGCCAAGGCAGTGGATAGATAGATTCTTCGTTAGTACGGGTGTCAGAGGTGATGGGGAGAAGGCAGGAGAATGGGGTTAGGAGGGAGAGGTAGATCAGCCATGACTGAATGGAGGGGTAGACTTGATGGGCCGAATGGCCTAATTCTACTACTATGACCTTATGACCTTATGAACTAGCCAAATGGATACTGCATCAGTTTGGTGACTGGGGCAGAGGGTGCGAGAAACAATAACAAACTGCTGTGGAAATTCAGTGGGACGGGCAGCATCTGTGGGGAGTCAGTTCCAGGTCAAAGCCATGCATCAGGAATAAGAGTTTAGTTTTAGATTTAGAGATGCAGCATGAAACAGGCCCTTCGGCCCACCCAGTCCAGGCCGACCATCGATCACGTATTCACACCAGTTCCATGTTATCCCATTTTCTCATCCACTCCCTACACACTAGGGACAATTTGCAGAGGGCCAATTAACCTACAAACCCGCACAACTTTGGGATGTGGGAGGAAACCGGAGCACCCGGAGGAAAGCCACGCGGTCACAGGGAGAACATGCAAGCCCCACACAGACAGCAGCCGAGGTCAGGATCAAACCCGAGTCATGGCGCTGTGAGGAAGCTGCTCTACCCGCTGCAACACCGTGCCTCAGCAGAGGGGAAAGGGAGCGGGAGGAGAGGAGAGGAGGTGCGGGTGCTGATGAGGCATATGTGTCCCTGACACTGGGAGCAGCTGAGGATTGGGCTGAAGCCAATGGCATGTCCTGAGCTGGGCTTGGATCCCATGTACGCAGCACAGGAAACCAATGGTGACGTCGCGCTGCAGAGCTGGTGAATTCCAGCGCCACTGGGCCGTGCGACTGGGGGTCAGGGTGACATCCAGATGCCCCATGGCCGGCACATGACACACTTATTACCTTCTGGTTGATCCATTCATTTTAGCCTTCCCTACAAGGTGATACAAGCAGAACGTTAGACACACACAAGATGCTGGAGTAACTCAGCGAGACAGGCTGGATCTCTGGAGAGAAGATAGACACCAGATACTGGAGTAACTCAGGGGGACAGGCAGGATCTCTGGAGAGAAGATAGACACCAGATACTGGAGTAACTCAGCGAGACAGGCAGGATCTCTGGAGAGAAGATAGACACCGGATACTGGAGTAACTCAGCGAGACAGGCTGGAACTCTGGAGAGAAGATAGACACCGGATACTGGAGTAACTCAGCGAGACAGGCTGGAACTCTGGAGAGAGGATAGACACCGGATACTGGAGTAACTCAGGGGGACAGGCTGGATCTCTGGAGAGAAGGAATAGACAACGTTGCGATTCTTCAGAAGAAGGGTCTTGACCCAAAACATCGCCCATTCCTTCTCTCCAGAGATGCTGTCTGTCCCGCTGAGTTACTCCAGCATTTTGTGTCTACGGTTTAAACCCGTATCTGCAGTTCCTTCCTCCACAGGCCAAAGATTAGTTGTGTTTGACTCCTTTCATCCACATAGAAGCTGAGTTACATCAGACGCTCTCGGGCCTTTCTAACAGAAATCCAGGAGATATTTCTGGTCTCCCATGAAATATTTTTGAAAACTGAATAATCTATATTGTGTAGTCAAGTTCATGCATAAAGTTTGTTTTAGCTTTTCTCCCCTTAACGCCAATATGTCTGAAGAAGGGACCCAACCAAAAACGTGGTCTGTCCATTCCCTCCACAGATGCTGCCTCAGGGCAGCTAAGTTTATTGTCACGTGTACTGAGGTACAGTGAAAAGCTCTTGTTGCGTGCTAACCAGTCAGCGGAAAGACAATACATGATTACTATCGAGCCATTTACAGTGTACAGATACAGGATAAGGGGATAACGTTTAGTGCAAGGTAAAGCCAGCACAGTCCGATCAAGGATAGTCCGAGGGTCACCAATGAGGTAGATAGTAGTTCAGCACCGCTCTCTGGTTGTGGTAAGTTGATTCAGTTGACATGCTGAGTTCCTCCAGCACTTTAGCTAGGGTAGCTAGGGTTACACGTGTGGGTTTAAACTAAATAGTCGGGGGCAGGGATTGACAAATTGGGAGTATAAAGATGGAGTTGAAGGGGAAATGAGTACAGGAAAAATTACAAAAGGTTCTCGAATTAATGGGAAGGAAAGTTCGAGAAAGGATAAGAGAGTAAGGTCTGGGTCAATTGCGAGCGGTGCGAGGGGGGACATGAATACGGAGGTCAAAGTGTTGTATATGCGCGAAGTATAAGAACTAAAGTGGACGAGCTTGAGGCTCAGTTAGAAATTGGGAAGTATGATGTTGTGGGAATTACAGGAACATGGCTGCAAGAGGGCCAGGGCTGGGAACTGAATATTCAAAGGTATAACTCCTATCGACAAGACAGACAGGTGGGCAGAGGGGCTGGGGTGGCTCTGTTGGTGAGGAATGAAATTCAGTCCCTTGCAAGGGGTGACATTGAAACAGGAGATGTGGAGTCAGTATGGATAGAACTAAGGAATTGTAAGGGTAAAAAGCCCCTAATGGGACTAATCTACAGGCCCCCAAACAGTAGCCTGGACATAGGGTGCAAGTTGAATCAGGAGTTACAATTGGCATGTAGCAAAAGTAATGCTGTGGTTGTTATGGGAGATTTCAACATGCAGGTAGACTGGGAAAAATCAGGTAGGTACTGGACCCCAAGAAAGGGAGTTGGTGGAGTGCCTTCATGATGGATTCTTAGAGCAGCTTGTATTGGAGCCTACCAGGGAGAAGGCAATTCTGGATTTAGTGTTATGTAACGAACCGGATTTGATAAAGGAACTTGAGGTTAATGAGCCATTAGGAGGTAGTGTGGTATAATATGGTCAGGTTTAATCTACAATTGGAGAGGGAGAAGGGTAGATCGGAGGTGTCAGTGTTACAGAATGAATAAAGGGGGACTATGGGGCCATGAGGGAGGAGCTGGCCAAAGTTGACTGGAAAGATACACTCGCAGGGATGACAGTGGAACAACAATGGCAGGTATTTCTAGGAATAATACAGAAGGTGCAGGATCAGTTCATTCCTAGGAGGAAGAAAGATTCCAAGGGGAGAACGGGATGACCGTGGTTGACAAGGGACGTCAGGGACAGTATAAAAATAAAAGAGAGGAAGTACAACGTAGCAAAGATGAGCGGGAAGCAAGAGGATTGGGTAATGTTTAAAGAACAACAGAAGATAACTAAAAAGATAAGGTACGACGGTAAGCTAGCCAAGAATATAAAGGAGGATAGTAAAAGCTTCTTTAGGTATGTGAAGACGAAATAATTAGAGTTAAGACCTACCCCCAGAAAAAACCAGATGGACCCTTGGAAGACGGGAAAAAGGTGAATTTATTATGGGGAACAAGGAAATGGCAGATGAGTTGAACAGGTACTTTGGATCAGTCTTCACTAAGGAGGACACAAACAATCTCCCTGATATAGTAGTGGCCAGAGGATCTGGGGTGACGGAGGAACTGAAGGAAATCCACATTAGGCAGGAAATGGTGTTGGGTATAGACTGATGGACTGAAGGCTGATAAATCCCCAGGGCCTGATGGTCTGCATCCCAGGGAACTTAAGGAAGTGGCTCCAGAAATCGTGGATGCATTGGTGATAATTTTCCAATGTTCTATAGACTCAGGATCAGTTCCTGTGGATTGGAGGGTGTAAACGTTATCCCACTTTTTAAGAAAGGCGGGAGAGAGAAAACAGGGAATTATAGACCAGTTAGCCCTGACTTCATTGGGTGGGGGAAGATGCTGGAGGTCAATTATAAAAGATGAAATAGCCGCACATTTGGATAGCAGTAACAGGATCGGTCCGAGTCAGCGATGTATTTTTTCAACGAAGGGGAAATCATGCTTGACAAATCTTCTGGAATTTTTTGAGGGTGTAACTAGGAAAATGGACAAGGGAGAGCCATGGATGTAGTGGGGTACCTGGACTTTCAGAAAGCATTTGATAAGTTCCACATAGGAGATTATGGGCAAATCTGAGCACATGCTATTGGGGTTAGAGTGCTGTCATGGATATAGAAGTGGTTGGCAGACAGGAAACAAAGAGTAGGGATTAACGGGTCTCTTTCAGAATGGCAGCAGTGACTAGTGGGGTACCATCAAGGCTCGGTGCTGGGACCAGAGCTATTTACAATATACATCAATGATTTGGATGAAGGGATTCAAAGTAACATTAGCAAATTTGCAGATGACACAAAGCTTAGGTGGCAGTGTGTCGTGAAATCATTGAGGAGGATGCTATGAGAATGCAGGTGACTTGGACAGGTTGGGGAGTGGGCAGATGCAGGGCAGATGAAGATAATGCGGATAAATGTGAGGTTATCCACTTTGGTAGCAAAAAACAGGAAGGCAGGATTACTATCTAAATGGTGTCAAAAGTTGGGAGTGAGAAAGGGAAGAACAATGGGATCTGGGTGGTCCTTGTTCATCAGTCTATGAAAGTAAGCATGCAGGTACAGCAGGCAGTGAAGAAAGCCAATGGCATGTTGGCCTTTATAACAAGAGGAGTTGAGTATAGGAGCAAAGAGGTCCTTCTGCAGTTGTACAGGGCCCTAGTGAGACCACACCTGGAGTATTGTGTGCAGTTTTGGTCCCCTAATTTGACTAAGGACATTCTTGCTATTGAGGGAGTGCAGCGTAGGTTCACAAGGTTAATTCCCGGTAGCGGAGTCAGGGTGTATGGGGAGAAGGCAAGAAAGGGGCACCGATTGGGGATGATCCCATTGAATGGCGGTGCTGGCTCAAAGGGCCAATTAGCCTACACCTGCACCTATTGTCTATTGTCTATTGTTTATGTTTTGCTCAGGATTCTAGCATCTGCTGTCTCTTGTGTCTTCATTTCCTTACGGGCAGGTTTAGGCAGGTTTAAACCTATCCAGGTGAAAATAGTTTTCAGTGGAATAAAGAATAAGTGTAGATATTGTTGGTATTCTCTCTGCAGTGGTAACTCTCTCAGTCTAACACGGGGCAGTGCTAACACAATCTAAATACTGATTCAAATGTTTAGGTTCAGAGTTGTGAAACAAAACATGCAGTTTAACATTAGGAGAGTAGATATGGTAAATGCTGGAGTCTTTCCCCTGGGGCAGAGGAATCAAGAACTTGAGGATGTAGATTTAAGGTGAGAGGGGCAAGATTTAATAGGAACCAGAGGGGTAACTTTCACACAGGATGGGGGGGGGGTGGTGGGGATATGGAAGAGCTGCCAGCGGAACTAGTTGAGGCAACATAACAACAGCACTGGGCCTGTACTCGCTGGAGTTTAGAAGGATGAGGGGGAACCTCATTGAAACGTACAGAATAGGGAAAGGCCTGGATGTGGAGAGGATGTTTCCACTAGTGGGAGAGTCTCAGAATTAGCCTCAGAATTAAAGGATGTACCTTTAGAATGGAGATGAGGAGGATTTTTTTTAGTCAAAAGGTGGTGAATCTCTGGATTCATTGCTATGGACGTCTGTCGAGTCCACGTTATTGTCTATATTTAAGGCAGAAATTGACAGATTCTTGATTAGTAAGGATGTCAAAGGCTATGGGGAGAAGGCGGGAGATTGGGGTTGAGAGGAAAGATAAATCAACCGTGAATTGAAACGTTTGGAGGGATCTGTGCCAAACGCGGGCAATGGGACCAGCTTAGATAGGGCATCTTGGTCCATAGTATGGACGAGTTGGGCCAAAGGGCCTGGTTCCTTGCTGTATGACTCTGGGACTGGGACAGTCTGAAGTATCTGAACTGAGGATCATCAGTGATTCAGGGAGGGATCTGTGGCCATCCCGAGGGCGTAACCAACACCACTTTGGTTCAGACCATGTCAGTCTTGCAACGACACGAGCCGTCCACCACAACTCATTTCCTCTTCCTCCTCCTTCTTCTCCACTTCTCCATTCCCACTTCCTCTTTTGAAGGTGTTTATTTCAAAATATTTGATTTTGTGACCGGTGCTATACTGTATTTATGTTAATTCTTAGTCATAGAGTCATACAATGCAGAGACAGGCCCTTCGGCCCATCTCGTCCTTACTGACCAAGATGTGAATGAATGAATGAATACGTTATTGGCCAAGTATGTTCACATACAAGGAATTTGCCTCCGCTCGCAAGTAACAACATGACATACAGCAAACAATTAAGAAAAAACATATAACATTAAAACATTAAGAATAAAACATTATAGTTTAAACATGTGAATGAAATAAAACACCAGAGCAAAAGGAGGCTACAGACTTTTGCCATAGCCTCAAGCCTAAGTTGGTCCCATTTGCCCGCATCTGGCCCACATCTGTGTAAACCTGTCCTATCCATATACCTAAATCTCTTTAATGTTGTCATTATACTTGCCTCAACAATCTCCTCTGGCAGCTCCTTCCATAAGACATCACCCTCTGGGTGGAAAAAATCTCCCTCAGGTTCCTGTTAAGTCTTTCCCCTCTCACTTTAAACCTAGAGTCAAGTCAAGAGTGTTTTATTGTCATGTGCCCCAGATAGGACAATGACATTCTTGCTCGCTGCAGCACGACAGAGTATGTAAACATAGTACAGAACAGGAGATACAAGTTCAGTGTGTCTATAGACCATAGACCATATATACACTTAAATAAACAGATAAAGTGCAATAGGCTGTTATAGCTCAGAGTTTGTTTGATGTTGTGCTTAATAGTCTGATGGCTGTGGGGAAGAAGCTGTTCCTGAACCTGGATGTTCCAGTTTTCAGGCTCCTGTACCTTCTTCCCGATGGCAGCGGAGAGATGAGTGTGTGGCCAGGATGGTGCGGGTCCTTGATGATGTTGGCAGCTTTTGTGAGGCAGCGACTGCGATAGATCCCTTTGATGGTGGGGAGGTCAGAGCCGAGGATGGACTGGGCTGTGGTCACAACTTTCTGCAGTCTTTTCCGCTCCTGGGCGCACAATTTGCCGAACCAAGCCACGGTGCAGCCGGTCAGCATGTTCTCTACTGTGCACCTGTAGAAGTTCGCGAGAGTCCTCCTCGACAGACCGACTCCGTAATCCTCTCGGGAAGTAGAGGCGCTGATCTGCTTTCTTTATAATTGCATCAGTGTGCTGGGACCAGGAAAGATCTTCGGAAATGTGCACATCCAGGGATTTGAAGCTCTTGACCCTTTCCAACATTGTCCCATTGATATAAACTGGAATGTGGGTCCCTATCCTACCCCTTCCAAAGTCCACAATCAGTTCCTTGGTTTTGCTGGTGTTGAGAGCCAGGTTGTTGTGCTGGCACCATTTGGTCAATTGGCCGATCTCACTTTAACCCTTTGTGCTCTGGTTTCTGATTCTCCAACTCTGGGTAAATTACTCTGTTCATTCACCATATCTCTTCCCATCATGATTTAAATGTGAAAAGTGAATATAAGTGCTGGCATCTGCGGACTGTGGGCTTACTCTCACCTCTATCGATCTCTGTGATTACACTGCCAGTCCTATTGCACAATTGGGCTGGATTAATGCTCGTCACAGTGAAACAGCCACTGGTGCCAATACCCATCCATCAGTTCCCATCTTCATATTCCCGGAATTCCACAGCATGTCCAACTGTGGAACACTGAAGAGATGGGCATCCAAAGCCTTGCTGGTGCGGAGATTGTAAGAGTTTGGGATTATTGGGCTCCAAGAGGGTGTTGATGTCAAGTCTTCAGTTGTTGTACCGACTGCCAATGGAACAC
This sequence comes from Okamejei kenojei, assembly GCA_035221665.1. Classification (NCBI taxonomy): domain Eukaryota; kingdom Metazoa; phylum Chordata; class Chondrichthyes; order Rajiformes; family Rajidae; genus Okamejei; species Okamejei kenojei. The sequence goes on along the minus strand of CM069150.1, from coordinate 49,152,692 downwards.
TGACGTTTAGAAGAATGAGGGGGACCTCATTGAAACGTACAAAATAGTGGTAGAGTGGTTGTGGAGAGGATGTTTCCACTAGTGGGAGAGTCTAGGACTAGGGTCACAGCGTCAGAATTAGAGGTTTTTTTATACAGTTTACGAATGTATGAGTTAAGTTAGCCTCTAATGCTGTTTTCCAATACTGGAATATTCTTGTGTAGTTTATTCAGTAAAGGAGGGAAGTTTAATTTAAATAAAGAAGTATATGTCTTAGTTACATAGATTCCTAGATAATACAAATTTACATTAACTATTTTAAATATCAACATTTTCTGGACCGATATTTTTAGAATAATTTCTGAAGTTGTCAACACCCAATTGGATCCCGATTCAAAACTAATGATACTAGGAATATCAGAACAAAGCCTAACACTTACAACAAGCCAAAGAAACTTTCTCGATTATAGTATAATAACTAGGAAAAAAATTAACATTAACATTTTGGAAAGGCCCTATAACCCCCACAATTAAAATGTGGATTATGGAAATGTCGGAGCCGTTACATTTGGAAAGAACTAGACTTGTCTTAATGGACAAACAAAAACTTTTTGTCAGAATATGGTCTCCATTCATTGACTATTTGAAGGGGTAGACTGGTTCGGCACGGAAACCTGACTGAAGCTCGAACTCAGGATTAGATGAAAAGTTATACTTAATAATGTACGAACCTATCTCCAATGTTGTATTATTAGTAAATTATTCCATTCTTCTTTATCATTCTTTTTTTCTTTCTTATTCTCTTATCTATTTAAAAAAAACCTAGAAGCAGAGTCAATACACAACTGATAATATTAGCAATGTTTATCTGATAGACATGAAATGTTTTTATTACGAAATGTACTTGCTCCTAATAAAAATATTTATATTAAAAAAAAGAATTAGAGGTTTTTCTAGGAAGGAGATGAGGAGGAATTTCTTTAGTTAGAGGGTGGTGAATCTGTGGAATTATTTGTCACAGACGGCTGGAGGCCAAGGTGAGAGTTCTCTCTCTCTCACACTGACACATTCTCTCCCACTAACAGGTGTTTAAGATAGTTTGGTGGTATACAATCTGTGCCTACCCCTAACCCTTGTGTCCTTCCCATTTCCAGGTTTCCTCCACTAAATCCGCATTGACTGGGGCCCTCTCCTAATTCCCTATTTACTGGTTACTTTTCACACAGAGAGTTGTGAGTCTGTGGAATTCTCACTTTACATAGGAATTAGGCTACAGTTCAGTTTATTGTCACGTGTACTGAGGTACAGTGAAAAGCTTTTGTTGCGTGCTAACCAGTCAGTGGAAAGACAACACATGATTACAATCGAGCCGTTCACAGTGTACAGATACATGATAAGGGACTGATGGTTAGTGCAAGGTAAAGCCAGTAAAGTCCGGTTAAAGATAGTCTGAGGGTCCCCGATGAGGTAGATAGTAGTTCAGGACCGCTCTCTGGTTGCGGTAAGATGGTTCAGTTGCCTGACAGCGGCTGGGAAGAAAATGTCGGGGGATATTTTTAAGGCAGTTAAACAAATTTTTGATTACTGCTTGTATCAAGGGTTATGGGGAGAAGGCAGAAAATGGGGTTAGGAAGCAGTGATCAGCCACGATTGAATGGACTCGATGGGCCGAATGGCCTAATTCTACTCCAAAATGTGAACGTGTGAACGTGTGAACAGTGAAATTCTTACTTGCTGAAGCTTAAGAGGCCGGTAAATGCAACAACACACTGGGAAATACTAAGTCGCCATTATGTGCATGGTGCAACCAGACACAGTCTGTGGAAGACCACAGTTGCTGAGGTCAGTGTTGTGCAGCGTTCTACAGCCTGATGGCTGCTGGGAAGAAGCTGTTCTTGAACCTGGAGGTCACGGTTTTCAGGCTCCTGTACCTTGCTGTGAGAACGGAGAGGAAGAGAAGGAGTTTCTTCCCAGAGGCCATTCGGACTGTAAACTCCTATCTCACCAGGGATTAACTCTACTAACTTCACTGTACCACAAGACCGCCCACTATATTTAATATGAAAAGGAACATATGTTTCTGGTTGTAGTTTGTTGGTTGTTTGTTTCTTTGTTTTATGCACAATGTCCACAGGCACGGCCAATTTTCCATGTCACTGCACATCCCGTATGTGTATGTGACGAATAGACTTGACTTGACTTGACTTGACTTCTCCCCGATGGTAGCAGCGAGATGAGAGCGTGGCCAGAATGGTCGTTCATTACCTGAACGTTGGAGAACCTGCACCATTCACCCAATTATTCTGCAGTCACATAGCTTAGAGATACAGTGTGGAAACAGGCCCTTTGGCCCATCGAGTCTGCACCGATCAGTGATCCCTGCACACTAACACTATCCTACACGCACTTATCCATTTATACCAAGCCAATTAACCTACAAACCTGTATGCCTTTGGATTGTGGGAGGAAACCAAAGATCTCCGAAAAAACCCACGCAGGTGACGGGGAGAAGGTACAAACTGCGTACAGACAGCGCCCGTAGTCGGGATGGAACCCGGTCTCTGGCGCTGCGAGCGCTGTAAGGCAGCAACTCTGTCACTGCGCCACCGTGCCGCCGCCTTGCAAACAGTTCTAGAGAACTGGGAGATGTCGTTAGACTTTGTGGTTGCGGTGAAACACGCGGTGATCCCGGTGTCTGTGAGGAGACCTGGCCTGGATACTCGGACCAGGGTGAAGGGAGGACAGGAGCTGACTGTCTCTGATGGATGCCAGGACAACGAGCGAGCACACCAGGAAGGGAAACGTCAGCAGGAATCTTTACACAGGGTATGTAAACACTTTGGAAAGTGTGTTGTACCACCAATGTTTGTGTTCATTCAGACACACACACATGTTGGAAGCAAACCGCGACTGCAGGAGCACTAAGTGGGCACAGCATAAAGAACTCAGCAGGAAACCAATATCTTTACCTTAGCTTCTCAAAGCTCATGTTCAGTGTTAGCTGAACAGTAAATGAACAGTTTCAAAACCCAGACCTCCAGGTTCAGGGACAGTTTCTTACCCAGGTGTTATCAAGCAACTGAACCGTCCTCTCATCAGCTAGAGTGCAGTCCTGACCTCCCATCCACCACTGGAGACCCTTGAACTTGCCTTTCATCAGGACCTTATCGGACCTCAATGTTACATGTTTGCAATAAATGTTGCACTCATTATCCTTTATCAGTGGATGGCTAGATTGTAGTCGTGTCGTCTTCATTCTGACTGGCCAACACACAAACACAAGCCTTTCACTGTATCTTGTTGCGTGTGGAAATAGTAAAGAACAACATTAGTAATGAAGGCTCGAGGCCCCCGACAAACTCCGTACAGACAGCACCCATAGTCTCTGGCGTTGCAAGCACTGTAAGGCAGCCACTCTACCGAGGTACACAGTGAAAAGCTTTTGCAGTCCAGAGATACATGACAAGGGAATAACGTTTAGTGCAAGGTAAAGCCAGCAAAGCCTGATCAAAGGTAGTCCGAGGGTCTCCAGTGAGTTAGATAGTAGTTCAGGCTTCGGCCCCCGAGTTGCTGACAACCTTTGGTCACCCGGTCACTGCTCAGACCACTGCAGCAGAGTCTCCTGTAACATGGGTCCTGTATGGGTCAACAACATCTGTTGGGCATTATATCTGAGGAAGGATGTGCTGGGTCTGGAGAGGGTCCAGTGGAGGTTTACAAGAATGATCCCAGGAATCAGTGGGTTAACCTATGATGAGCGTTTAACGGCACTGGGCCTGTACTCGCTGGAGTTTAGAAGGACGAGGAGGAACCTCATTGAAACTTACTGAATAGTGAAAGGCCTGGATAGAGTGGATGTGGTGAGGATGTTTCCACTGGTGGGAGAGTCTAGGACTAGAGGTCATACCCTTAGAATTAAAGGATATTTATTTAGGAAGGAGATGAGGAGGAATTTATTTTGTGAGAGGGTGGTGAATCTGTGGGGTTTTTTGACACAGAAGGCTGTGGAGGCCAATCATTGGATATTTTTAAGGCAGAGATAGATAGATTCTTGGATAGTACAGTTGTCAGAGGTTATGGGAAGAAGGCAGGAGAATGGGGTTAGAAGGGAGATTTAGATCAGCCATGATTGAATGGCAATCGACTTGATGGGCCAAATGGCCTAATTCTGCTCCTATCACTTATGACCTTATGAACAACAGGAGAGAGGTGGTGGTGGCATTGTGCCTTGTCCCATCCCCTGCCACACAGTGCTGAGCATCTGAGACAGGGACTCATTGGGAGAAAATGGGAGAAGTAACAGTGTGGAACAGGCAGGGCATGTTGGTCCTCAGTCTGATGGCTCCAGCGTCCCTACAGACATCAACCAACATCATGGAAACACATCAGAAAGTTTGCTGTACCTCCAACATCACAGCATCACTTGAAGAAATCCTTCACCTGCTGCAAAATCTTTTTGGATGAGGCTTTTAAAGATGCAATATTGGTACTGGTTTATCACTAATGTTGAATAAACCAAGTCCGGACTTCATTGGGGGAAATAGGACACAGAGTGCTGGAGTAACCCAGCGGGTCAGGCAGCATCTCTAGATAGGTAACCCATTCCTCAGACGTGCAGAAGGGTCCCAACCCAAAACGTCACCTGTCCATGTTCTCCACAGATGCTGCCTGACCCGCTGAGTTACTTCAGCACTTTTTTTTGTAAATCAACATTGCAGTTCCTTGTGATTGAATTTCATGGTTTGGTTGCGGGTACAATAGACAATTAAACACTCACATCTTGAGAAGCCACTGTTGTGGAACAAGGATGTTGGCTGTTACTCCTGTCGCCATCTCAAGGTCCCTGCGGCCAATTCATGTCCTTTCCAAATGTTGGCCTTGCCTTGTCCCACGTCAGGCCAATGTCACTCTTACTGAGGCCGTCAGCTTCTCTGACATTCTTGGTGTCAGAACCTGAGCTGATAGAAAGGTATTTGTAGCGGGTCAAAGATCGTGTACACACAAAGTGTTTGTACACACCCTGCATCAGGAGGAGTGTCAGAAACTTCCACAGTGCAAAACATAGCCAGTGCTGCTTACTGGTGTCCAGCGTTTGACTTGTTTCTGTGACATACCTCCCTCCCTCTCTCCCCCTCCCTCTCTCCCCCTCCCTCTCTCCCCCTCCCTCTCTCCCCCTCCCTCTCCCCCTCCCTCTCCCCCCTCCCTCTCTCCCCCTCCCTCTCTCCCCCTCCCTCTCTCCCCCTCCCTCTCTCCCCCTCCCTCTCTCCCCCCCCTCCCTCTCTCCCCTCCCTCGCTCGCCCCTCCCTCGCTCCCCCTCCCTCGATCCCCCTCCCCGATCCCCCTCCCTCGATCCCCCTCCCTCGATCCCCCCTCTTTCCCCCCTCCTGCCCCCTCTATGATCATCCCTCCCTCTTGAATTGGATTCTTACCATATAAAGTATTGTGTGGTGAAATTAAAAACATGATGTTGGACCCACTCGAATACTGTAAAGTTATGATGTTTTGATAAGCTTGAAGCTATCCATTCATGTCTTGTAAAGTTTTCTTTTGTTGATTTCTGCCAAATCAAATTATTTTTTTCCAATTGTGCCTGGAAACCTTTGGCTTTTACTCAGCTCTGTGCATCACAAGAAGACTATTTGTGGAAACCCTACGAAGAGCAGAGGCTTCAGATATGATCGGCACAGAAGTGATGTCAGGTTTCTCTGCCAGGGTCGGAGTTCCTCATCAACACAGTCTGTCAGAAGATGCAATGTGCAGGAAGGAACTGCAGATGCCGGCTTAAACCGAAGATAGACACAAAATGCTGGAGTGACTCAGCGGGGCAGGCAGCATCTGTGGAGAGAAGGAATGGGTGACGTTTCGGATCGAGACCCTTCTTCAGATCTCTGCTTGAACCAGCCACCAAGGGTGGACATACCAATGTTAAAGAAGGAACTGCAGATGCTGGAAAATCGAGGGTACACTAAATGCTGGAGATGCGGGTGCAGCAGCATCTATGGAGCAAAGGAGATAGGCAACGTTTCGGGCCAAAACACTTCTTCAGACTTCAGACTCAGTCTTCAGACTCCAGACTCAGTCACGCAATCTGAAGAAGGGTTTCGGCCTGAAACGTTGCCTATCTCCTTCGCTCCATAGATGCTGCTGCACCCGCTGAGTTTCTCCAGCATTTTGTGGACATACCAGTTCTGCCTGGAGCCTTGTCAATGGAAGGTTGTGCCGGTGGGTCCACCCTGAGTTAAAGCCTTCTCCATATCTTATTATTTATTACTTCAACGTTTACCAGTACCTCGTGCTGCTTTGTTACATTTAACTAATTGATTTAATTTCTAATCAGTAAGGCCACGCTTTCATTTCTAACATCTTACTTTATCTTTCACGTGGACCTTACAACGTGAGATAAATTGCAAACAATATTCAGAATGTAAAGGAAATGCAAGAAACTGCAGAGGCTGATCATAAACTGCCGGAGGAGCTCAGTGGGTCAGGCAGCATCTGTGGAGGGAATGGACGGTCAACGTTCTGGGTTGGGACTATTCTTCCGGTCTGATGGAGGCACAGGAAACTGCAGACGTTGGAATCTTGAGCTAAAAACAATCTGTCTGAAGAAGGATCCCAATCTGAAACGTTGTGTGTCCATTCTCTCCACAGACACTAAAGCACTTTGTGTTTTGCTTTGGGAAAGCTGAATTCAAATCGCTGAATTCAGGATCGCTGAATTTACAATTATCAAAGCGAATGCCCTTCATACAGTCCTTGAAGTTCTGGATTGAATTTTATAAAGACATCTAAAGATATTCCAAATTATCTTGTTTGTCTTCTGTTTCTGACTTCCACTGTTCAGAATTCTAGAATAATGGGTCAGCCATTTAGAACGGGGACGAGTAAACACTTTTTCTCACAGAGAGTTGTGAGTGTGTGGAATTCTCTGCCTCAGAGGGCGGTGGAGGCTAGTTCTCTGGAAGCTTTCAAGAGAGAGCTAGATAGGGCTCTTAAAGATAGCGGAGTCAGGGGATATGGGGAGAAGGCAGGAACGGGGTACTGATTGGGGATGATAAGCCATCATCACATTGAATGGTGGTGCTGGCTCGAAGGGCCAAATGGCCTACACCTGCACCTATCGTCTATTGTCTATTGAACTGAGTTACAAAACTGAATGTGCCCTGAGAGAGAGCCTTGTTTCTCTCCATTGCCCGTTGCCCGTTGCCCACTGTCCACTGCCCACTGCCCACAGCCCACGGCCCACGACCCACTGCCCACTGCCCACTGCCCACTGCCCACTGCCCTCTACCCACTGCCCACTGCCCACTGCCCACAGCCCACGACCCACTGCCCACTGCCCACTGCCCACTGCCCACAGCCCACAGCCCACTGTCCACTGCCATATACCCACTTGCCCACTGTCCTCTGTCCACTGCCCACCCCCCACTGCCCACTGCCAATGTCCTCTGAACTCGTGTCCATTCTGTTTTGGGCAGCTGCAGCTGGGATGTGGGAACTTCACCAAAGAAACACACAACAGACTCGAGCTTTGTACTCTCCCTGTGGCTGTCAAACTGTAGAACTGCTCCCCCTCAGTCATGGGGTAGACTTGCATTCCCCACCCCTCCCCCCCCCCAAATAAAACAAGTCAGCGGGTCAAACAGATTCTCTGGAGAAAAAGAAAGGGTGACATTTTGAGTCGAGACTCTTCTTCAGACTGAAGTTTACCAGTTTGCCGAATTACTATTTGTCACTTGCTGAATCGAGATGTTGTCTTTGATTAATCTGCTTCACATTCAGCCTTGTGTTTCCGGTGTGAATATTTTATTCTCTGTATGGTTCAACGATAAATGTAGGGTGGAACCAATCCTTGTGCATGGAGGCGGGTCCTTGTGAAAGGATTCTGCTCGTTATTCAGCTGTGAATGTGAGTTAATGAGGTGAAAGTTGGCATGGAGCCAACAGTGAGTGGCGACTAGATCTGGGTGTGTGCGTCCCATCTCATTGTGGACTCGCCCCATTATGGGCTGCTTGTGTTGTCTTTTGAACTGTGCGGTGTTTCATTCAGATACAGCATAGGGCAGGCAAGTTCTGCTTGACAACAACTTCTGATGGAGTTCCACGTACTCTACGCTTGCTCACGATGCGGTACGGTACGATAGGACTTTATTGATCCCAGGAGGGAGATTGATCTGCCAACAGTCGTAAAACACAAGATACATGAAACATGAAATTAAAGTGACGAGTGGAGAGGATTGGGGATGTGCAAAGAATAGGGAGGGGGGGAGGCGGTCAGTCTCAGTCTACCCCACAACAGAAGGGGGAGGAGTTGTACAGTTTGATAGCCACAGGGAAGAAGGATCTCCTGTGGCGTTCTGTGCTGCATCTTGGTGGAGCCAGTCTGTTGCTGAAGGTGCTCCTCAGGTTGACCAGTGTGTCAAGGAGGGGGCGGGCTGTATTGTCCAGGATGCTCCACAGTTTGAGGAGCATCCTCCCCTCCAAGACCACCTCCCGTGAATCCAAGGTAGACAAAAATGCTGAAGGAACTCAGCAGATGAGGCAGCATCTATGGAGAAGGAATTCCTCCAGCATTTTTGTCTACCTTCAATTTTTCCAGCATCTGCAGTTCTTTCTTAAACATCCCATGAATCCTAGTGTTGTGTATGTTTAATTTGGAGAGAGAAATGGTGCAGTGGTGTTTTGAAGGGCGCAGGCCATGCACCGTTGGGAATAATGGCAAATGATTCGTATCAACTGGTGTAAATGTGGACATTGAAATGGGAACTGTCCTCGGAAACCAGGAAGTAGAGGAGTGGAAGTTGCTGGAGTGATGGTGAATGTGGAGTGAGTGTCGACTGGGATCGATGGTGTAGCTGCAGAACCGGAGATCTCCAGGTTTGGATCCATCGCTGCAAACTCTCCAGGCTGTTAAAGCAGGAAGTGTAGATGGACACAAAAAGCTGGAGTAACTCAGCGGGACAGGCAACATCTCTGGAGAAAAGGAATGGGTGACCTTTCGGGTCGAGACCCTTCTTCAGACTGAGAGTCAGGGGAGAGGGAAACGAGAGATATAGTCGGTGATGTGGAGAGATATGGGACAAATGAATGAAAGATAAGCAAACAAGTAACGAAGGAGGCAGGCCTTTGTTAGCCGTGGCCCAGGTGAGAACAGTAGAGACTGGTGTGACGTAGGTCCACACAAAGTACTGGAGGAACGATGGGTCAGGCAGCATCTGTGAAGGCAATGGACAGGTGACGTTTTGGGTTGGGACCCTCAGATTAGGGGCCTTTCTGATGCGGTTGTGTTCTGATGAAACCAATCAACTGTAATAAAGTTGTGGAATCTCACTTCTACAAACAAACTAACTTGGCGTTTAAAGAAAGTTCATCCCAGAACGTTAGTTATAAATGAGAAATAATTTTGCACTGCATTTTTATAATATTAAAGACTGCAGGGGGATCTGAGATGGTTTTCAGTTTGACAGTTTTGCCGTATAATTACGTCTGCTGCAGGGCAGAGAAAAACATGCAACCTGTGGCGTAATGTTCCAAATGATAGAAGGTGGGGGTTGTGGAGGATGTTTTAGACGGAGTGACGTTAAGCGTAGGTTTCATTGGGATTGGTTTGTGTCAGTGATGTAATGGACAGGACATCACCTGTCGGAGACGATCATCGTGAGATATTATTAGTGACAGACTGGTGATGTTGCGTAAATGCATCTGAACTACACAAGAACTTATTACTTTCCCCGATATTTCACGTAGTAGAGACCAAGCTTTGTTCGGGGCTTTGCTGAATCAGCTGCGAGCATATGATGAGCGTTTGACAGCACTGGGCCTGTACTCGCTGGAGTTTAGAAGGATGAGGGGGAACCTCATTGAAACTTACAGAATAATGAAAGGCACAGATAGAGTGGATGTGGAGAGGATGTTTCCACAGGTGAACTTGTGAAGAACATTAAGCAGCAGACTTGAGTAAAATAACCCCAGGCATCATTCTTTGATCACCCCTCCACACACTACAGGGCCTGTCCCACTTGTCGATTTTTTCAGTGATTGCCAATATCATTCACTGAAGTATCAGGTCACTGAAAAATTAGCGGCGTGACGATGTGTTGACACGCGGTGTTTGTTCAAGTGTCGCAACTTTTTGTCGCCGCTGGATTTGAAATGCTCCGTGCTGACCAGCGATCTCCACACACCGGAACTATCCCACACACCGGGGACAATTTGCAATTTTACTTCAGCCAATTAACCTACAAACCTGTATGTCTTTGGAGTGTGGGAGGAAACCGGAGGACCTGGTGTAATATTCTTTTCCTGACCTTGCAGCTCTCTTGCCCTTTACACTGTTCAAATATAGCTGGCCGCGGCGAGCAACAGGGTCTCATCTTTCTGTGGCTCAACACTGAGTCAGCAATTCCAATCCTCACCAACAACAGCAGGAGCCATGACTGCCGTTGATTTTCACACATTCTGTACAACTTTAGTTTTCCATCATCATCACTTTGTCACTTAATTCCTTCTGCTCTCCATTTCACACACATCCTGCATCCCCACCTCCACACCTGTTTGAAATGTAGTTTACATGAGCAACATGTTGTGACTGTCTTCACACGCACGGTGTCCAGTTGCCGATTGCTCCCAACGTGTTCTGCTTTTACATCGCTGTTAAATGATGACCTCTTCCTGTTTCCATCTGGATGAGATTATTCTGCAACATGCCCATGCTGTGACTGGGTGTGAGGCAGAAACGTCTGAATCCCTGATTGTCGACAGTTCTCTGCTCAACAGTACTGAGCTTAAAAAATTAAACACCAGGAACTGCAGATGCTCGTTTACAAATAAAAAGACACAGAGTGCTGGAGTAACTCAGCGGGTCAGGCAGCATCTGTGGAGAACATGGATAAGTGATGATTTGGGTTGGGACCTGCAACGTCATCTATCTTCATAAATGAGTGTACATTAACACATGAATGAAAGATAAGCAAACAAGTAACGAAGGAGGCAGGCCTTTGTTAGCTGTGGCCCAGGTGAGAACAGTAGAGACTGGAGTGACGCAAGTCCACACAAAGTGCTGGAGGAACGATGTGACAGTCCTCAGCTGATCTATAACAAACAGCTTCATTGTTCTACAGAAGACCCGCCATTGGATTTAAGCTGGAACTACTTCATGATATTCCTTCTGCAGTTGTACAGAGCCCTAGTGAGACCACACCTGGAGTATTGTGTGCAGTTTTGGTCCCCTAATTTGAGGAAGGACATTCTTGCTATTGAGGGAGTACAGCGTAGGTCCCGGGATGGCGGGACTGTCATATGCTGAGAGAATGGAACGGCTGGGCTTGTAAACTCTGGAGTTTAGAAGGATGAGAGGGGATCTTATTGAAACAAGATTGTTAAGGGTTTGTACACGCTAGAGGCAGGAAACGTGTTCCCGATCTTGGGGGAGTCCAGAACCAGGGGGCACAGTTTAAGAATAAGGCTATTTAGAACGGAGACAAGGAATCACTTCTTCACACAGAGAGTTGTGTCTGTGGAATTCTCTGCCTCTGGAATTTTTCAGTGACCTGATACGTCAGTCAATGCTGTCGGCAGTCGCCGAGAAAATTGGCAAGTGGGCCAGGCCCTGTAGTGTGTGGAGGGGTGATCACAGAAACCTGCCTGCTGCCTGACCCACTGAGTTATTGCAGCATTTTGTGTCTACCTTCGAGTTAAACCAGCATCTGCATTTCTTTGTTACACTAACCTCAGTAACTATGATCTATCATGGTCGACAACAATGCTGGAGAAACTCAGCGGGTGAGGCAGCATCTATGGAGCGAAGGAAATTTCGACCCGAAACGTTGCCTATTTCCTTCGCTCCATAGATGCTGCTGCACCCGCTGAGTTTCTCCAGCATTGTTGTCTACCTTCAATTTTCCAGCATCTGCAGTTCCTTCTTAAACCTGATCGACCATGGACTGTGTCTTTGGTTGCCCTATGGACTTGGGTTTTGTACTATTATCCTGCGATTAGTTTATTCTATTATTAATTATACATTATCTGTGTGTTATTGCGTGAACAGGTATGTAAGCTGCAGTACAGAAGAATCCCACTGTTTCATTGCCAGTACATTTGAGAATTTAACACTCTTGACAATTTGTTATGAAGATAATATTTTGATGTTGCATTCTTGATGCCGTCACTGTGCATCAACCGTGAATTTGGGAACTTTATCTCAAAATGAAGGGATCTCCAGAAATTATGTTTTGTTGGGATTTGTTTACTGGAAGGAGAATTGTAGATGGTTCATCAGGTCCATTGTGGGTCACAAGTTATAGGAGTAGAATTAGGCCATTCGGCCCATTGAATCCACTCCGCCATTCAATCACGGCTGATCTCTGCCTCCTAATCCCATTTTCCTCCCTTCTCCCCATCACCCTTGACAGCTGTGCAGGTGATGTGCATTACTGGTTCAGCACCCTATATCACACGGAACTGCTATTTTTGGGGAGCAGAACGGATGCAAGAAGGGATTTGAGCAACCTGCAGAGGAAGCTATAGAAGCAAATACAATTACAACTGTGAAAAGACCTTGAGACAGATATGTGGATAGGAATGGTTTAGAGGAAGGCGGGCCAAATGCAGGCAAATGGGACTAAACCAATATGCCAACTTGGTCGGCATGGACAAGATGTGCCGAAGGGCCTGTTTCTGTGCTATACAGCTCTATGACTACTGTGTGAGATTGCAATGCGCTGGTAATTATGGTAGTAACGTGTAATATCAACATTAACCTCAACAATATCCACCGCCTCATTCACTTGCTACTCAGTTTGAACATTTCAGGTTGGTTGAAGTCTTGGGGTTTGTCGTGAAATCCATTGTAAGCATTGAACTTGAGACTCCAACATCTGACTCTTGAATTTACCAACAAACATTTAGCCAATTGCTGCTGACAGATCCCCTCTTTAACGATAGCCCAATTTAGTAATGTTATGAACTCATACAAGTGGCGCTATGGTTGTGAATTATTATTGATGATAATTGACTATAGAAATGAATCTTTGTGGATTGATAGTACCAGCGTTTTATAATATTAAACGGACAAGTGCCAGCATTTAACGGTTTGCAACCTGGATGTATTGTCTTTCTGTTGACTGGTTAGCACGCAATAAAAACCATGATGTTTCGGTTCGAGACCCTTCTTCAGACTGATACGAGATATATAGACAAGGAAGTGTAGGGTGTCAAAATAGGATAATGGGAATGGAGATCAAGGAAAATATAGAATAGATCATTGTTTGCTCCATATCCATTCCCTTTCCTGCATCTCCATAGGCCTATCCTAAAGTCACTTCAATAAAAGTCTTTCTATTGATCCACATTCTTGTATGGAAGCTCCAGTTCCCATTGTAAAGATTCCTTGCATATTCTCACTGAGTGCCCAGTGTTTAGCACCTATACCCCAGACACTGCACAATTCTGAACTACACGTTCATGGAGAGGAGATGTTTGTGTGGTTCCCTCTTGTGGAAATGTAGGAACAGTGCAGACTCCACTCTGATCAGAAGCCTCCATTTTCTCTCTGACTCGCAGCCAGTGTGCGACAACCAGGATATGAATATTGATTTCTCTCACTTCACGGCATTCCCTCTCTCTCCATCCCTCCCCCACCCAAGTCGCACCAGCTTCTCGTTTTCACCCAACAAACAGCTAACAATGGCCTGTTTCCTTTATCATCGTTACTGTTTTGCATATCTTTCATTCATTGTTCTTTATCTCTCCACATCACTGCCTGTTTCTCTTGTTTCCCCCTTGGTTAAATCCCTCCCCACCTATGTTCAAGACACCTCAGACACTCTCCGTCGGCTCCGTGCATTCCATTCTCCAGGCCCCCATCCTCTCATCTTCACCATGGACGTCCAGTCACTCTACACCTCCATCCCCCACCAGGACGGTCTCAAAGCCCTCCGGTTCTTCCTCGACCGGAGAAGCAACCTATACCCGTCCACTGATACTCTCCTCCGCCTAGCGGAGTTGGTCCTTGCCCTCAATAACTTCTCGTTTGACTCCTCCCATTTCCTCCAAATACAAGGCGTAGCTATGGGCACACGCATGGGCCCCAGCTACGCCTGCCTCTTTGTCGGGTACGTCGAACAATCCTTGTTCTCGGCGTACCAGGGCCCCATCCCCGACCTCTACCTCCGTTACATCGACGACTGCTTTGGTGTCACCTCCTGCACCCACACACAACTGACTGACTTCATTCATTTCACCACCAACTTCCATCCGGCACTCAAATACACTTGGACCATTTCCGACTCTTCCCTACCATTTCTTGACATCATTATCTCCATCGCAGGTGATAGACCATTATAAACCCACTGACTCCCACGGCTATCTAGACTACATTTCTTCCCACCCTGCTTCCTGTAAGGACTCCATCCCCTACTCCCAATTCCTCCGTCTATGCTGCATCTGCTCCCAGGATGAGGTGTTCCACACCAGGGCATTGGAAATGTCCTCATTCTTCAGGGAACGGGGGTTTCCCTCCCCTACTATAGATGAGGCTCCCACCAGGGTCTCTTCATTACCCGGTAACACTACTCTCTCTCCCCATCCCTCCACTCGCAACAAGGGCAGAGTCCCGCTAGTCCTCACCTTTCACCTCACTAGCCGTCACAACCAACAAATAGTCCTCCGTCAGTTTCGCCACCTCCCACCACTCGCCGCATCTTCCCATCTCCTCCCCCTGTCTGCTTTCCGCAAAGACCGCTCCCTCCGTAACTCCCTTGTCAATTCTTCCCTTCCCTCCCGCTCCACCCCCTCTCCGGGCACTTCCCCTTGCAACCGCAGGAGGTGCTACACTTGTCATTTTACCTCCCCCCTCGACTCCATTCAAGGACCCAAGCAGTCGTTCCAGGTGCGACAGAGGTTCACCTGCATCTCCTCCAACCTCATCTATTGCATCCGCTGCTCCAGATGCCAGATGATCTATATCGGTGAGACCAAGCATAGGCTTGGCGATCGTTTCGTCGACACCTCCGCTCGGTCCGCATTAACCAACCTGACCTCCCGGTAGCTCAGCACTTCAACTCCCCCTCCCATTCTGAATC
Organism: Okamejei kenojei; assembly: GCA_035221665.1. Classification (NCBI taxonomy): domain Eukaryota; kingdom Metazoa; phylum Chordata; class Chondrichthyes; order Rajiformes; family Rajidae; genus Okamejei; species Okamejei kenojei. The sequence goes on along the minus strand of CM069150.1, from coordinate 49,137,634 downwards.
CGACCTCTCTGTCCTGGGCCTCCTCCAAGGCCAGAGTGAGCACCACCGGAAATTGGAGGAACAGCACCTCATATTCCGCTTGGGCAGTCTGCACCCTAGTGGCATAAACATTGAATTCTCCCAATTCCGTTAGCCCTTGCTGTCTCCTCCCCTTCTCAGCTCTCCCTCAGCCCTCGGACTCCTCCTCCTTTTTCCTTCCTTCTCCCCCCCCCCCCCCCCCCCCCCACCCTCAATCAGTCTGAAGAAGGGTTTCGGCCCGAAACGTTGCCTATCTCATTCGCTCCATAGATGCTGCTGCACCCGCTGAGTTTCTCCAGCACTTTTGTCTAACTCTTGTTTCCCTTATCCCTAACCATTCTGAAGAAGAGTCTCCACCTGAAACGTCACCACTTCCTTCTCTCCAGAGATGCTGCCCATCCCGCTCAGTTACTCCAACGCTTTATGTCTACGAGAATCATAATGTTGTCTTGGCGATCGCAACGTTGGGGATGTATCCACTCAGATCGCTGCCATTCCCCTTCTGATGCCAACGTCTTAACCTGATACCTCTCTGGGAAAAGCAATCATTCAAAATTGCAGGATTTGATTAAAAGTACGCAAGTATATACATGGCACCCTTCAGGGTGGTAGTCAGAAGTATCTCATTGTACTTATCGTTGGAATTGATCGTAGAAACTGGCCCTTCGGCCCACCAGGCCCATGCTGACCTTCGATGATCATCTTGTACTGGTTCCACCCACTCCCTACACACTAGGGGAAATTTACAGAGGGCCAATTAACCTACAGACCCGCACATCTTTGGGCCGAAGCACCTGGAGGAACCCCACATGGTCAAAGGGGGAACGTGCAAACTCCACATAGACAGCTCCCGAGGTCAGGATCGAACCCGGGTCTGTGAGGCAGCAACTCTACCGCTGCGTCATTGTGTCACAGAGATTTTACTGGTGTCATTATCAAGATATGAATATCTGAGTCAATAATAAACTGTGTGTAGATTGTGGAGAATGTGTTGGTTTGGTTACATTCCCTGTAGCTGATGGTACAGTAGGTTGAATGGCCTGCTCTTGCACCTGTGCCGATTGTCTATGTTGTATTGGTGGGAAATACTGTGTCTGCAAGTCACTGTGTACATTAATGGGGCCTTGGGGGTTTGAATGTTCAGACTAGATTTGGCAAACTTATTGTGATTTAATATTTCACTTGTGAATTACAACAACGCGCTGCCACTTTTTTAAAGTAGCATTTATGGAAACTATGCAGATCCATGCTGTGGTGCTCATTTTCAAACGGTTGCTGTAATTCCATATCTCACAAATAATCTCATTCATTTCAATTCTTTGGCAGTAAAAAAGGTTCTTCCAGTCTTGAGTTGAGGAAATAAGTTTTAAAAACAGAACACTGCAGACGCTGGAACTGTGAAGGTTACAGTTTGCGGCACAAACTGCCTGAGCGCAGCCTGCTAGTGGTACACTTTCCTAGTTAAGTATGGCTGTGCTGATGTAAAGATTTTTACTGAACTCTCTGCAAAAGCATAATTTCTTTGTACACTCCACTGTACATATGCTGAGAGAATGGAGCGGCTGGGCTTGTACACTCTGGAGTTTAGAAGGATGAGAGGGAATCTCATTGAAACATATAAGATTGTTAAGGGTTTGGACACGCTAGAGGCAGGAAACATGTCCCAGATGTTGGGGGAGTCCAGAACCAGGGGCCACAGTTTAATAATAAGGGGTAGGCCTTTTAGAACGGAGATGAGGAAACACTTTTTCACACAGAGAGTTGTGAGTCTGGAATTCTCTGCCTCAGAGGGCGGTGGTGGCCGGTTCTCTGGATACTTTCAAGAGAGAGCTAGATAGGGCTCTTAAAGATAGCGGAGTCAGGGGATATGGGGAGAAGGCAGGAACGGGGTACTGATTGGGGATGATTAGCCATGATCACAGTGAATGGCGGTGCTGGCTCGAAGGGCCGAATGGCCTCCTCCTGCACCCATTGTCTGTTGTCTATTGCAACACGGTGGTGCAGCGGTAGAGCTGCTGCCTCACAGCACCAGAGACCCGCATTCAATCCTGACCACGGCTGCTGTCTGTATGGAGTTTGTACGTTCTCCGCGTGGGTTTTCTCCGGGTGGTCTGGTTTCCTCCCACAATCCAAAGACGTAAAGGTTTGTAGGTCAATTGGCTTGGTATAATTGTAATTTGTCCCTGTAGGATAGTGTGGATCGCTGGTCAGTGCGGACTCAGTGGGCCGAAGGGCCTGTTTCCATGCTGTAGAGTAAAGTATAAAAGTACCATTCATTGATTGAACCATTGTAAAGGAAAACATGGAGAATTGCAAATACTCACCAAGTCAAGCAGCATCTGTGGAGACAGGACAAGCTATTTCTCCAGCTGCAGATGCTGAACGGTCTATTGCATAGACTTAGCATTTTCTGTTTTTGTGTGAAATATTCAGTGGTCAAGTTATGAGGTCACCTGACATAGGTAGACTGAAGAGCCAAGAATTGCTGACCACAGTGTCTGCCACAGAGGGTTGCAATTGTTCAACTGGTTATAACACAACATTGTAGTTTGGACTTCGTTAGGCAATATCAGAGAGAGAGAGAGAGAGAGATACTCATAGTTGGAGATCGATGTATCATTTATATTGTTGGTGATGCCACAAGGGATAGGAGCAGAATTAGGCCAATCGAGTCTACTCCGCCATTCAATCATGGCCGATCTATCTCTCCCTCCTAACTCCATTCTCCTGCCTTCTCCCCATTACCCCTGACACCCGTACTGATCAAGACGTGGACACTATTTGTTTGACTTCTTGACTTTAATTTTGGTTCAGTTTTAGGGAGTATTTTTGTTTGCTGCATCAGATATTCATGTTTTTGAAAAAGGTCCCAGTCAGAGTATGCCTCGATGTTTGATCTTTAATCAGACCTATTGAAAGTGAACAATTTACCACTTCTCACTTTATTACAAGCAACACACTTAGATTACACCTACATTCTGGGCACTGTGTGTGTTTGACCATTGTAGCTGCCACTCGATTTGATCTGTGGAATTCTCTGGCACAAGAGGCAGTGGAGGCCAATTCACTGATGTATTCAAGAGAAAGTTAGATATAGCTCTTAGAGTTAATGGAGTCAAGGGATATGGGGAGAAAGCTGGAAAGGGGTACTGATTTAGGATGATCAGCCATGATCATATTCAAGGGCGGTGCTGGCTCGATGGGCCGAATGGCATCTTCCTGCACCTATTTTCTATGTTTCTAACTAAAATAAAATAAAAACTCCTGACCTCGGATGCTGTCTTTACGGGGTTTGCAGGTTCTCCCAGTAACTGTGTGGGTTTTCTCCGTGTGCTCTGGTTTCCTCCCACATTCCATAAACGTGCAGGTCTGTAGGTTAATTGGCTTTGGTGAAATTATCCCGAGTGTGTAGGACAGTGTTAGTGCATGGGATGATCGCTGGTTGTCACGGACTTTATCTCTAAAGCATAAAGTAAGCAGCTCTATAAATAGATCTATGTTTTCATTGGCTAAAATTAAAAAAATAATGAAATGATAATTTGCCTACTTGCTTTATGTTCACACAAACTATCCATTCTCAGATCCACTGGACTGATATGGAATCTGGTTCTAGATGTCCAATTATAGTTGATGAGTGGGTGGTAGGGTTAGACTGGAAACACTGGAATGGTTCGGATTAACAAGCTAATGGAATGGTGAAGAGTAGAGACAAACAGGGATTGTCCAAGAGTAATCCAAACCTGTCCTATCCATGTACCTGTCTAACTGTTTCTTAAACGTTGGGTTAGTCTCAACTTCAACTACCTCCATTGGCAGCTTGTTCCATTCACACACCACCCTTTCGTGTGAAAAAGTTACCCTTCAGATTCCTATTTAAAAAAATCTCCCCTTCACCTTAAACAAACCGATGTCCTCTGGCCCTCGATTCCCCTCCTCTGGTCGAGGGACTCTCTGCATCTACCCGATCTATTCCTCTCATGATTCCTCTCTTGGTTTAGTTTAGTTTATTGTCACGTGTGTTGAGCTGCAATGAAAAGCTTTTTTTGCTAAATCCTCTCCCCAGTCAGCTGAGAAAACTAGTTGAGTTTTTGTTTAAGAATGAACTGCAGGTTCTGGAAAAATCGAAGGTGGACAAAAATGCTGGAGAAACTCAGTGGGTGAGGCAGCATCTATGGAGCGAAGGAATAGGTGACGTTTCGGGTCGAGACCCTTCTTCAGACTCAAGGTTACTTTTTGGATGTTTTTAACTTGGACCTGTTGGAATCAACAATCAATGCTTTTAAAAGAACGTTAAAGTTCGCCAACCCATGACGGCACGGACTCCTGGTTATCAATCGTCAATACTTAACGTTGTGAAGTCCGGAAATGGTGACGTGGCCTTCAGTCGCTGCTGAGTTTAAACAGAATTAACACAATCAGGCACAGCTTCTGTAAAACCTCAATGCAAGAGGAATGACCCTTTCTTGCTGCACCCCACGCCCCCATGATCTGAAGAAGGGTCTCGACCCAAAACGTCACCCTTTCTTCTCTCTAGAGATGCTGCCTGTCCCGCTGAGTTACTCCAGCATTTTGTGCATCTTCAGTAAACAGAGTCGCCAGTTTGGCGGCATTTCCAAGTCCCAGTTGTTGTAAGTGCAGGGCCGTGAAGGTCTGTTGTCCTGGCGGTGTTGCAGGGTTGGCCTGGCCAAGCATAGGCACGGTGTCCTCCAGCGCTGCTCCACCGCTGTAAGCCACATACAGTCCACATGCTCAACCTCTTGGAGCGGCGCCCGGTCCAGCCGAGCCCCAGGCTGCTGCAGGGCCTCCAGGCACCTGGTCTAATTGACCCCCAGGCTGGTGCAAGGCCTCCAGGCACCTGGTCTAATTGACCCCCAGGCTGGTGCAGGGCCTCCAGGCACCTGGTCTAATTGACCCCCAGGCTGGTGCAAGGCCTCCAGGCACCTGGTCTAATTGACCCTCAGGCTGGTGCAGGGCCTCCAGGCACCTGGTCTAATTGACCCCCAGGCTGGTGCAGGGCCTCCAGGCACCTGGTCTAATTAACCCCTAGGCTGGTGCAGGGCCTCGTGGAGCGGTGCCCGGTCCAGCCGAGCCCCAGGATGCTGTTACCTGAGGACGGTGAATGGTTAATCTCTGGAACATTGGAAGTCGAGGGAATACTTGGTAGAAGTTTGTAGAATTATGAGGGTCATAGATAAGGGCAGACAGTCAAGATCTTTGTCCCAGGGTGGAAATGCCCAACACTAGAGGCCGTAGTGAGGGTCGTTTTTATACACATCTCCCACCACCCCTGTCCCCCTACTCCTCCCCCCCCCCATGCTAATCTCCCACCCCCAAGTTCCACATCTCCCTTTTACCCCCCTTCTTTCTCCTCCACCATTCCATCCCCTTCCACCCACATCCCCCATCCAGCTTTACATCTCACCCCTCCTCTTACATCTGACACCCTTCTTGATTAGTACAGGTGTCAGAGGTTACGGGGAGAAAGCAGGAGAATTGGTTAGGAGGGAGAGATAGATCAGCCATGATTGAATGGCAGAGTAAACGATGGGCCGAATGGCCTAATTCTTCTCCTATCCCTTAAGACCATTTGTCTCCTTTTCACCTCCAGCCTTTGTCACTCCACCCGTCTGCCAATCGCGCCCCCTCCCCCCACCTGTATCCACCGCTCACTCCCCAGGCCTTGTCCAGCCCCGAAGGTTATCTGTCCATTCCCACCACAGATGCTGCTTGACCCCACTCTGAGTTCCTCCAGCACTTTGCGTTTTGCTCAGGATTCCAGCACCTGCAGTTCCTTGCGACTTGCACCTCTTGCACTGCTGTGCGGGGGAGCAATGCAGAGGACTGGAATGATTGGATTGTGTACAAGCTGACTCTGTGCAGTGATTCACTCCTCAAGAAGAATGAAGCTGAACCTGCTCAACACAGCCCGCAATCCAGCCCCTTGTTTGTGACCAGCAACATTTCAAAGAAGCATTTCCTTAAAAAAATTAGAATCGTTTTGGGCTGCGGAAAATGGACCCAGGAAACAAGCAACTCTTGTGTAGAAACACATTGGAATATGCAAGATGGCTAAACTGATAGTGAAATATTGAGGTGAGATTGTGAGCACGGGGTGGGGTTGTAGTTAACCAGCCAGAGTGAACTGCTCCTGTTGCTATCTGGCCAGTGTCTCTCTCCTGAGCTGATCACACACCCACCACCCACCCACAGACAGACAGCTAAGAGTATCAGGTAGTTACCTTTCCTTTCATCGAGTCTCCCCCTTCTGAGTTGTGGGTGTCGATCATCAGACAGCTGAGCAACTCAACATGGACAACAAGAAAATGGGCAGAATTTCCCAAACAACCTCTCGGATCCCAAGACCCAAACTCTACGTGAATTCGATGCCATCGACTGTGCGCAATTACACACGTCCAAGATTCACCCACAGGTAGATATGCATGTTGTAACTTGCCGATCATGGAATGAGAAGTCATCTAAGATGAGGCGAGAGAGAGAGAGAGAGAGAGAGTGATGTGCTGTCTTGTGTTTGCAGTCCTGAGCACTGTCAGTTGTCTCGATTATAATCCTGAGTCCTGATTGTTGTGGTCCAGGAATGAAACTGGCTTTAGTGGAGACACCAGACCATTACTTTGGCCAGATTCAGATGGATGGAGATTTAAAGATTCTTGTTTACGGAACCATTTAATTTTCAATCAGTGATTAGTTTTGCAGAATAATAGTTAGGTCGATGCACACTATTTAGATATGTTTTCACACTTGATATTCTTGTCAAGGGATCAAGTGATATGGGGAAAAAAGCAGGAACGGGGTACTGATTTTAGATGATTAGCCATGATCATATGGTTTCTATGTAACTTTTCAAGGACTTTTATACGAGCAAGAGCAGAATTTAATGTTGAGGAGTGAGATTCTCTTGCAGTTCCTTCCTACACATTGAACCAGTCACTGCAGTACAAGACACCGTGAGGTTCTGTGGCTTGGTGTTGACGTTGTACGTTGTGTTGGAAGGAACTGCAGATGCTGGTTTAATCCGAAGATAGACACAAAAAGCTGGAGTGACTCAGCGGGCCAGGCAGCATCTCTGGAGATAAGGAATGGGTGACGTTTTGGGTCGAGACCCTTCTTCAGACTGATTTAAGCAGTTCTATACTCCCAGGCCAGGGTAGAGTGTTCTTAATTGTCATAAGTACCAACAACGGAACGATGAAATTCTTACTTGCAGCAGTGTAAAAGGCCAAAGCCCAATTATCATCAATAACATGATCAACAAAAATATTCAATAAAGTGAAAACACCAATATTATTGCAAAATGCCAGAGGTCTCTACAGCAGCCAAGCCAGTCATAGTTTATTAGTTGGTGTTTAATAGCCTGATGGTTGTTGGGAAGAAGCTGCTCTTGAACCTGGAGGTCACAGTTTTCAGGCTCCTGTACCTTCTTCTCGATGGTAGCAGGTGTGAGATGAGAGTGTGGCCAGCGTGGTGTGGGTCTCTGATGATGCGGGCTGCCTTTCTGAGGCAGTGACCCTGTAGATCCCTGCGATGGTGGGGAGGTCAGTACCTGTGATGGACCGGCCAGTGTCCACTGCTGTTTGTAATCTCCCTCGTTCCTGGACGTTATACTGAAATCTTCTCACCCTGACACCTAGTTTCTGCTCGTTACTTTATTACCAGAGGGTTTAATCCATAGTTGAATTTTAGAATATAAGTTTTACCAAATTCACCACAGCATGTCCGTCACTTCTTCTCACGGTAAAACTCTAACAATCTGTGATCCAGATGTTTGAAACAGTTGACGATGCCACATCTGGCTTCACACCGCTGGGACCTTCGACCCCCCCCAACACACCCCTACCCCTGACCTCCTGCAAACCATAACCCCTGACCTCCTGGATGCCTCCGACCGCTGGACAGACCCGACCCCTGACCCCAGGACACTCTGACCCCTGGACACTCTGACCCCTGGACAGACCCGATGCCCGACCCCTGGGCACTCTGACCCCTGGACAGACCCGACCCCCGCCCCCTGGACACTCTGACCCCTGGACAGACCCGACCCTTGGACACTCTGACCCCTGGACAGACCCGACCCCCGCCCCCTGGACACTCTGACCCCTGGACAGACCCGACCCTTGGACACTCTGACCCCTGGACAGACCCGACCACTGCTCCCTTTAACGCAAGAGGCCTAACACAACTCACGCAAAGGGGTCCTGGTTCCTGTGTTCCATGGAACCCACTGTTCCCTGATCTGCAGCTCTCTTGAAACTTGCAGGAAAGATGAAACTTACTTGGAAAATGTATTTTATTGCCGTGTAACATCTTACAAAAATTAAAAATTATTTAAAATAATATCTGCACTCACTTCCAACAGTTCAGAAAAAGTGGCCATCCACATCACCAGGTGTGTGGCAATAACGGAGACTCGCTGAGTTGGTTCCACTGCGTGGCGTCGCGGGTTATGTCAGTAGGGTCATCATTGTAAAGGGACAAGCAAGGAGTTTTGTTTTGTATCGGGACATCAATGATAATGAAAAGTCGCTGTGATTAACATGAGTGAGCTGTGGGCTGAGGTGTATTTACTGGAGAGAGAGAGCGAGTGGAAGACAGACACAGAAAGCTGGAGTAACTCAGCGGGACAGGCAGCATCTCTGGAGAGAAGGAATGGGTGACGTTTCGGATCGAGACCCTGCTTGAGACCATGGACTGAATCCACAGCATATTTTGTGCGGTGCGCTGGGACAGAGTTTTTCCTTGAATTTCCAAGGCACCAGACAGCATCACTGCATGGAGAGCAGGTCTCGAGTAACAGAGGAGAAAGAAGGGTCTGAGGAAGGGTCTCGACCCAAAACGTCACCTATTCCTTCACTCCATACATGCTGCCTCACCCGCTGAGTTTCTCCAGCATTTTTATCTACCATTGAGAAAGGAGAAGCAGGATTTTAAATTGGTTCATTATTAATTACTTGTGCAGGACCTGCACGGTTCAGGCCCTGGGGAGTGTGTAGGACAGAGAGAACTAGGAATGTGCAGGAAGGAACCGCAGGTGCCGGTTTAAACCCAAGATCGACACAAAATGCTGGAGTAACTCCAACTGTGTGGCACGGTGGCGCAGCGGTAGAGTTGCTGCCTTACAGCACTTGCAGCACCGGAGACGTAGGTTCGATCCTGACTACGGGTGCTGTCTGTATGAAGTTTGTACATTCTCCCCGTGACCTGTGTGGGTTTTCACACAGGAAATTAGAAATGCATGCAACGAAGGTAAAACCGTTATAATGGGTGACTTCAATCTACATATAGATTGGGTGATATTGAGTAATGAGGAAGGGTTAGTTAGCAGCCTTGTTGTACATAGCCCCTTGGGCAAGCGTGACCATAATATGGTTGAGTTCTTCATTAGGATGGAGAGTGACATTGTTAATTCAGAAACACGGGTCCTGAACTTAAAGAAAGGTAACTTTGAGGGTATGAGACGTGAATTGGCCAAGATGGACTGGCAATTGATTCTTGAAGGGTTGACAGTGGATATGCAATGGAAGGCATTTACAGACTGCATGGATGAACTACAACAATTGTTCATCCCAGTTTGGCAAAAGAATAAATCAGGGAAGGTGGCGCATCCGTGGATAACGAGGGAAATCAGTATAGTATCAAAGAAAAAGATGAAGCGTACAAATTAGCCAGAAAAAGCAGCCTACCAGAGGACTGGGAGAAATTCAGAGACCAACAGAGGAGGACAAAGGTCTTAATTAGGAAAGGGGAAATGGAGTATGAAAGAAAACTGGCAGGAAACATAAAAACTGACTGCAGAGATTTTAACTGACTGCAGTCAGAAACGGGTGAATTGATCATGGGGAACAAGGACATGGCAGACCAATTGAATAACTACTTTGGTTCTATCTTCACTAAGGAAGACATAAATAATTTGCCGGAAATAGCAGGGGATCGCGGGTCAAATGAGATGGAGGAAATGAGTGAAATCCAGGTTAGCCGGAAAGTGGTGTTGGGTAAATTGAATGGATTAAAGGCCGATAAATCCCCAGGGCCAGATAGGTTGCTTAAGTATCCCAGGGTACTTAAGGAAGTAGCCCCAGAAATAGCAGATGCCTTAGTGATAATTTTTCAAAACTCTTTAGATTCTGGAGTAGTTCCTGAGGATTGGAGGGTAGCTAATGTAACCCCAATTTTTAAAAAGGGAGGGAGAGAGAAAACGAGGAATTACAGACCAGTTAGTCTAACATCGGTAGTGGGGAAACTGCTAGAGTCAATTATTAAAGATGGGATAGCAGCGCATTTGGAAAGTGGTGAAATCATTGGACAAAGTCAGCATGGATTTACGAAGGGTAAATCATGTCTGACGAATCTTATTGAATTTTTTGAGGATGTAACCAGTAGAGTGGATAAGGGAGAAGCAGTGGATGTGTTGTATCTGGACTTTCAGAAGGCTTTCGACAAGACACAAGAGATTGGTATACAAACTTAAAGCACACGGTATTGGTGGTTCAGTATTGATGTGGATAGAGAACTGGCTGGCAGACAGGAAGCAAAGAGTAGGAGTGAACGGGTCCTTTTCAGGATGGCAGACAGTGACTAGTGGGGTGCCGCAAGGCTCATTGCTGGGACCCCAGCTATTTACAATATGCATTAATGATTTGGACGAGGGAATTAAATGCAACATCTCGAAGTTTGCGGATGACACGAAGCTGGGGGGCAGTGTTATTTGTGAGGAGGATGCTAGGAGGCTGCAGGATGACTTGGATAGACTGGGTGAGTGGGCAAATGCATGGCAGATGCAGTATAATGTGGATAAATGTGAGGTTATCCACTTTGGTGACAAAAACAGGAAGGTAGACTATTATTTGAATGGTGACCGATTAGGAAAAGGGGAGATGCAGCGAGACCTGGGTGTCATGGTACACCAGTCATTGAAAGTAGGCATACAGGTGCAGCAGGCTGTGAAGAGAGCGAATGGTATGTTGGCATTCATAGCAAAAAGAGCAGGGAGCTTCTACTGCAGTTGTACAGGGTCTTGGTGAGGCCACACCTGGAGTATTGCATGCAGTTTTGATCTCCTAATCTGAGGAAAGACATTCTTGCCATAGAGGGAGTAGAGAAGGTTCACCAGACTGATTCCTGGGATGGCACGACTTCCATATGAAGAAAGACTGGATAGACTCGGCTTGTACTCGCTGGAATTTAGAAGATTGAGGGGTGATCTCATAGAGACTTATAAAATTCTTAAGGGGTTGGACAGGCTAGATGCAGGAAGATTGTTCCCGATGTTGGGGAAGTCCAGGACAAGGGGTCACAGTTTAAGGATAAGGGGGAAGTCTTTTAGGACCGAGATGAGGTAGTTGGGGCCAGTTCGTTGGCCATATTTAAGAGGGAGTTAGATGTGGCCCTTGTGGCTGAAGGGATCAGGGGGTATGGAGAGAAGGCAGGTACGGGATACTGAGTTGGATGATCAGCCATGATCATATTGAATGGTGGTGCAGGCTCGAAGGGCCGAATGGCATGCTCCTGCACCTAATTTCTATGTTTCTATGTTTCTCCGAGATATTCAGTTTCCTCCCACACTCCAAAGAGTTTGTAGGTTAATTGACTTGGTAAATGTAAAAATTGTCCCTAGTGTGTGTGTAGGATAGTATTAATATGCGGGGATCGCTGGTAGGCGCAGACACAGTGGGCCAAAGGGCCTGTTTCCGTATTGTATCTCTAAACTAAACTACACTCAGCGGGACAGGCAGCATCTCTGGAGAGAAGGAATGGGTGTATTGGTCCCTAGTTCCCTGAGAGCTGTGATAGACGGGACAATGAATAATGCATTTGGCAAGTTTACCTTCATTGGTCTGGGCATTGACTACAGTAGTTGGGACAAGACATTACAACTGTACACAATGTTGGTGAGATTGCACCTGGAATATTCTGTGCAGTTCAGACCACCTTTAGTTTAGTTTAGAAATACAGCATGGGAACAGGCCCAAAACCCACCAAACGACCAGCGATCACCCGTTCACACTAGTTCTAGCCCTAGAATGTCATCCTTGCCCTACACACTCCGGCCAATTTACAGATGGCCAATTAATTTATAAAACAGCCTTCTGCGGCACTGAGTTCCACTGATTCACCACCCTCTGACTAAAGAAATTCCTCCTCATCTCCTTCCTAAAGGAAGGTCCTTTAATTCTGAGTGTGACCGCGGTCTGAACGCGGGCAGGTGGGACTTGGTCAGGTTGGCAACTTGGCCAGCATGGACGTGTGGGGCTGAAGGGCCTGATTCTCTGCTACATACATTGGTGACTGACTTTCTGCATATCCTGCAGATGAACAAGGTGCAGAGGTGTGCAGCGTGAGAGATTATTGATCTGGACATGAACTATGCAAAGCTTTATTTTGAATGGAGCATAAATATCTCCTGCTTCCTGTTTTGTGGCCGCTGGCATTAGTGTCGATGTTTTAACCCGCTGTGAAAAGCGTCAAAACCGTCGAACAATTCACTATTGTTCTGTTATCTTGCATGAAAATGAGGCAGCTTCAAGCAAGATCCCGTGGACCCCTTGGCAAGCGCCGAAACATGTTTCTCATGCATCATCCCAAAATATACCACACCTGGAGTATTGCGTACAGTTTTGGTCTCCAAATCTGTGGAAGGACATTACTCCCTCTGAGTGCAGAGAAGGTTCATGTTGTCATTGTCGATGGCACTTCATCTTGTTCATTCTAGCTGAGTTATTTCTCCCCGCCGTTCTTCTCCCATCCGCTAGTTCCATAGTTCTTTTACCCCTCCCCCCCACTTTCCTCTCCCCTGTCCCCTTCCACCCCATATCCTTCTCTCCGGATTTACATCCTCCTCTCCTGATCTCACATCCATTTGTCCCCTTTCCCCTCCAGCCTTTGTCACTTACTCCACCCATCTGCCCATCACCCCCCATCCTTCACCTGTATCCACCTATCACTTGCCAGGTTTTGCCCCACCCCCACCTCTCTTTTCCAACTTTCTCCCGCCTACTCCCTCAGTCTGAAAAAGGATCCCGACCCGAAATGTCGCCTGTTCATTCCCTCCAGAGATGCTGCCTGACCCGCTGAGTTACTCCAGCACTTTGTGCTTCGCTGTCTGGTTAAGTCTTCTTATCGAGTCCACATCATAAGATTAGAAATTGTTCAGCCAGAGCTGGTCACACTTCTCGGCGTCTGCACACAATGGCGTTTTGCGCTTATTGTGCGTGGTGGTGGAAAGATTGGTGGAACGCTCTTTCCTTCACCCCTCTGGTTAAGTCATTGCCTTTTTCTGCAGCGTAGAGTTCTGGGTTTGGTGCTTAGTGTTGAGTGTCTGCCCGGCCCTCCCCGGCCCGGCCCAGCCCAGCCCTCCGCGGCCCGGCCCTCCCTGGCCCAGCCCAGCCAAGTCCTGCCCAGCCCAGCCCAGCCCTCCCCAGCCCGGCCCGGTCCAGCCCTCCCCGGCCCGGCCCGGCCCTCCCCAGCCCAGTCCAGCCCAGCCCGGCCCAGCCCAGCCCAGCCCAGCCCAGCCCTGCCCTGCCCTCTCCAGCCCAGCCCTCCCTGGCCCAGCCCTCCCCGGCCCTCCCCGGCCCGGCCCAGCCCAGTCCAGCCCTCCCCAGCCCAGCCCTGCCCTGCCCTCCCCTGCCCTCCCCAGTCCAGCTCAGCCCTACCCTCCCCAGCCCAGCCCAGCCCTCCCCAGCCCGACCCTCCCCAGCCCAGTCCTGCCCTCCCCAGCCCAGCCCAGCCCAGCCCAGCCTTCCCCAGCCCAGCCCATCCCACCATACCACAGAGTTTCCAGAACATTAATGCTGCCTTCACAGGTAGTATGGCACGGTGGCGCAGCGGTAGAGTTGCTGCCTCACAGCGCCAGAGACCCGGGTTCAATCCTGACTGCGGGTGCCGTCTGTCTGTAAGGAGTTTGTACGTTATCCACGTGACCATGTGGGTTTTCTCCGGGTGCTCCAGTTTCCTCCCACACTCCAAAGACATGCAGGTTTGTAGATTGTAAATTGCCCATAGTGTGTTAGTACTAGTGTACGGGGTGATCGCTGGTCGGCGTGAACTCGGTGGGCCGAAGGGTCTGTTTCTGTGCTGTATCTCTAAACTAAAGTAGACTGAATAATCAACATTTATACAACAGAAGGAGAGCTTTGGCCCATTCATTCCCACTGGACAAAAACGTCTGTCCCACTCCCTAACATTCCATCCTCTCACCTCTCACCTCTAATGGCCAGTTTCCTTTATCATTCTTACTTTTTTGCATTTTTTTAGCATTTTTTTTGCAGATTCATTGTTATTTATCTGTCTACATCACCGTCTGTATCTCTCGATTCCCTCATCCCTAACCAGTCTGAAGAAGGGTCTCGACCCGAACCCATTCCTTCTCTCCAGAGATGCTGCCGGCCTCTCTGAGTTACTCCAGATCTTGTGTCTACCCTCTCAGCTTTAAGTTCCTCTCTGGACTCTAGCTGATTGAAACATATAAACAAGAATGAACCTTAGACAGACACAGAGTGCTTGAGTAACTCAGTACTCTGGCAGCATCTCCGGAGAACATGGATAGGTGACTCGAAACATCACCCATTCCTTCCCTCCAGAGATGCTGCCTGACCCGCTGAGTTACTCCTGCACTCGGTGTGTATCTTTGGTCTAAACCAGCATCTGCAGTCCCCCACTATTACCTGAATGAACCTTACTTTCACTTCCTTATGCATTCCATTTCGCTTTGCCGTGATGTTTTGCTTGCTGTTTGTTACGGATCCACAAGGATTTTAGACCAAATGTCTGGGAAGAACATGTCAATGCAGACCAGGCCAATGCCTACAACAAGAAAGAAATGGGTTATGTTGGTGCCTGGAATTGTTTACGATCCAGCCGATAAAGGGGAAGTGAGAAATGTATGGAGAAACTATCTGTTTACAAGTATCTGTTTGATAATTTATGATATGAAAATAATGTCATTTTATCCCGCAGAACAGCTAGGTTGGAAGGGGGGGAGGGGAGGGGGGGTAGGGGAATGGGAATGGGGGGTGAGGGGAATGGGGGTTACCAGACACGGTTCCACTCAGCCATTTACATGAAGTAACATCAGCTTCAGGAATATTGTTTAAAAGAACTTTTTGGCGCTATATGGAGAAAAGATTTTAGTTTAGTTTTTAGTTTTGGAGATGCAGCGTGGAAACAGGCCCTTCGACCCACTGAGTCCGCGCTGACCAACGGACCCCGCGCATTAACACTATCCTACACACAAACACACCTGCACACACTAGGGACAATTTACATTTATACCTTGCCAATTAACCTACAAACCCGCACGTCTTTGTAGTGTGGGAGGAAACCGGAGCACCTGGAGAAAACCCACACGGTCACGGGGAGAACGTACAAACTCTGTGCAGACAGCACCCGTAGTCAGGATCGAACCTGGGACTCTGGTGCTGCAACGCTGCAAGGCAGCAACTCTAGCGCTGCGCCACCGTGCTGCCTGTAATGTCGTCTGATGCCTGAATACTGGGGCATTGTTGTTGAGATAGCAGGGAGATCGGTCGTTGCTCTGTGAGTTGGAAACGACTTGCATTTGCCTGCGATTAAATAATCTCCCTGCATCTGTGCCCAGGCTACTGCTGGGTTTGTAATCTTTGTTTTAGTTTCAGATTCCTGGTACCTCAACTATTTCTTGCATCCTGTTCTTTATCATCACCCTCTTGGTTCCACACACGGAAACACAAACTCACCTACTCCAGTATTTTGTGTCTGTCGCCTGCTCATAAATCCACCTTGTGTTCACACCTTGAGCAGTGCATGCTGACATTCAGTTACATTTGTTGTATTTGTTTCACAAACTTTGCGATGCTTTGACACTTGGTCACAGACGTGAACGGCTAGTTTACAGACATTTATTGAAAGTCAGGTGATAATTGTGTTCCTTGGATCGCCCTTTATGTGTAGACTATTTGCATACCTTGAATATGGAAGCAAAGAATTTCACTGTGGTTGTCACATGAGGAAATGACACATGCAATTCTGTTCAACGTTTGTGCTTGAGTCACTTCCTTTACGTTTCTCTGCGTTACAGGAGAGATCTGAGCCCGACCATTATGAGTGGGATTCAGGGCCAGAGGTTCCCGGAGCAGCCATTTTCCCACTCTTCCAGCTGTCAGGATTCCCTGGACAACCAGTCACTGGAAGACTTCTGGTCGGAGGTGAAGCACATCAAGGAGAGCTGTGGGAGTGAGGCTAACGAGGGCAGCGATGTCAAAACCCCCGATGGTATGTTGCAACGACAGTGTAGACCTGTGGTAGAGAGTCCAAAGAAGGGTCCCGACCCGAAACGTCACCTATCCATGTTCTCCACAGATGCTGCCTGACCCGCTGAGGTACTCCAGCACTCTGTGTCTTTTTCAGATGTAAAAACGTCTTTGTGGACCCCCTAATAACATCACCCATCACTGTTTCAACGTGTTGTAATGTGTTGTGATTAAATTAAACTATATTATAAATGATGTACAATAAAAGCTTTTTAAATTTTGTCAGATGTCAGAGAGTAATGGTGGATGGCTGTTTGTCAGGTTGGAAGCCGGTGACCAGTGGGGTGCCTCAGGGATCTGTGTTGGGTCCACTGTTGTTTGTCATGTACATCAATGATCTGGATGATGAGGTGGAAAATTGGATAAGTAAGTATGCAGATGATACTAAGATAGGTGGTGTTGTGGATAATGAAGTAGATTTTCAAAGTCTACAGAGAGATTTGTGCCATTTGGAAAAGTGGGCTGAAAGATGGCAGATGGAGTTTAATGCTGTTAAGTGTGAAGTGCTACATCTTGGCAGGACAAATCAAAATAGGACGTACATGGTAAATGGTAGGGAATTGAGGAATGCTGTGGAACAGAGGGATCTAGGAATAACTGTGCATAATTCCCTGAAGGTGGAATCGCATGTAGATAGGGTGGTAAAGAAAGCCTTTGGTGTGCTGGCCTTTATTGAATATAGGAGTAGGGAAGTAATGTTAAAATTGTACAAGGCATTGGTAAGACCAATTCTGGAGTATGGTGTACAATTTTGGTCACCTAGTTATAGGAAGGATGTCAACAAAATAGAGAGAGTACAGAGGAGATTTACTAGAATGTTGCCAGGGTTCCAGCAACTATGTTACAGTGAAAGGTTGAACAAGTTAGATCTTTATTCTTTGGAGCGCAGAAGGTTAAGGGGGGACTTGATTGAGGTCTTTAAAATGATGAAAGGGATAGACAGAGTTAACGTGGATACGATTTCCCATTGAGGGTAGGGAAGATTCAAACAAGAGGGCATGACATGAGAATTAAGGGACAGAAGTTTCGGGGTAACGTGAGGGGGAACTTCTTTACTCAGAGGGTGGTGGCTGTGTGGAATGAGCTTCCAGCAGAAGTGGTGGAGGCAGGATCGATTTTAACATTTAAGAGTAAAGTGGATAGGTATATGGACGTGAAGGGAATGGAGGGGTATGGTCTGAGTGCAGGTAGATGGGACTAGGAGAAAACAAATGGTCGGCACGGACTGGAAGGGCCGCGAGGGCCTGTTTCCGTGCTGTAATTGTTATATGGTTATATGGTTATATGGTTAAATCCCGATTACGCGGGTGGGTGTAAGTCTGGCCTTCAAAGATGGGGGATGGGCTGGTCGGTGTATGACGGTTCCTCACTAACACGTGCTCCCTGATCACAGGGTCATATGTCATAAGGTCATATTTATGAAGTCAGAATTAGGCCATTCAGCCCATCAAGTCTACTCCGCCATTCAATCATAGAAACATAGAAATTAGGTGCAGGAGTAGGCCATTCGGCCCTTCAAGCCTGCACCGCCATACAATATGATCATGGCTGTTCATCCAACTCAGTATCCTGTACCTACCTTCTCTCCATACCCCCTGATCCCTTTAGCCACAAGGGCCACATCTAACTCCCTCTTCAATATAGCCAATGAACTGGCCTCAACTACCTTCTGTGGCAGAGAATTCCACAGATTCACCACTCTCTGTGTGAAAAATGATTTTCTCATCTCAGTCCTAAAAGACTTCCCACTTATCCTTAAACTGTGACCCTCTTGTTCTGGACTTCCCCAACATCGGGAACAATCTTCCTACATCTAGCCTGTCCAACCCCTTATGGATGTTGTAAGTCTGTATAAGATCCCCCCCTCAATCTTCTAAATTCCAGCGAGTACAAGCCGAGTCTATCCAGTCGTTCTTCATATGGAAGTCCTGCCATCCCAGGAATCAGTCTGGTGAACCTTCTCTGTACTCCCTCTATGGCAAGAATGTCTTTCCTCAGATTAGGAGACCATAACTGTACGCAATACTCCAGGTGTGGCCTCACCAAGACGCTGTACAACTGCAGTAGAACCTCCCTGCTCTTAGATCCTTTTGCTATGAATGCTAACATACCATTCGCTTTCTTCACTGCCTGCTGCACCTGCATGCCTACTTTCAATGACTGGTATACCATGACACCCAGGTTTCGTTGCAACTCCCCTTTTCCTAATCGGCCACCATTCAGATAATAGTCTACCCTCATATTTTTGCCACCAAAGTGGATAACCTCACATTTATCCACATTATACTGCATCTGCCATGCATTTGCCCACTCACCCAACCTATCCAAGTCACCTTACAGCCTCCTATCATCCTCCTCGCAGCTAAAACTGCCCCCCAGCTTCATGTCATCCGCAAATTTGGAGATGTTGCATTCAATTCCCTCATCCAGATCATTAATATATATTGTAAATAGCTGGGGTCCCAGCATTGAGCCTTGCGGTACCCCACTAGTCACTGCCTGCCATTCTGAAAAGGACCCGTTTACTCCTACCCTTTGCTTCCTGTTTGCCAGCCAGTTCTCTATCCACATCAATACTGAAGCCCCAATACCGTGTGCTTTAAGTTTGTATACTAATCTCTTATGTGCGACCTTGTCGAAATCCTTCTAAAAGTCCAGATATAACACATCCACTGGTTCTCCCTTATCGACTCTACTAGTTACATCCTCGAAAAATTCTATAAGATTCGTCAGACATGATTTATCTTTCATAAATCCATGCTGACTTTGTCCAATGATTTCACCACTTTCCAAATGTGCTGCTATCCCATCTTTAATAACTGACTCTAGCATTTAGCACTACTGATGTTAGACTAATTCTATAATTCCCCGTTTTCTCTCTCCCTCTCTTTTGAAAAAGTGGGATTACATTACGCTACCCACCAATCCTCAGGAACTACTCCAGATTCTAAAGAGTTTTGAAAAATTATCACGAATGCATCCGCTATTTCTGGGGCTACTTCCTTAAGTACTCTGGGATGCAGCCTATCTGGCCCTGTGGATTTATCGGCCTTTAATCCATTCAATTTACAAAACACCACTTCCCGGCTAACCTGGATTTCACTCAGTTCCGCCATCTCATTTGACCCCCGATCCCCTGCTATTTCCGGCAGATTATTTATGTCTTCCTTACTGAAGACAGAACCAAAGTAGTTATTCAATTGGTCTGCCATGTCCTTGTCCCCCATGATCAATTCACCTGTTTCTGACTGTAAGGGACCTACATTTGTTTTAACTAACCTTTTTCTCTTCACATATCTATCAAAACCTTTGCAGTCGGTTTTTATGTTCCCTGCCAGTTTTCTTTCATAATCTATTTTCCCTTTCCCTAATTAAGCCCTTTGTCCTCCTCTGCTGGATTCTTATATTTCTCCCATTCCTCTGGTAAGCTGCTTTTTCTGGCTAATTTGTATGCTTCATCTTTTGTTTTGATACTATCCCTGATTTCCCTTGTTATCCATGGATACACTACCTTCCCTGATTTATTCTTTTGCCAAACTGGGATGAACAATTGTTGTAGTTCATCCATGCAGTCTTTAAATGCCTTCCATTGCATATGCGCCGTCAACCCTTTAAGAATCACTTGCCAGTCCACCTTGGCCAATTCACGTCTCATACCCTCAAAGTTACTTTTCTTTAAGTTCAGAACCCTTGTTTCTGAATTAACAATGTCACTCTCCATCCTAATGAAGAACTCAACCATATTATGGTCACTCTTGCCCAAGGGGCCACACACAACAAGACTGCTAACTAACCCTGCCTCATTACTCAATACCCAGTCTAGAATAGCCTGCTCTCTCGTTGGTTCCTCTACATGTTGGTTTAGAAAACTATCCCGCATACATTCCAAGAAATCCTCTTCCTCAGCACCCCTACCAATTTGATTCACCCAATCGATATGTAGATTGAAGTCACCCATTATAACTGTTTTACCTTTGTTGCACGCATTTCTAATTTCCAATTGCCATCCCCAACTCCACTACTACTGTTAGGTGGCCTGTACACAACCCACTAGCGTTTTCTGCCCCTTAGTGTTTCGCAGCTCTACCAATATCGATTCCATATCCTCCAAGCTAATGTCCTTCCTTTCTATTGCGTTAATCTCCTCTCTAACCAGCAACGCTACTCCACCTCCTTTTCCTTTCTGTCTATCTCTCCTGAATATTGAATATCCCTGGATGTTCAGCTCCCAGCCTTGGTCACCCTGGAGCCATGTCTCCGTGATCCCAACTATATCATATTCATTAATAACTATCTGCACATTCAACTCATCCACCTTATTACAAATCCCCTTTCATCGAGACACAAAGCCTTCAGGCTTGTTTTTATAACAGTCTTACCCCTTATACAATTATGTTGAAAAGTGGCGCTTTTTGATTTTTGCCCAGGATTTTTCTGCCTGCCACTTTTACTTTTCACCCCTCTACTCCTGCTCCCATCCCCCTGCCACATTAATTTAAATCCTCCCTGACAGCACTAGCAAACACTCCTCCAAGGACATTGGTTCCATTCCAGCCCAGGTGCAGACCGTCCTGTTTGTACTGGTCCCACCTCCCCCAGAACTGGTTCCAAAGCCTGAGAAATTTGAATCCTTCCCCCTTGCACCATTTTTCAAGCCACATGTTCTTCTGCAATATTCACCTATTTCTACTCTGACTAGCACGTGGCACTGGTTGTAATCCAGAGATTATTACTTTTGAGATCCTACTTTTAAGTTTATCTCCTAGCTCCCTAAATTCGCCTTGTAGGACCTCATCCTGTTTTTTACCTATATCGTTGGTGTCAATGTGCACCACGACAGCTGGCTGTTCACCCTCCCCCTCCAGAATGTTCTGCAGCCGTTCAGTGACATCCCTGACCCTTGCACCAGGGAGGCAACATGCCATCCTGGAGTCTCGTTTGCGGCTGCAGAAATGCCTATCTATTCCCCTATTGAATACTATTGAATCCCCTATTACTATAGCCCTTCCACTCTTCTTTCTCCTCTCCTGTGCCGCAGAGCCACCCATGGTGCCATGAACTTGGCTGCTGCTGCCTTCTCCTGATGAGCCATCTCCCTCAACAGTATCCAAAATGGTATATCTGTTTAGGAGGGAGATGACCGCAGGGGACACCTGCCCCACCTGCCTACTGCTACGCTGGCTAATGGCCACCCGTTCCCTTTCTGTCCGCTTAACCTTTACCTGCTGTGTGGCCAACTCACTGTACGTGCTATTCATGAGTTTCTCAGCATTGTGGTTGCTCCAGTATGAATCCAACCGCAGCTCCAATCGTTCAATGCGGTCTGCCAGGAGCTGCAGCTGGACACACTTCCTGCAAACGTAGTCACCAGGGACACCGACAATATCCCTGATCTCCCACATGTTGCAGGGTGAGCAAACCATGGGGCCGATCTCAAATGACATGGCTGCCCCCAAATTAAATCAACTCACTCACACTATAAAAATCTTAATCCTTTAAACTAACCTTTACTAAAAAGCACTGAACCCTTAGCTCACTGTACCCTTAACCAGAAAGCAGCATGCAAACCAGGGGTTGCACACAATCAGCTGCTTCCTCCAGTCCGCTTCCACCAATCAGCGGCTTCCACGTTGGAGTGTGGAACATTACAGATTGGGTCCACCTCCTCTTGCTCCAATGGCTCCTGGGCCTCTGGGAATCACGGCTGATCTATCTCTCCCTCCTAACCCCATTCTCCTGCCTGCTCCCCATAACCCCTGACACCTGTACTAATCAAGAATCTATCTATCTCTGCCTTAAATATATCCAAGGGTTAATCCAAGCCCACAAGTACTTTGCAACTGACCCAGAATCAATACAATCACATTTGTCCCCATGGACCCAAGTTAACTGGCAGCAGCTCCACTGGGAGCGAGTGCTGTGACGATGCCTCTGGGCCTGGGCTGTGTTTGTGAGTTGGCACAGGAGGTGGCAGTAGAGTGGCACTGAGCGTGAAGCTGCTGCCTGTATGTGGCACCAGAGGCCCGGTACAATGTGAACCACTGCTGTCTGAACCTCTGTGTAGCACAGAGATAGGGTTGCTAACTGTCCCATATTAGCCGGGACATCCGTATATTGGGATAAATTGGTTTGTCCTATACGGGACCGCCCTTGTCCCGTTTTTGACCGCTACTACTTGGGTCGAGGGGACTGTCGTGTCAGAGCGCCGCGTCCGACCCCGCCTCACCTGTCCCGACGTAGTGCAGCCCATGGAGTGCAGCAGGAGCGCCTCGCCCGTGGCCCCGTCGGTTGGTCGGCAGCCTGGCCAGCTGTCCGACCTTCGGACCTTCGCTTACCGCCACACCACCGCCACCCCTCCTTCTCACGGCCGATCATCGGTTCATGAGTTGGATGGGGTTCCGGACCTTGCGCGCGATGTCGCGTGGCCCGGGTCAAACCTCCTCAGCTGGCCCGCCGGCTGGGCTTTGTGTGCAGTCCAGCACCGACTCATCATTCACCCAGACACGGCCCAGTCGGGCAACGAATTGCCGTCGGGAATATATCCCTTATTTTGACCTTTTGTCCAATATTTGGGAGTGAGAATGTTGGCAATCCTAACCAGAGAGCAGGTAGAATGTGAACCTGTGCTGTGTGTGTGTGAATCTTCTGTGACCTTCCTTTGACCTTGAGGCTTCACTCAGTTGCTCCAGCTTCCTCCTGCGCACTGCGTAATGAGCATGTTAGCGGGCTATGCCTCTTGTCGTGTCTTGCAGCCATGCTCTCTATAATTATGCCCACAAGCCCAGCTGACATCCTGGTGAATCTCTACTGCACCCACTACATCCTACTTCTTCTTATCGAGTCCACGCACAAGATTAGAAGTTGTTCAGCCAGAGCTGAACACACATCTCGGCATCTGCACACAATGGTGTCTGTCTTGTCGCTTCTTGTCGCTTTTTGTGCGTGGTGGTGGAAAGTTTGGTGGAGCCGGGTCGCGACATGAATGCTCTTTCCTTGACCCCTGCATCCCACCGACACCCCCCGGTAGCATCAGTTTAGTTTATTGTCACGTGTACCGAGGGACAGTGAAAAGCTTTTCTTGCATTCTAACCAGTCAGCGGAAAGACAATGCATGATTACAATCGAACCATTTTACCGTCTATAGATACCGGTTAAAGGGAATAACGTTTAGTGGTAGATACAGTCCAGTAAATTCCAAACAAAGATAGTCCGAGCGTCTCCAATGAGGTGGATAGTAGTTCAGCACTGCACTCTGGTTGTAGTAGGGTGAGTCAGTTGCCTGATGACAGCTGGGAAGAAGCTGTCCGCCTGTAGCTGGGTGCCCGTGGGTGGGGGGACTGTGGACAGTGTGGTAAATTGTGATCTGTTTCACAGCTGAATGTCTCTTGTTCTTGTTGCTCCCGTGTAGATGGAGATCTGGAGTCGGATTGGCTTCATGACACAGGCTTGTCCACTCTTATCAACGACAACAGCCACGATGACGCCAGCCTGGTCCTGCTCTCCACCCTGACCCGCACACAGTCAGCTGCAGTGCAGCGCAGAGTGGACAACTACACCTTGTCCTTGCGGCTCAAGAATAAGCAGCCGGTACGCGACGTCAGGGACATCTTTGGTGGGCCAAAGTTTTCGGTAAGTGGTAGCAATCTTCATAAGTTCACAAGTTCTAGGATCAGAATAAGGCCATACTGCCCATCATGGCTGATCTACCTTTCACTCTCAACCTCATTCTCCTGTCTGGACCAATGGATCATTGAGATCTCCCTGAGAATGTTTCCCTGCATCTCCCCAGCCACAGATTCTGTCCATGCTTTAATGACGGAACTGTCCACGACTAAAACACAAAATGCTTTTGCAGTTCTTCTTTATTTCACAAACTCGGTGTCTTTCTGGAATCGGATTCCCCAGTTCTCCAGAGATGCTGCCTGACCCGCTGAGTTACCCCAGCACTCTGTGTCTGTCGTCAGTGCAGTTCCTTCCCACACATTCTTTCTGGGATTGTCTATTTCAGAGCCGGGACACAGAACAACACAACCAGCATGGCTCCATTGACTCGTTGCAACAGAAACAGCATCTTCTCCCTGGGGAAGAGAAAGGGGAAGGTACGTCTGGCTTTCATTCAGTCCGCAGTTGATCGGGAAGCGGTGCTTTATCCGTGATGGTGTTCAAGCCGGGCGTTACATCCGCGCCCGGGGGGTACTAGAAAAAGGGCACCCTGCGGGATTTCCAGGTCCGCTAGGCTCCGCGGGCGGTGGTATGTATCCTCAATAGGGATTGTATTATAGTAATTTGAAAATTTAGTGTCTTGGATAATCTGGTGAATTTGTACTATGGTGATAGATGTGGCACCATGATTTTGTTTTGTAAGTATTATTTTGTATCGTACTTGAATACATTTATTTTGATACAAAATCCCCAATAAATGGTGTAGAAGCAGCTCTAAACAATTAAATGTCGCGGGGCTGTTTTCTTTGCAACGTGAATTTAAGTTGAGTTTATTGCCACGTGTACCGAGGTACAGTGAAAAGCTTTTTGTTGCGGGCTATCCAGCCAGCGAAAGACAACACATGATTACAATCGAGCCGTCCACAGTGTACAGATACAGGATAAAGGGATTGAGGTTTTGTGAAAGATGAAGCCAGTAAAGTCCGATCAAAGACAGTCCGGGGGTACACGACACATTTGTTTATTAATCTCGCGAGTCGGCTCATTTATGTCCACGAATAAACCACTGAGTTGAGGGATGAATGTTGTGCATTTTACATTTGATCATGAATGAGGGCTTCTTACTTTCTGCAGCTTGCTCTGATGAACACGAGATTCCATCGCCAACACAATGCAATCTTTCCAAAGAAACAATTGTGCTATTTCATGTTTCTTATTCGGAACAAGCACAAATTTTCCGAGACGATCTCTGGCGAAAGAAAATGTCACGAAAGCAAAGTAACGACGGGGATTTGCCCGTAAGTATTCAATGTCATTTTCCATTTCCCCGTTCAGCAATCAAGCTAAACTTAGACCTTCTCGTTTTCACCCAACAGACAGCAAACAATGGCCTGTTTTCCTTTATCATCTTTACTTTTGTGCATATCTTTCATTCATTGTTCTTTGTCTCTCGACATCATCGTCTATATCTCTCTTTTCCCTAACTAGTCAAGAAGGGTCTCGACCCGAAACATCACCCATTCCTTCTCTGCAGAGATGCTGCCTGCCCCGTTGAGTTACTCCACATTTTGTGTCTGTCTTTGGTTTAAACCAGCATCTGCAGTTCCTTCCCATACTGAATGTTTATGTCATTTGTGTTAATTGTGTGCCTTGGTTTTTCCATGTTTGTATGACTGCAGAGACTTAATTGTGTTTGAACTTGGGTTCAAATGACAATAAATAGCATTCCATTCCATATGTTAGATGTTATCACTTCCGTACTGACAAGCTGAACATTGTTTTATGCCTAAAGAAGGGATAAATGTGAGAAAATGGTTTCCTATGTCTTCTTCTTCTTGCGTGCGGCGTGCACAGCCTAAGGTTGTCGGACAACCTGTTCTATTTGATCTTATTTGATCGTGCACGCCGGGTTGATTGCATCCATCGAAACAGGGCGGACACGTGAAGGTGGCAAAGAAGAAGAAGATTTCTGAATCACATCTCACGAGGTATAAATGTTCACACTCTAGTGAACACGGAGTTATGGACATCTATTCCTGGTGAGATGCCATTCAGCAATGATTGTCATTATCATCGCCTCATTATCCTATCCTATCCAAACAAATATGTGTACATCAAGAGTGTTTAATTGTCATAGTTACCAGCAACCGAGCAATGAAATTCTTACTTGCTGCAGCTCTGAGGCAAAAACACATAGATTAATAATATAATAATCAATAATACAATAGATTGATAGCCATAATGCGAAGTAAACATAATGTTGCAAAGGTCAGTCTTTAGTGTAACAGTCCATAGATCCGCTGAGTTACTTCAGCTTTTTATATCTATCTAGTCCATAGAAGATCACAGTTGCTGAGATTAGTGTTGTGCAGTGTTCAAGAGCCTGATAGTTGCTGGGAAGGAGCTGTTCTTGAATCTAATACATTGGGGCATTGCCATGCTGTCATTATTTTCTCATCCATCTGTAAGGAAGAAACGTGTTGAAAAGCATTCTTTCCAAAGGATGATGGAAAGGCCAAGGAGAAATACCTGAGGCAGCCACACAGTGCTGGAGTAACTCAGCGGGTCAGGCAGCATCTGTGGGGAACATGGATAGGTGACGTTTCACAGAGTGCTGGAGTAACTCAGCGGGTCAGGCAGCATCTGTGGGGAACATGGATAGGTGACGTTTCACACAGTGCTGGAGTAACTCAGCGGGTCAGGCAGCATCTGTGGGGAACATGGATAGGTGACGTTTCACAGAGAGCTGGAGTCACTCAGCGGGTCAGGCAGCATCTGTGGAGAACATGGATAGGTGACGTTTCACAGAGTGCTGGAGTAACTCAGCGGGTCAGGCAGCATCTGTGGAGAACATGGATAGGTGACGTTTCACACAGTGCTGGAGTAACTCAGCGGGTCAGGCAGCATCTGTGGAGAACATGGATAGGTGACGTTTCACAGAGTGCTGGAGTAACTCAGCGGGTCAGGCAGCATCTGTGGGGAACATGGATAGGTGACGTTTCACACAGTGCTGGAGTAACTCAGCGGGTCAGGCAGCATCTGTGGAGAACATGGATAGGTGACGTTTCACAGAGTGCTGGAGTAACTCAGTGGGTCAGGCAGCATCTGTGGAGAACATGGATAGGTGACGTTTCACACAGTGCTGGAGTCACTCAGCGGGTCAGGCAGCATCTGTGGAGAACATGGATAGGTGACGTTTCACACAGTGCTGGAGTCACTCAGCGGGTCAGGCAGCATCTGTGGAGAAAAAGGGCAGGTGGCGTTTCGGGTCGGGCCCCTTCCTTAGATAGAAAGCGGTTTGTGCACCAGCTTGAGTTCAGAGGGGACCTCACTGAAACTTACAGAACAGTGAAAGGCCTGGATAGAGTGAATGTGGAGAGGATGCGTCCACTAGTGGGAGAGTCTCGGATCAGTTTGTTTAGGAAGGAGATGAGGAGGAATTTCTTTAGCCAGAGGGTGGTGAATCTGTGGAACTCAGTGCCACAGAAGGCTGTGGAGGCCAAGTCAGTGGATATTTTTAAGGCAGAGATAGATGGATTCTTGATTAGTACGGGTGTCAGAGGTTATGGGGAGAAGGCAGGAGAATGGGGTTAGGAAGGAGAGATAGATCAGCCATGATTGAATGGTAGAATAGACTTGATGGGCCGAATGGCCTTGTTCTGCTCCTATCCCTTGTGGCCCCACCGAGCACTGTTCCGCATCCCAGCTATCCTGTCACCAGTGGCCAGTTTATCTTTAGAGGGAAATGGGCCAAACACGGGCAGGTGAGTGTAGATGATGCATGTTGGCCGGCGTGGGAAGGGCCTGTTTCTGTGCCGTGTGACTCTATACTGACATAGCCGATGTGAATTCTCTTTCATTGCGCTGTTTCTTGCTAATGTGCACTCTGATGCTGCTTTTAACAGCAATACAGGATACACAGGGACAAACTGGGAATGACCAGAATGGGGGATCTGTCGGAGCTGGACATGAAGAAGGTTCGCACCCTGGCGCTGATCGAGCTGACCGCCCTCTTCGACGTCTTGGACATGGAGGTGAAGCGGCAGAAAACCACAAAGGTGAAAGTGCAGGGTAGGTGCGGAGGTGAATGTTAATCATATTGGGGACTGACTGGCTGAGTTGTCATTAGGGTCTAACTCGGACCAACTGCAGCACTAATGCAGCCTTTGTTTCTGACAGAAAATAAACTCTTTGGAGTGCCTCTCGCCCAGCTGATTGAGAATGATCAGAAGATTGCCCCCAGTACCAAAGTTCCTCTCTTTCTCAAACAGGTGGGTCCCACTGTCAGATTGTGCGTTTCAAAACTAAATAACCGCTGTATCTTATTGACGGAATATTAAAGTTCCAAGTGGCTGGGAAAGCCTGAAAGTGAATGGCCTTGTGTATCAACAATTACATCCGCCAGTCCATCACACTGACTTGAAACTTGAAACATGTAACATTCTTAGAGGATTGGACAGGCTAGATGCAGGAAAAATGTTCTCGATATTGGGGGAGTCCAGAACCAGGGGTCACAGTTTAAGAATAAGGGGTCGGCCATTTAGGACTGAGATGAGAAAAAAAATTTCACACAGAGAGTTGTGAATCTGTGGAATTTGCTGCCACAGAAGGCAGTGGAGGCCAATTCACTGGATGTTTTCAAGAGAGAGTTAGATTTAGGTCTTAGGGCTAATGGAATCAAGGGATATGGGGAGAGAGCAGGAACGGGGTACTGATTTTGGATGATCATCCATGATCATATTGAATGGCGGTGCTGGCTTGAAGGGCCGAATGGCCTACACCTGTTCCCATTTTCTATGTTTCTATGATGTCCCAAGATAAAGGGTGGCACGGTGGCGCAGCGGTGGAGTTGCTGCCCCACAGTATCAGAGACCCGGGTTTGATCCTGACCACGGGTACTGTCTGTACGGAGTTTTTACTTTCTCCCCGTGACCTGCGTGGGTTTTCTACGGTTTTCTCACACACTCCACAGACGTACAGGTTTGTTGGTATAATTGTAATTTGTCCCTGTATGATAGTGTGGATCGCTGGTCAGTGCGGGCTCAGTGGGCCGAAGGGCCTCTTTCCATGCTGTATCTCTAAACTAAACTAAACTAAATTATGCCATGAAGATAGACACAAAATGCTGGAGTAATACAGCGGGACAGGCAGCATCTCTGGAGAGAACGAATGGGTGATGTTTCGGGTCGAGGCTCTTCAGAGTCTGAAGAAGGATACCGACCCAAAACGTCACCCATCCCTTCTCTGCAGAGATCTGCCTGTTCTGCTGAGTTACTCCAGCACTTTGTGTATATATTCGGTGTAAACCAGCATCTGCAGTTCCTTCCTACACATTATGTCATGAAGTTCTAACTTACAAAGGTTTGAAGTATTTGCCTGAATATTAAACATCTGGAAAACTAACAGCATGTTAACATGTGGTTGGGTTAACTCCTTGGGCAGAAGGAATTTACAATGAGTGGGTAATGCATGCATGCAGCCTTCAACAAGACAAAGCTAATTCCATTTCCCCCACAGTTGCTGTGCTGTTTGGAAGATAGCGGTTTGGAAACCGAAGGAATTCTTCGCATTTCAGGGTCTCTTGCCAGAATAAAGGTACAGGGGAAAACGGTCTACAATAAACTTATGTTTCTAACTATTAATTAAAATTGCCAACTATTATTTAAATTTCCAACTCGTGTTTCCATTAGTACCATTCAGCTGTGGTTTTGCACAACTATCGATCTCCTTCTGCTTCACCCACAGAACTTGCAACAAGAGCTTGAATCAACTTTTTACCTAAATAATTTTGACTGGAAGAAAGTTCAGCAAAATGACGGAGCGGGCTTATTGAAGATATTTATCCGTGAAATGCCCTATCCCTTGTTAACGACAGAGTATGTGGCTGCCTTTGCAACAGTCAGAAGTATGTCCCTTCTCATTCTTTGATTAATGTACAAATTTCATCCCTGTGAGGCAAAGTGTAGAATTCAAGACTTATTAGTTGAAGGATGTTTCCTGGGCTTGCGGGCTGGAGTTGTAGAGAGAGGTTCGATATACTGGGACCTTTATCTTTGGAGCGTGGGAGGCTGAGGGTGACCTTTAGAGATACAGAGTGAAAACAAGCCCTTCAGTCCACCGGGTCCGTGCCGACTCGCGATCCCACACATTAACACTATCCCACAATAGGGACACTTTTTACATATATATACCAAGCCCATTAACCTGCAAACCTGAAGAAGGGTCTCAACCCGAAATGTTGCCCATTCCTTCTCTCCAGATATGCTGCCTGACCCGCTGAGTTACTCCAGCGTTTTGTGTCAATCTTCAACCTAGAAACCTGCACGTCTTTGGAGTGTGGGAGGAAATCGGAGCACCCAGAGAAAACCCACGCAGGTCACGGGGGGAACGTACAAACTCCGTACAGACCGCACCCATAGTCAGGATCGAACCCGGGTCTCAGTCGCTGTGAGGCAGCAACTCTACCCTCTGCACCATCTTTATTGAGGCGTACAAGAATTTCCTTCAGTAATTTCCCTACAAATAACAGAAGAGTCTCTGATGTGGAGTTACCCAGCTTCTCCCCAATACCTTTGTTTAAATAAAGTAACAACATTAGCCATCATTCAATGTTCTGGTCCTTGACACAAACATCTCTGCTGGGCTCCCAGCTCTCTCCTCATTAGCTCCCACTGCTCCAGCGGTAGACCTCACCTGAGCGGACCATCTGAAATGCAGCCAGACACAGATGTCACTTTCAACACGCGACATAAAAATGCAGGACTTGGAGAAGAGAGGGAATGAATGAGAATGAATGTATGATCTAGCAGGTTGCTGAGATGGGTGTGCTTGGTTTAATGGGTCTGGCATGTGTGGAACCATTGTCTATACACATGCTTCCATTAAATAAAGGAACACCACAGCAAACAAAACGTTGATATCTCTTTCCTTGCTTCAGTAATACGATTGGTAGATCTGGCAACTTTCTCTTTTCCACAGATTTCACCGATCAGATACAGATGATACATGCTCTGAATCTCCTGGTGGTGATTCTGCCAGATGTATACCAGGCCACGTTAAAGGTAGGAATTATTATGGAAGGAAAGGATTCCATGCCCAAACCATGACCTTGGTAGCATGATATCTGTAATACAGTATTGTGTATAAACATCACCTGCTCCTTCGCTCCATAGATGCTGCCTCACCCGCTGAGTATCCAGTATTTTTGTCTACCTTTGTGTATTACTTTGTCAGTTATGAAGTAAATTAACAAAAACTGTACTTGTCACCTTCGAAAGAAAGTGATTTTATCAATATTGTAACTGATTATACATTATAATTCATAATAAACTCCAAATTTACATTGAGATCTGAGGCAAATGTCGGGTCGCGGACAGCAAGATCATCACGCAAATGTGGACTGACATGTAGATAAGGTTTGTTGGCAGCATAGCAATGAAAACGAGTGTAGGATCATTGACGGACCAGAGGACGTGGGTTTAAGGTGAGAGGGGCAAGATTTAACGCGGACCTAAGGCAACCTTTTCACCCAGATGTTGGTGGGTGTGTGGAACGAGCTGCCAGAGGAGGTAATAGAGGCAGGTAATGATACTTGGACAGGTACATCTATAGGAAAGGTTTAGAGCGTGGACACAAAATGCTGGAGTAACTCAGCGGGACAGGCAGCATCTCTGGAAAGAAGGAATGGGTGACGTTTCGGGTCGAGACCATTCTTCAGACTGATGTCAGGGGTAGTGGGCGGTACATAGATAAGGAAGTGTAAGGTGTGAAAACAGGACAATGGAGGATGGAGATCATGGAAAATGTAGAATAGATCATTGTTAATTTGGTGAAGGTAAGAACAAAGCAAATAGGATGTGGGTCAAATGCGGGCGGGTGGGACTAGCTTAGATGGGGCCTGGACAAGTTGGGCCGAAGGGCCAGGCTCCATGCTGTGTAACACAATGACCCTCTAGAGTGACATGGAAGAGTTGGGCTGAAGGGCCAGGCTCCATGCTGTGTGATTCTATGACTATCTAGATATGGACAAGTTGGGCCAAAGGGCCTTGTTCCATGCTGTGTAACACAATGACTATATACAGGGACATGGACAAGTTGGGCTAAAGGGCCAGGCTCCATGCTGTGTGACATGATCACAGTTTGACGAGATAACACAGATGCTCAAAGACTTCCTCAGTCACGTCATTGTGCTTATTGTGAGAGATGATTTGTGATCAGCAGTGGGCTGGTTACGTGGACCTGTGACTCCGATGCTGCCCGCGTGGATGTGATGGTGGTGTGCACCTTGCCCCTGTAGATCAGATCCTGGCATCGGCTCGGTAGACCCTCGGCTCCAGCCAGTGGCGATACATTGTCGCCGGCTGTCTCAGGACTCACGTTGCAGTATTCACGCCCAAGTGAAAAGCTCCACCTTGTATTCTGTATTCTAGAGAGAGTTGGATACAGCTCTTAGGGTTAACGGAATCGAAGGAATGGGGAGAAGGCAGGAACGGGGAATTGATTCTGGATGATCAGCCATGATCACATTGAGTGGTGGTGCTGGCTCGAAGGACCGAACATATTTTTCTGTTTCTATGTATTTGATCTTTTGCTAAACTATACAAGAACAGAGTAACAGTCCTGACATCCATGTTCGCTTACATTAGAGAATAAAATAACAACCTTCAAAAAGGTAACAACGAATAATTTTAAGGCCATACGGTCATAAGGAATAGTAGAATTAGGCCATTCGGCCCATCAAGTCTACTCCGCCATTCAATCATGGCTGATCTATCTCTCCCTCCTAACCCCATTCCTGCCTTCTAGCCATAACCTCTGACACCCGCACTAATCAAAAATCTATCTATCTCTACCTTAAATATATCCACTGACTTGGCCATCAACAGCCTTCTGTGGCAAAGAATTCCACAGATTCACCATCCTTCTGACTAAAGAATGTCCTTTAATTCTGAGGCTGTGACCTCTAGTCCTAGACTCTCCCTCTGGTGGAAACATTCCACAGATTCACCACCATCTGACTAATTACAGTAAACTTTTTTTAATTTTGTGCTACACTGTTCTGCATTCTATAAATGGAGGGAAATGAAGGCAGTAGAGTAGAGAGTGGACAGACACAGAGTGCTGGAGTAACTCAGCGGGTCAGGCAGCATCTGTGGAGAACATGGATAGGTGACGTTTCAGGTTGAGACCCTTCTTCAGAGGAGGGAATGGTGATGGGTTAGCAGAGGCTCATTGGGGTAACTGGGGGAGTAGGGGGGCAATTGTGAATTTTCAATGAACCTGTCAATGACATGGTTTAAAATATTACACCTTCAATGTTGCTCATTATTAGTGAGGTGCATCCGTAACGCACCAGTGGGTAAACACATAGTTCACCATGTAAACATACAGAGTCCAGGGCAACCGTTTATTCAATCCCTCTTCCCCATCTGCAAATATTGGTTTTAACCCCAGCATCATGATATGTGAACTTTGACAAGAACAGTGTATGTAATCATGAGCTACAGTGATGGGGAACTGGCTATAATAGTTTTATATTTTCTAATAGTCAGTGCTGGATACATGTCTGAATAGTGTTGTAGAGTTTCCTGTATTATCTACACTTTAAAAGTACGAGCGTGAATTGGGAGAAATGTTCTTTCTGGAGATAGTGGGTTAATAAAGGATTGTTGTTGATCTGCAGAAGACGAGTGAGCTGATACCATTACCCTGGGGGTTCAGCAGGCGGCTCGTACAATAAACATAGAAACATAGAAACATAGAAATTAGGTGCAGGAGTAGGCCATTCAGCCCTTCGAGCCTGCACCGCCATTCAATATGATCATGGCTGATCATCCAACTCAGTATCCCGTACCTGCCTTCTCTCCATACCCTCTGATCCCCTTAGCCACAAGGGCCACATCCAACTCACTCTTAAATATAGCCAATGAACTGGCCTCAACTACCCTCTGTGGCAGAGAGTTCCAGAGACTCACCACTCTCTGTGTGAAGAAAGTCTTTCTCAGTGGCATTCCTCCACCTTGCCTTGTATGGAGCCTATTTGCTGTGGTCACAGAATCTATTTCCCTCCTGGGATGAAGAAAGTTCTATCAATAGACAATAGGTGCAGGAGTAGGCCATTCGGCCCTTCGAACCAGCACCGCCATTCAATGTGATCATGGCTGATCATCCACAATCAGTACCCCTTCTCCCCATATACCCTGACTCCGCTATCTTTAAGAGCCCTATCTAACTCTCTCTTGAAAGCATCCAGAGAACCTGAGGCAGGGAATTCCACAGACCATCAACTCTCTGTGTGAAAATGTGTTTCCTCATCTCCGTTCTAAATGGCTGACCCCTTATTCTTAAACTGAGACCCCTGGTTCTGGACTCCCCCAACATCGGGAACATGTTTCCTGCCTCTAGCGTGTCCAACTCGTATCATAAAACCCACCAGTGACTGTTCCATGAATAACCAACTCTTCCTCCTGTTCTAGTTGCTGCTGGAATTCCTTCGCAAAGTGATTGAGAAGGAGCAGAAAAACAAGATGAATCTCTGGAACGTTTCCACCATCATCGCCCCCAATCTCTTCATGCACAAAGGAATGGCCAACAAGGTGCCGGAGGGGACCGAGAAGCAGCACGCAGAGCAAGCCGCAAACGTTGTCCGCATGCTGATCCACTACCAGGACCTGCTCTGGACTGTACGTTGAGTTTGTCTGACAGAAAACCAACTAAATATTTCATTTACGGCGCTCTCTGTTCCAAGACAAGTGTTAATTGCTTGTTCATATCTGGACTGATTACAAATGCTTCCCCATTCTGCAGTGTGGCACCAAGGCCAGGTGTACCACCTGTGTACCCCGACACTCAATGGGGGAGAACGTCAGCTGTGTGCCAGACCGAACACGAGCAACTGCAGATGCTGGCTTATCAAAAAAAATGCACAAAGTGCTGGAGTAACCTTATGGGTCAGGCCACACTTTAGGAGAACATGGATAGGGGGAGTTCTGGGTCAGGACTTTTCTTCAGAAGAAGGGTCCTGACCTGAAACGTCACCTATCCGTATTCTCCAAGGATGCTGCCTGACCCGCTGAGTTACTCCAGCACTTTATGCGTTTATTTCTAACTTGAACAATGGTCAGCCCTGTAGTCCAGTCTCATGGACACGTCCCAGATTGAAGGGGAACGTGTGTGTGTATTACTATAGTGGGAGCGGAGAGCTGGGCCCTGATGCTGGGTCAAGTCAAGTACTGAGGGCCGTGAGCTAAGTATAGATGAATAGATGCAAATATTCAAACTGAAACGTGACTGATAAACACTCTGCTCCAGATAAATATGTTTTTAGATTCAGGTTATTTTGCAAATGAAATACATAGAGATTACATTTGTGATTGAGCCAAATTTGCGAGATTCTCCATGTTTGTTTAGAGTGCGGGTGGATCATGGGTGAGAGACGCAGACGGCTAGAGCTACAGGGAGAGGTTGCATTGGCCGGGACTTTATTCGGTGTAGCGCGGGAGGCTGCGGGGTGACCTTGTGGAGATGAACAAGATCACGAGGGGCTCGGATAAAGTGAACGCTCACTGTCTATTTCCCAGCATGGACGATTGGAAAACTAGAGGGCAGAGGTTGGAAAACTAGAGGGCAGAGGTTTAAGGTGAGAGGGGAGAGATTTAAGAGACATCTTTTCCACTCAGAGGGTAGTCCATATCTGGAATGAGCTGCCAGCGAGCTATCGAAGCAGATTACAATGTTGATGTTTAAAACACATGTGGACAAATATGTGGATGGGAAGGGTTTAGAGTGATGTGGGCCTAATGCAGGTTAATGGGACTAGCCCAGTATCCCACTTGGCTAGCATGGACAAGGTGGGCTGAAGGGCCTGTTTCCGTGCTGCACTGCTCTCTGACTGTGTTCTCCCAATTATTTTGTACGTTAGGTTCCGTGCTTCCTCGTGGCGCAGGTGAGGAAGCTGAATGAACACAGCAAGAAGCACGATAAACGCATCAAGAACCTGCTGAAGAAGATTCACACAGACAGGCACGACAGACAACTTTCAGAGGTGTGTATGTACAGTTTGGATCTTTAGCCTTTAGAGATACAGCACGGAAACAGGCCCTTCGGCCACCGGGTCCACCCCTGTACACAGACATTATCCTACACACGAGCGACAACTTGCAATTTACAGAAAGCGATTAACCTAAAAACCAGCACGTCTTTGGAGTTTGGAAACCTGAGCACCAGGAGAAAACCCACACGGTCCCGGGGAGAACGTACAAACTCCGTACAAACAGCACCCGTAGTCAGGATCAAACCCGGGTTTCTGGTGCTGTGAGGCAGCAACTGTCATAAATTATAAGAGAAAATTAGGCCATTTGGCCCATCAAGTCTACTCTGCCATTCAAGCATGGGTGATCTATCTCTCTTCCTAATCCCATTCTCCCCATAACCCCTGACACCCGTACTAATTAATAATCTATCTATCCCTGTCTTAAAAATATCCACTGACTTGGCCTCCACAGCCCTCTGTGCCGAAGAATTCCACAGATTCACCACCCTCTGACTACAAACCATGCTGCCCCAGTGGCCGTGGCAGAGCTGGCCACTGTAGTTGGGCCCAAGGTGTATGGACAGTTGGAGCAGGCATGGGCATCTTGGGGGCAGGAGACAGCCACAGTCTGGCGGCAAACCCAATCCACCTCATTTGCTGCAGCTTCTCAAACAGTGGAACTAAATGAAATATTATTTCCCTACTCTAGCACCAGTGTAACAAGGCGATTAAAATCCAAGCTCCAGGTCTACTGAAGGGAAACATGGAGATCCAGTTGGATCCCGATACCACAACTCGGGATCTTGTCGAGCAGTTTCGGAAGAAATTGGACTGCAGTAACTGGACTGTTGCAAACACTGCACTTACAAAACGGTAACTTATCTTCCACTCATGGCACGAAAATTCATGTCAAGAGTCATAACTGTTTAATTGTCATGTGTACTGGCTATGGAACAATTACATTCTTACTTACTGCATCTTCATCGGCCCATAAACTCAATAACACACAGTTAAATATATAGTAATCAATATTAACCATTGATATCCATAATACTAGGTGACCATAATATTGCAAAACCAAACTCCATAACGCAACCAAAGACACTCCATAGAAGGTCATAGTTGTTGAGGTTATGAAAGTGCAAATGCTGGAGTAACTCAGCGGGTCAGGCAGCATCTGTGGAGAACATGGATAGGTGATGTTTCACAGAGTGCTGGAGTAACTCAGCGGGTCAGGCAGCATCTCTGGTGACGTTTTGGGTCGCGACCCTTCTTCAGACAGTTTCTATCGACTGTCTTTGGCACTAAGGAGTTTGGGTTTTATTTTGCACGATTCTTGTGTTTATTATTTAAATTGAGTTTTATATACATTACCTGTGTGTATTGTGTTCAGTGGCTGTTACGCTGCTGCCTGTGAGAAAGTCACTGTCCGTTCGTTGGTACCTGTGCAATTAGACACTTAACTCTTGAATCTCGCACTGCGATGGATATTTCTGTTTCTGGTCAACTCCACCTGTCGAGGACCCTCTCTCTACTGCAGTCAAAGTCAATTTTATTCGTCACATGCACCCAAAGGTGCAGTGAAAAGAATTTGCCAGCAGCGATACACTTAAAAAGAACACACAATACACAATAAGATTTAACACAAACATCCAGCACAGCAGATTTTCCGCAAGCTCAATGTATTGTACATATTTATCATTTGAATAAAGTATATTTTGAAATTAAAAAAAACCAAGGCGGTTCTCCCAGGACGAGGCTATCCCATTGCACTTCAGGTGTGCTGACGCCTGCGATGTCCCCAAATGCGGGGTACGGTATGGTGGAGACGCCCTCAATATAAGGGAAAGGTATCAACGCCATCCGATTGTGGCACGAGTGGGGGACTGATTTGTGGAAATTTGGGGAAAAGAAATGTCTAACCTGTATTGATCTATTGTACAGCCTCCGAAAATGTTGGATGGATTTTCTGCAAGGTCAATGTATTGTATATATTTATCATTTGAATAAAGTATATTTTGAAATTAAAAAAAAAATAATCCAGCACAGCATTCTTCACTGCGGTGGAAGTGCAGCCAGTCCTCCTCCGTGTTCACCCGTGGTCGGGGCCATGGGCGGCCGGATGTACAGGCCCTCTCGTCCTTGGGTCCGTCGAACACACAAGGAACAGACTCAGTTCCTTGGAATAGCACAGTCTCTAGTGATCCCACGAAAAGGTGTTTGCATGCTGTGACCTGATGTGGGCTCCTTTATACTAATATTATTTAAAATGGTATTTTAAAAACTTGGATGTCCATTTTTCCAAGTAATTTTCAAGATTAATTTAATTATGAATTATGTACGTTTTATTCGAGTAACTTTGAATCACAATTTTTTTTTCTACGTTTATTCATCCCCTTTATGTTTTGTTCTGTGAACTTTATCAGCGATGGATCGATTTCTGTGAGGAATCTGGTTCCATTGAAGTTGTCATGAGTGATGTGTGGTCATAGTGGTCCTTGCAACCTCTCCTGCTTTCATCGCACTATAAGGTTTCTGTTGCAGGGATGCAGCTTCAGCACGATATCATGCGGAACGAGGAGCTCAGATACACTTCATTCCTTGCTCTGGAATCCAGTTCAAGAGTTCAAGAGTCGAGAGTTTTATTGCGCATGGTGTCCCAGATGGACAATTGACATTCTTGCTTGCTGCAAGCACAACAGACCATATGTAAACATAGTACAAAATGGAAGATTAAAAGTTTATTGTGTCTGCAGACCATATATACATAATAGATTAACAGATATCGTTGTGCAATAATAATAATAGACTGTATAGTTCAGAGCTTGTTGATGACGTGGTTTAATAGCCTGATGGCTTGTCGGGGAAGATAGCTGTTACCTGAACCTGGACGTTACAGATATCAGTTGAGGCAGAAGAAATCCCACTTGGATAGTACGGGTGTCAGAGGTTTATGGGAGAGGAGGCAGGAGAATGGGGTTAGGAGAGAGAGAGAGAGATCAGCCATGATTGATGGGCGAATGGCTGATACTGCTCCTATCATGGATGGACTTATGAAATCCAACATCATTGAACATTATGTTATTTTCTTGCTCTTTCAGACGTAACGACTCGACAGACGGCTCGGAGTTCTGCTTGTTTATGAAGTGGGTGCGCAATATCGGAGGTGACGCACCAAAACATTCATTTGTACTCGTATGTTTTCTGGCCATTTTGAGGTTCAAACTTTATAAGTGATTTTGAAAACGTGATGGACAAAACTGAATCTATTTAAGATGTTCACTTGTTAGGGACAAGTATGAGGGCTGTAAATTGGATTCTGTAGGTTTGTAGAAGGTGATTCCGTTTAAGATGTAATAAATTATTGCAAAGTCCGATCTGGCTCCTTTTCAGATCCTATGAATAGTCCTCCCACCACACATCTGCTGAGAGCATTAAGATCACAGAGGAGATGGGGACAGGAGCTCTTATACACACAGTAATAAAATGTGCAGAAATAGTGGGAACTAAGAATCAAAGCCGTTGTGTCAGCATTACACTGTGGAAGTTCGCAGCATCCAGTATTTGGTACTATTTTGACCATATACAGTTAAAATAAAAAGACATATATGCTTTACAATGCAAAACAACAATTTGGATACGTACCCAGTCTTTTGAAGAAGTGGTTCTTGCCCAAAACCGTCACCCTTCCTTTTACACATTTTCCTTGGTTTATTCTTCCATTTAAGTTTTCTGTGAAACTTTATCAGTTGGGATCAATTCTGTGGAGAATCCGTCCTTTTATCGTTTGTGAGTTATCAGTGTTTGATGATGATGTGTAAGATGTTTCACTAATCACTAACAACTAACACTGCTATAAAATCCAATTAACACTCCAAGTTCAAACTGAAATTTTCCATGTCTTGAGCGCAATGTAAAATTACACTGAACTATAACATTTTTCTTTAGACTTGGATTAGAAAATAGACAAATAGGTGCAGGCTTGTGCCAGGCACACCATTCACTGTGATCATGGCTGATCTTCCTACAATCAGTACCAGTTCCTGCCTTCTCCCCATTATACCTTGGACTCGCTTCTTTAAGAGTCCTATCAAAACTCTCGCCTTGAAAGCATCCAGAGAACTGGCCTCCTCGCCATCTGAGGCAGAGAAATTCCACAGACTCACAACTCTGTGTGAAAAAGTGTTTCCTCGTCTCCGTTCTAATGGCTTACCCCTTATTCTTACACTGTGGCCTTCGTGTTCTGAGAAATCCCCAACATGGGAATATGTTTCCTGCCTTAGCATGTCCAAACCCTTATAATCTTAACTAAATTCACTGATCACTAACATCCTAACACACTACTATAAATCCACATTAACACACCAAGAGTTCATGAAATTTTCCATGTTCCTTGAGGCCCACTGTAAAATTACACTGAACTATTACATTTATCTTTGGAATTGGGGCAGTGATACAGCGCAGAAGAAACAGGGGCCTTCGGCCCACTGAGTCTGTGCTGACCTGCGGATCACCCCATACACTTAGCACTATTCCACACCTAGAGACAATTTTACAGTTTTCCCGGCCAATGACGCTTACAAACCAGCATGTCTTTGGAGGTGTGGGAGGAAACCGGAGCACCCAGAGAAAACCCACGTGGTCACCGGGTGAGAACGTTCCAAAACACGGCAGGACCGCCCGTAGTCAGGATCGGCCTGGGTCTTTGGCGCTGTAAGGCAGGAACCTATCGCTGGCCACCGTGCCCTCTTAGCTTTCTGTGTTCCACTTAAAAGTATACTGGTGGCTTTTTTAAATGATTTCATTTGCTTTCTTTTGCCAGGTAGAACGGTGCCTTGATCCAGACACACGCATGTGCGGACCTGTTCAAGGTCAACCCTCAGGCAGAGTGGGTCATAAGACCATGCGTTACATTGTCAAAAACAAAGCTAACTCCCTCTAAACCTTCACTCGACATCATGGCTAAATAAATAAACATAACCAACCGTACTCTGGATTTTGTAGTTTAACAGTTTGTGAGCATAGTAAGGTGACAAGGAAGGAAAGGCGCAGATGCCGTATCAAGGCAAATCCAAGAAGCAATGAACCCAGCAGAGTAATTAGCACTTTCATGACGCAAAGGGGATATTTTCCAAAACTGCATTGAAGATGAAAATAGACAGTGTTTATTTGAGACCTTCTTGGATTGTGACGGTGAGAACTTGAATCTTATACGCGGACATATTTAATCGATGGCTTTTTTTTGGCGTGATATGTTGGGTTAAAACTGTTGCCAAATATCCACCAGGAATCATTTTAACATTCTGGACGAGAAAATACAAGTCTACTCTCGTGAAAATTTATATTATTTTTTCTCTTGGAATTTAGTTTTTTCAAATTTTATTTGCAAAACTTTGGGAACATGTTTGGAGAAAAGGCGAAGGTGAAGAAAAATGGAAGAGAAGGAAATGTTCGGCTTGAAGCCGAAATATTCTGACCGTTGATATTTATTGCAGAGGGGGAAGTGGAGCATGACTCTATGCAGCGGTTATTGGTGACTAAGCCATTTGTAATTGCACAAAACAGTGGGCAGTGTGGGTCACAAAAATTACTGTCCCGTGCAGTCTGGGATCAAAGGAAATAAAAAACTGACTAGATCATCTTGCGGGCTAGGTACAGGAACGCTTTTTTTGTCTTGACTAAAGTATACTGAAAACACTGATAAAGTTTGCAGGTTTTTATGCTGTACAATATTATTTGCAACCTGTAGCTGGGAGGTTTTGCTGAAGCCACTTTAAACCCACTTGTAGTGAGGAACTTCCTGCTGAAAATGTTGTTTTGTTTACATTTGTTATTTTCCAAGTATGCTCTTATACCGGGATTTTTAATATTTCTGTTTAAATAATAATTTTAAATCTGTCTACTTCTGAGCGTTTTCTGCTGAGGTGGCGGTGATTTTAAGAAAATGATTAAAGATTTAATTCTGTTATCATATTTTTGATGCTAAAGTTTGCAAGAATTAATTTCATAAACAATATGAGAAAATGTTGGAAACTGTTGCAGGCTTATTCATGTTGGAATTAACACGTTTGAATAAATGGGACAGCCACAAGCTCCAAAGAAATTTCTGTCACTGTTATCCTATAACCAGGGGGGGCTGGGAAAATAAGAAAGATCAGAGATTTAATTTTCCAGCTTTCTAAGGTATTTTGCCAACTACTAATATTAGTTGTTACAAAATACCATCCTCTGGTTACTGATATTATTCAGAAGGGAAACTCTGCCATTTTCCCCAGTAAATGTATCCAGACACAGCAACCCACAAACTGCCCCCTTGTTCGAACCAATTGGCAACGGCTGGTAAACTGTTTGAGGCGATACTGTGAGATAGAATATATAAATATATATAATTTATATAGTGTTTTTATGCATTTGGCTTGTATTTAAACATGTACAGATATAAATAACCACTATTGGAGATTACTTCTTGTGCTTTGGTGTTCCAGTATAGGACGAGTGGAAATCTTGATGTTCAATCATTGTTTAGTGTAGAGTTACAGTGCCAGAAAACAGGCCCTTCGGCCCAACGAGGTCCGCACTGACCTACACGCACTAGGGAAAATTTAAACATTTACACCAAGCCATTAAACCTGCAAACTTGTACGTCTTCGGAGAGTGGGAGGAAAGCCTAAGATTCGGAGAAAGCCCACGCAGGTCACGGGGGAGGAGAACGTACAGACAGCGCCCTTAGTCAGATTGAAACCGGGTCGCTGGTGCTGTAGGCAGGGCAACTCTCCGCTGGGCTCACCATTGCTGCTGTTGAATGTGTGGCTGTAACTGCACTCTTGCCGTTGGTCTAAGGTTGCATTGGATGTGAGGGAAGGCAGCGGTCTGAGTTGCTTGACTCACAGCACAAAGAACGAGGTTCGATACTGGACCAAGGGTGCCGTCAGTCTGTATGAGATTTGTTCGCTCTCCCTGAGATACCACGTGGGTATTCTCCAGGTGCTCTGACTTCCTCCCACATTCCAAGAGGTTATGGGTGGAGAGAAGAGTTAGTGGAAGCAATGCATCTGTGGTGGGTGTACAACTGTATAATGGACCCCAATATTCAAGTCTCAGAGTTTAATCGTCATATTAAATACCAACAATTGAACAATGGACCATTTTACTTGCTGACTTAACAGAACCCATTAATACAATAAACAAAGATAAATTATATATACACAATTAAATTATCAGTAATACTAGGTACCAAGCCACAATAATGTAAACTGAAGATAATATTACAACAAAACGCCAGTCCATGGAAGATCACAGTTTCTGAGGTTAGTAGTGTTGTGCTGGTGTTCAAGAGCTGATGGGTGTTGGGAAGAAGCTGTTCTTGGATCCTGGAGCTCACGGTTCCAGGTTTAACCTTCTTTCCCGATGGTCTTTAGCAGCGAGATGAGAGCGTGGGTCTTTGATATTCTGCACATGTTTAAATGTTTAGATACATTAAAGGTAGTTAATTTTGCTTTAAATAACTGAGATTATATTGTAAGGAAGTGGTTCATTATAATATTGAATGCTATTTACTTCCAGAATGTTTTACATTGAGATTACGTGCAAGTGGAAGACAATTCTTGTGACGGGACTCCGCTTACATC
Organism: Okamejei kenojei; assembly: GCA_035221665.1. Lineage (NCBI taxonomy): Eukaryota > Metazoa > Chordata > Chondrichthyes > Rajiformes > Rajidae > Okamejei > Okamejei kenojei. Next base: position 49,093,997 of record CM069150.1, on the reverse strand, counting down.
TGTACCAATACCATTCCTCAGGTTAACACTCTCAGAAATACAACACTTTAGATGCAAAAAAAATAAAGAAATAAGTTCTATTAAAACTTGTTTTGATTGTTGGAACCTTTTAATATCTTCTGATCAGCTGAGTTAGAGTGGAATTTCGAGCCCACTACTTCACCGATCGAGAAAAAAAAACCATTGGAACCCAAAATGAAAACTGCCCGAGCATCAACGTTGCCATATGTCCGGGTACTTTAACACCCAGGTTTTTATGGGTTCCCAAAAGATTTACATAAAAATGTATTTTCGGAAAACACAGATTAAGTGGGTGACAAGTGAACAACCTCTGGACACCCAAACCACTGTGAATTATGAATGGAGAGATAAAGGGCCACAAAACTCCATGTGTATCATATCTTGCTGTAGTTTATTAAGGCTGCAGGTAAACCACGCTAAATTTTGGTCGTATACTGTAGATACTTTTTAGGCCCCCTTCGGTCATTGCTGACCTTGGGTTGTCTCCAGGCCTGTGCGTGACTTTGTTTAACGTGGGGAGAGACTGGTGCACATACAGCACCCCACGGTCCTTGGACAGATCTGGGGTCAAGGATCCAGTGCATGGAGGTCAAGACGACCGGAGGACCCTTTTCTGCCGCAGCCTTCATCCACCTTCCCAGCCGTTTGTGACGCTACACTAAACGGGTCAGCCATCGTCCTCCGCCTGTTCCACCGTTAGACTTCTTGGTTGGGTTGCTCTTTGTCAGAGACCCTTCCCCCTCGACCTTACCGCCTATGGGTGGCCCTGCAGATGCGTTGCTCCAGTCGGCATCGCTCTTCAGGATCTCAGGTCCACACGAGCTTCTCCACCACGACAGGGTGACAACCCACGGGGAAGGAGTAGATATCCAATCACACACATTCAAAGGGATTGGAAATACTTTGTGTTTTAATGAAGAAAATCCATTTTTTTTTTTCTATTGCCTCTTTTTGTTTAAAAACGTTAAAGCTTTAAATCTCATGAGGTCACATCACAGCCAGTTTGAATTACTATGTTACTGTGGCCAGCAAATAATCCAAATCGTCATACAGACAGGAACCACAGGCTCTGTTGCCCAACTCAGCCATGATGGCCAACTGTCCCAATCAGCTAGACTCATAGCCACGTTGGCCCGTATTCCTTTACACAAATCACTGGAGCATGGTAACTCTTACCAATGGTCACTGATCGCATTGAAATCACCCTTCAGCATTTTCTCCCCATCTGCATTTTTCACAAAAAGGAAAATGAGCTAGAAAATTACTGGAAGAATCTGTTGTGAAGCATACTTGTTAATAGTCGTTGTACATTGGGCAGCAAGCTGCGAAATGAAACATTAAAAATTCAACGTAAAAACAGGATGCTGCAAGACGCTGGTTTATACCAAAGATAAACTCAAGTGCTGGAGTAACTCATCGCGGTCAGACTGCATCTCTGGAGGAAAAAAGGAGAGGTGATGTTTTGGGTCGGGACCATTGTTGTCTGAGATCTGACAATCCCTGTGGAGACTGCACCAACTTGGCATTTTTTGGCCATTAAGCTTCAAATGGACATAGGGGTAGGTAGGAGACACATTCGGCCAAATGTACCCGATTGCAAAGGAACTGAGATGTGGAACTTGAGCAAATTCAATGTGCTGGAGGGATCTCGGTGAGTAGCAGCATCTGTGGATGGGAAATGAAGGGAGGGATGATTCAGTCTGAGGAGAGAGTGCCGAACATGGTGGACCATTATTGGTGGGAGCATGGGCTTGGTGTGGATGTGGTGGCACTATTGAGGAATCATCCAATAACTGCCACAGTTACCAGCAGGACAACATCGTTGGGAGCGCGCAGGTCAAGGTTGGTGACCTGTTTTTCCGGAGCTCCCACGGCAACAGCTGCATCCAGCTGGAGGAGGGCGGCAGCCTTCGGCAGCTTCAACCACCCGGGCCGCAGTAGTTGAAACGGCCGTTCGCAGAGCTAGGATTCCAGACCGCAGGAATTTACAACACCAGTGGGGTCACAAACCTCGCAGGCCTGGAATGCCTCAGCACAGAGCGGAGAGCAAGCAGGGAAGACACAAGACTAAGACTTTTTGCCTTCCAACAGTGAGGAGGTGCTTGGTGTAACTCCTGTGGTGGATGTTAATTTGTATTTATTGTGTTTGGTTAATTTATTAATGTATGACGCCCAGGAACGAATTTTCGTTCAGACCGAAAAGGATACTTCACTTTATTACTTTACTTACCAGAGAGGACCAGAAGGGTGAATGGCCCACTCCTGTACCTATTGTCTATTGGGCACACTATATTGATGCCCACTGTAGTACTGGATGAGGAAACACATCCAACATAGGGACATGTGTAGGAAGGAAATGCTGCAGGACGCTGGTTTAAAAACCAAGATAGACACAAAAAGTGGAGTAACTCAGCGGGGCAAAGCAGCATCTTGGGGAGAGGAAAATGGGAGAGTTTCGACTTTAATTCCCCACTGTGGCTTCATGCAAGAGGCCAGAAAGTTGATGAGTGCACTGCTCTGCCCTCTACTTGGTGTATTGTAATAATCACAAGTGCCTCATCCCCTGATCCGGAAACTCACTGTTGAAACCCTGAATGAAATGCAATCCTGAATCTGTAAACAAAACTGGAAACCTTTGGAAAAAAGGAGGTACTTACCTATTATTGTGATTAATCATGCAGAATTTGAATTGGATTTTCTAGAATAGTTATGTTGTAAACTGCAGTAACCCTTACCTCTAGAACCCTGGCAGCTTGTTCCAGACACCCACCACTTTTGTGTGAAAAAGTTACCTCTCAGATTCCTATGAAATATTTTTTCCCCTTCACCGGACCCTAGTCCTCGTTGGCTCGATGATTTCCCTAACCTAGGTCTGATCTGTTCCTCCTCTTGATTTTATACACTCCATAAGATCATCCTTCATCCTCCTGCGCTCCTGCGTTCTAGACTGCCCAAACGTCTCCCTGTAGCTCAATGCCCTGATCCTGGCAATATCCTCGTAAATCTCCACTGCACTCTTTCCAGCCTTAACAACATTCCTCATGCGGAAATCTTTGAAGTGTGCACTTGTTTTTAATTGTCCTCCAGTAAAGCTGCTGGATTCCTTGACACTAGGTGGCGCAGCAGGTGAGCTCTGCCTTCCAGCGCCAGATACCCGGGTTTCGATTTCCCGACTACGGGAGCTGGTCTGTACAGAGTTTGTACGTTCTCCCCATGACCGCGATGGTTTTCTCCGAGATCTCCATTTTCCTCCCACAATCCAGAGACGTGCAGGATTGTGGGTTATATTACTAGTAAAATTTTTCAAATGACCCTATTTATATATACTTAAATAGTAACAGATACTTTTATTTTTACGTTTCTTCCACTTCATTTCTTTCCTTTCATTAACCTATCAAACACACACACCCCCCATACCCACCCCACCACCAATAATTTCCTCCCCATCCTCATCAGTAAATACCCTCCTAAATTCCACCCTCATCCTACCCACCTCTTTCCTTCTCCACCACATTAATTCTACTTAATATTATCTTAAAATTTTACTTACCCAACAACCTCCTTCCCACA